>JAIFHY010000094.1:0-328601 GCA_022264835.1 Melampsora americana | reverse complement strand
CTCTTCCTACCATGGAATCCACCCTTGAGCCAAATCCAGCTGACTCAATGGTCACCCCCACTTTGCTGACTAATCAATTCCTCAAATCGAATTCAATCTTACCAATGAAAGGCCTCAAGTCCAGCATGACTAACGACTTCATTGGCATTGACAATATTGACTCAGAATCTGAGGAGCCATCAGGTTCCAACAAGCCAATGAATATCAAGCCCAACAAGAAGAACAACTGGTTTGTGAGGTCAAGCCAGGGACTCTGGCAAATGCAACTGCTTTGGCTTCAAAGGATTCATTGGTCAAGGCCAAAGCGGTGCTCAATTGGGACAAAGTGAAGGCAGATTGCTCAGCCAATCTGAATCTGTCAATTACTGCCTTGTGGTATACAGGCAACAGATCAGTGAATTTCATAAATGTAGTTTGGTTGAACTTTCAACCAAACATGTAATTTCAAAATGTACTGATAATGGAGTTTTTTTAGAAAATCTTTTGCCCTGGGGCAACGGACCAAGGGTCAAAAGGAGTTTCAATTTCTTACCTATTACCAAATGTAGCCTAAAGTAAACATTTATGTACCAAGGCCACTTACAGAGAAAATAGTGGATGCTCTAGGACCAATAAGAACTTTAACTAATACTCAAATCTGTATTTTTTACATCACAGATGCAACATCTGGGATCCACAATTGACATGCAGGAATTGGTTAGTTTTCTTTGAAAGTGGGTGAGGCACAAAAACACAAATACCAAGCAGGAGCAGGAGGAGATGTTTCTGATCATCACTCAAATGACTTTGGCACCTGTACAAACGTTCTGAAGCCAATGCACTCAAAAAACATCGTAAAGCAGATACATGGATTCCAAAAACTACAAAGAAAGATATAGTTGGCTAAAAACTGGCATATTTGTGGGTATTTAAGCTTTCTGCCCAAATTCTGGTAAATTTTGACAAAACCCAAGTTTCTGAAATGAAAGATATTGTTGCCATTGTTTTTCCTCATAACATTTTCAAGACCAAATTCTTGAAAAATAAGCAAAGTCATGCAAAGGAGCAGGCAAATGCAACAATCATCTTGTCATATTTTTGTCACTCTTTCCAGCATCTGTACAATTTTTCATATTGTTGAAACTTCCTAAGCTCTACAGAAATTTGCAATTTGACTTAGTGAAACATGTAAAGTTACAACACTAGGTGAAACTTGTGTTGTCTGGAATTTGACATTCTCCACATAAAGTGCTCAACACTCTGAATGGTACATCCCTTGGGAGAAATTGCTGTGATCTAATTCACTATTCTCCACCCCCTCAACATGAAATTAAACCAACAAATCATTGCAACAGTTATGATGGCTTTTGCCATCCATACAATTTGTATCTCAGTTGATGAAGCCAGTGCAGTTGGTACTACTACTTCATTTGAAAGAGTCAACTCACCCAGCAAAATATATATTGATAGTGCTGTTCAGATTGGAGATAATACTCAGGACAGATATTCCAAAAAGCCGCACTGGCTGACAACTTTAACTCTTGGAAGACAAACTGAAGAAAATACAAAGGGGAATTATGTCCATCCACTACAAATTGAGGCACTTAAGGGCAAGAAGAGACTGGCCTCAATGGTATTAGATCCACCTTCCAGATTTTATCCCACTGCATCATATGATGAGTCAGCTAAGCACCCAAATTTTATTGATCAAATTGAAGATACTATACCCAATCAAGGAATTAAAATTCATTCAGATGAGAGCTGGAACCCTCTTGCTTTCAAGTTTCCTTCAGAGTCATTTGATACTGAACAACAGAAACCAATAGAAAAACCATGGGCCAGTAGGATACTTTTGACTGATGAAAACAAACCCCAATTTTCCAAGCCAGGCAAGTTGAAAACATTGAGTGATAGAAGGAATGCATACCAATATGACCCAAATGAGGATATTCATTTTCAGAGATACACCTTCATGAAAAGTGGAAAGACAGTCCTTCTTCCTAACAGCAAAGTCCAGAAGATAGGAGATAGTTGGCATGTGATGGCACTTACTCAAGACATTGTGAATCAATTGAGGATCCAGGGATTGCAGATAGCTATCAATGCAGGTCTGCATCCTAAAGGTGGAGGAATGCATCCTTGGTTTCAAAAACTTGAAGAGATCATGCAACATAAGCTTTCAAATGGACCTCAACAGCAACTGGACTCAATTGTAATGTCTTGGACTATTTTAAAAGTATATAGACATCTAACCATGCAATTCTTAGCAAGTCTTCATATGATTCATTCAGGAAGTCCAGAGGAGCTTGGTGAATTGACTCATGATGGATGGAACTTCATACTAAAGTTTCTGGAATGTTGGAAACAACTCAATTGGAATGAAGCAATGATTGAAGAGATTGATACATCAAGATGTTTGGGAACATTCACACCTTTCCAAATTTTGAGCTATTTAATAAATCTGGCCCCCGATTCAAGGGTCTCAATGGGCATTGTTTGGAGTATTTACAACAACTGGTTCAATGTATCCACCTATAGAAACAAAGTAAAAGTCTCAACCCTTCAAGAATTTGTTAAAAAGATTGACTACACACTAGCAAAGAGAAATTTACTCCCAAATTGTGAGGTACAGCCTTCAGGTGTCTCTACCATCTTAGAATTGGGCCACTCAAGATCAAACAAGATAACACAATCAGCTGATCAATGTAATCTTTCAAAGAAAGGACTATACAAGAAACATTCTTCTGTTGACAGGTATCATTGTAAAACAGTAGTGTCAAGAAGTAAAGAAGTAGGAGAAAAGATACTGAGGGACTTATCCAACAAAGGTGCTTTACTTGAGTTTATCACAGATCATTGCAATCATATGAAACAAAAAATGGTCCAGTTGCCTCCCAGTTGGAAAGGGAATTATGAATCACTAATGAGGAGGCTACAGCTAGACATTTTCCCTGGTTTCCTGGGGATGCTTCAGCTTCTTTATCCTACTCAAAATCCTCATGATGTGAAGAATCCTGCAGTGATCAATGGCTTCCAATTTTTGAAGGAACTACTCAGAGATTGGTCAGGAAACACTTTGGAAAGAGCATGCCAGGTCAAATTCAAGTGCGCCAAATCCCTTGATTTATATGATGATATATCTAGTTCAATTTTGGCCTACCTGTTGAAGTTGAGTCCTGGAAGAGGCAGTGAAGTGGCTTCAACTATATTCTGGTTACTTTGGAAGGGGTGGGACAGATGGGACGGATCCAATTCTTTTCCAAAGCTGAACATAAAAAAATCAGAGGACTTTATGGCAGCTATAGAAAAGTTATTACCACTGCAGATACAATTATAGTTATATCAAATTTTGATACTTGAGATAACCTACTTCATCATTTTTCACAATAACATTGCTTTATCATAGGAGGTGGGACTTCTTGTGTACTGAAGTACTTGTTTCTGTGCACAAACTCATTGTCTCTTGTTCATTATGTTTGTGCTCAAGGGTATATTTTTGAATTACCAAATATGTTGCCGTCCTCATAACCTATCATAATTCTTAGTGGTGTGACCTCGTGTACTTGCCATGTTCAAACCTAACCCGGTTGACACAAAAACCTGGTAACCCAGTTGTGTCTTTTGTGGCAACTTTGTGTACTTACTGACAGCTCTTGACAGCTTCCAGAAAAAAAAAGTTGACTGGGTGTACCTGGTTTTTGCAAACCTGGTTTAACTTTGAACTTGGCTAATATATACTGACTTACACAAAAATCCTTTACATTTAAACTTTCTTTCTACAATTCAAACAAATCATAAAAATCAAATCTTCGGGAATTCAATTTGAATATTATACATACTGAGTTTATCTTGTGTCCTTCATTTGTCTCAGACACTGTAAAGCATCTTGTTTTGTTGCTTCCTGTCATTGTAACTGGAGCCAGTATTGAATTTGATGCATGTTATCTATTGTGTGATGCACAATCCAAACACTGTGTATGCAGGGGATTGCACATGTTGACCAAGAGAAAGCCTATACAAATATCAAGATTATGTCTATGTGAAAATTTCTTGCATCTAGAGTATACTGTATTGAATTGAGCAGGAAATCTGCAGTACAATAATACCAGTATCAATAATACTTGGTCACAGAATATCATAAAGAAATGACAACCCAATTTACATCTTCATATATCCATTTCTGATATCCTTGTGTTGGAGCCTCCATGTAAGGAAATCATTAGAATATTTCCAAAATTAAAAGTCTGGAGAATGAGTGGGAAAACAAGATTTTCAGATTTTATTGTCTGTAACTTGATATCCATATGTACCCATAATTTAGCTTTGTAAAGTTTGAAATATTGTCTGGTATTCTTATTGGTCCTGTAGATTGTATCAGCTGAAGTTTATCTGGGAAGGATCAAAAAATCTGGTACACTGTTCCAAGTCTCCACAAATGGAATTGTTTGTAATGTTCTTGAAACTTGTACTGTCTGGATTTGGAATCTTATCTTGAAAGGCCTAATCATCTGAATGGTGCTTATTTGTGGAACAATTGGCTTGATTTTTCACTGCCTTTCCCATCTCATCAAGAAGATGCCAAATTTACACCTGACCATAATAATATTTATGTCATTGACTGCCAAAACAATATGTTTTTTGAATGGTGAATATATGGGATCAAAAACTACTGTGACAAATGATAAATTTGATCCATTGTCAAAAAATGTTCAGTTTGATTCTGGATTTCAAATCAGAGCTCTAGCACAGGAAAGATCTTACATCAATCCCCACTCCTATTCAACACCAAGTCTTGGACCACAGAGCAAAGTAAAAATGCTGCAGAACTCTGATCATTTAGAGGGAATTGGAGGATCCAGGGGCAAGAGGAAAATTTTGTTGATTGAAGATACTCCCAATTACCAAGGCTATCCTAGTGAATCAGGCCACAAGTCTACCAAGCACCAAAAATTTGTGGACCGTGAAAACCACTCTATTCCAAATCAAGGAATCAGAATTCATGCAGATAAAAGCTGGGATGCTTTTGCTTCAAATCTTCCTTTAAACTTATTCAGTACTGATGAAGATCAGATGCAGCTGAAAAATTTTCCTGGATTAAACAAAGGTAGCAGTAAGATACTTTCAACTCATGAAAAAGAGCACACAATATACAAGCCAGAAGGGTTTCAAATAACAATTCCTTCATCTTCAAGGGACACCAGGGGAAAGTATCAGAGTCAATCAAAAGAAAATGATAAGCTTCAGAGATATACCTTCATTAACAGTGGTGAGACAGTCTTGCTGAGTAGCAAGAAAGTTCTGAAGATAAGAGACAGCTGGCATGTGATTGCACCTCATCAGGAGATTGTGTCTCAATTGAGGAGAATAGGATTTGAGTTAGCCATTCAGGCTGGTCTCCATCTTGAGGGTGAAAAAATTCATCCTTGGTTTCAGAATCTTAGAAGAGAAATGCAAGACCAAATTTCCTCTGTATCTGAGCACCCTAAGGGATCAGTTGATATTAATTTGACTATTCTCAAGACATACAGACATTTAATGATGGGGTTTTTAGCAAGTCTTCATTTGATCCATTCAGGAAGTGCAGAAAATCTTGATGGATTAACCCTTGATGGATGGAATTTTATGCTGGGATATCTGGAAGGCTGGAAGCAATCAAACTGGAATGAAGCACTTCATCTAGATATTGACACTGCACATTGTATGGGGATATACACTTCTATCCAAACTTTGAGTTATGTAATAAATCTGAAGAAAACTTCAAGAGTATCAATGTGTATCCTTTGGTCTCTTTGCAATATTTGGTATAAAGCATCAACATATAGAAATAAAGTAAAATTAGAAAATCTTCAGGGTTTTATTGAAGCAATTCACTATTCACTAGCAAAAGCAAATTTGTTCCCAAAATGGGAGGTAGAGCCGTCACATATCTCCACCACATTGCAATTGGGAAGCTCAAGCTTACCACAAAAGATAGAATCATTCAAGCAGATGAAGTCTTCAATGGTGGAATTGTCCAGGGGGAATGCTCATACATTGGATCATTGTAAGAGAGTAGTTTCACTGAGCAAAGGAGTTGGACACAAAGTTGTGTGGGAGCTTTTAAATGAAGGTTTGTCACTTGAATTTATTAAAGGGCATTGCAATCTGATGGAACAAAAAATGGTTCAATTGCCTACAAATTGGAAGGGAAATTTTCATTCAGTACTAAAAAGGGTACATAAAGACATATTCCCTGCTTTCTTAGGAATGATTCAGATCCTTTATTATCCTGAAACTACACAGATTCAGCAAAATTCTGCAGTGTTAATTAATGGCTTCCAGTTCTTGAAAGAACTCCTCCAAGACTGGGGAGAAAATGCATTAGAAAGAGCATGTGACATGGAATTCCGGTGGGTCACAAACCTTGATGCATGCAAAGACTTATCTGGGGCCCTATTGGGCTACCTTTTGAAGTTGAGTCCAGGAACAGGTAGCAAAGTTGCATCAAGTTTATTCTGGCTACTTTGGAAGGGGTGGGATGAATGGGAGGGATCCAAGTCCATGCCCAAGTTGGGAATAAAAACCCACAATGAACTCATGACAGCCATAGGAAAAGTATTATCAATTTAGGGGTGAATCATAATACATGGTCTTTGTACAATCCTACCCCAAGCCCCAATTTCATCAGTACTTAGACCTTTGTCAATATATGTTGTCCAATAAATTCATCCCTCAAGATTCAGGTTTTTTGCCTAAAAATTTCAATCAACCTTTGATAATACATGTATCATCAACACCTTCTCACCCAGATAGTCAACATAACAGTTTGAGTCATCATGATTTATTCATCCCTGATAAATTACTACCATATCTTGATTTTTTTGTTGATTGAATTCTGACCATAATCCTGGGGTGGCTCACTACTCCCAATGAAAACACATAATGTTTTTGTTCTGATCAACCAACAGCTTATCTGTATGGTCATTTTTTCAATCAAAAAGGGCACACCAATTCCTTTTGAGATTGAAAGGGAATAAATTAGTCCTCATTGGCAGGAAAAAACCACTACATATGAATAATGCAATCATATGTATCTTTGTTAATTTCTTGACTGTCATGCATAATTCATTTCAAGTGATTAACCACATCACTCCTTCAATTCTGTCTGTGGAAGGCTGAAGATTGAACTGATAATTCAATTGAACTGTCTATTTTTTTGTGTTTGATTTGCACACAGGGATTCATACCTCCCTGGATAATTTCAAATCACTTGCTTAGATCAATTGCACCATTTCATAAATTCATCTTTTGCCTCAGGATTTTTGTTCACTTCTGTTATCAGACAACCTGAGCAAATGTGTCAATGTTTTTATCCTTTCCTTGACATCAGCAAGCTTTTGGTGAGTAGAACCAGTGTGAGGGGTCAGCTAGTTCCTGGCTGATTCTTCACTAAGATAGATGAAATGAGGATAGAGGAATAATGATAGAAGATCTTTACTTGGTAGCCTCAAGTAAAGAATTTAGTTAGTCAAACTCTAAGGACAGGGTTTGATGCCAGTGGGTTGGCAGAGTAATCCTTCAAAGGAGCTTACTCAAGAGCTCTGTGGTGGAAGTGCCTTCTGAAATTTACACTTTGATTGCTCAAAGGTTCTGCTGGATACTTTACACTCAACTAATAAGGTATCCTATGTAATTCTAAAGCTTGGTTCTATTTGCTATATAGTCCCACTTAGCTTGGAACCACCACTCTATACTCAATGATCTTTGCAAGAATCGAGGAAATTGTGATGTAGGATAGTATAATGATTTCAAGTTGGTTCTTCTTCAAGAGTG
Organism: Melampsora americana; assembly: GCA_022264835.1. NCBI lineage: Eukaryota > Fungi > Basidiomycota > Pucciniomycetes > Pucciniales > Melampsoraceae > Melampsora > Melampsora americana. The sequence goes on along the minus strand of JAIFHY010000094.1, from coordinate 320,810 downwards.
GGAGGCAGGGGAGTTTATATAGTCCAGATCTAGGCATCAACCTGTGGTTGGGGGGCTTTGGTTTGATTTTTCCAGTCAGGTTTGGGCTAGGTTTACTTAACTCTTTTTACTTAAGCGACTCTTGATACTGAGCCATGAGGTGTATTACTCATGGTTCTAGACAAATTACATATATTTACATGTGTAATTCCTTGGTTTACATGTGTGTTTGTTAGTCAGTTCTGTACATAGCGGTCAGGGCTGACAACCAGTGAGTGGAACTTGGAGCCTGGGAAACTTCCACTAAACCTGCCAACATATTTGGTATGATTTGACTGCTTAAGATTTAGTCATTTTACTGACAAAGCTGGTATTGAAATTGCACATAAGTAAGTCAACTCGAAGGAATGCCTGCTAGAATTTTAAACATCTTATCTTGGGGCCATTGCTATTTTCTACCCATGGAAAACCCATGGAGATGTATCATTTTTAGTGCCTACATGGGTTTTCCCACAAATTTACGCCTACATCTGCAATGTAGGCACTCAGCACCCTAAAGATTATGCCTACATTGATGTAGGAATTAATTCTTTACACCTAAATTTGAAAATACAGATGTAGGTGTAGTTATTTTATGCCTCAAAATGTAGGTTTACCATCTTTACACCTATATTCCAATTTTACATTGAGAACTGCATATAACACCTTTCCACCTACCGCAAGACCATTGGTGAGTTGTGATGAGTATATTGGAGGACAGGAACATTGTTTTGAGTTGAAATGAGTATATTGGATCCCAGGAAGACTGTTTCAAGTTGCAATGAGTATAGTAAAGAATGGAAACACTGTTTTGAATTGCAATGAGTATATTGTGTTTCATCTTGCAATGAGTATATCTGAGGATGGAAAAAGTTATTTTTGGGCTGCAATCTGATATACTCTGAGGCCATCAAAAGTTTTTTTTTGGCGCTGCAATCCAATATACTCATCACAACTCCAAATGGTGTTTTTGTCCTTCAATATACCCATTGCAACTCAAAACAGTGTTCCTGTCCTCCAATATACTCATTCCGACTCAAAAAATGGTCTTGTGGTAGGCAAAAAAGTGTTATATGTGGTTCTAAACATGTGAAATTGGAATGTAGGCATAAAAATGCCACACCTACATGAGTTTTCTATGGGCAGCAAATAGCAACGGCCTAACTCTCCAGCCAACAAGACCTCTGGGCAGAAGTCCCAGCACATTCACAGATCCTACGTTCATATCCCACAATTGTGTTGTCTTGATTGCAGAGTCTATTACTATTAGGGAAATTGACATGATCAATTTCAAGGTTGGCTGGCATATAGTTGAATGGGACTGGTTACCAAGTTTGAGAGGTCTCAAAGTCTTTGTGAGCTAATTTAGTCCATTCCAGTTTTTGATCAATCTATTGTCCATATTAATTAGTATGTTGCCTGATTTTAGGACTGCTGCACTGTGGATTCTGACTTGTTGGCTTTCAACCTTTGTGTCTTTAGAGCTGAAGAGACCATTGTTTACACATTGCACAATTTCCATGTTTGACATGTCTTTGAAAGGTTTCTTGTCTGGTTCCATATGAATGATCAATGTAGCTGCCTTGAACTTATTGATTTCAACAGTCTTTGGTGGAGGTTTGGGCACCGATTGGGGTGTGGGTCATTGTAGAATCATAGGTTGTTGTTTGATCAACCTTGTGGTTTGATTGGCAGAGAATAGCGGTGTTCAAACCTAGAACCCATGATGAAAACCTATCAAAAAAACCCATAAAAAAGATGGGTTTTCATCATGGGTTGCCCTGGAAAGGTTTGAACGCCCCAATCCCCATCCCCCTTCACTCAACCCCCATCTCATCGTAAAACATGCCTAGAGTCACGGGCCGCAGGCAGCTCATATCTTCACTTGAGGCCTTGCTTCTACTTCACATCTCACTGATTGCATCCACCTCAACCATTCCCACTACGCCAAGTTTCCTTCACAATTTAATTGGTTGTTTAGTTATGGTCTCCTTCATGAAATACAAAAACAATGACGATGAAGACGAATCAGACAACAAATTGGATGATATCATTGACTATGAAGAACAACTCTTAATCTTTACTTACACAGTCATGACGTTATCATTCATGAACCAGCGGGCCCACATCCAACGACGTAAGCAACGATTGGAAGATGAAAAAAATATTGTAGAAGCTCTCTTGATGATACGAGAAGAAGCCAAAAGACGACGATACCCCTTACCCAGACTTTGTCAACCTTGTGGTAGTGAGAAGGCTCGAAGTTTTCAAGCTTGGTTTGATGAGACCAATTGCACGTGGTTCATGGTGGTCAGCTCATTTCTTAAATTATTGATCCTTCTGAGAATTGAATACTGATCATCTTCCTTTTCAAAACACGCTTAGGCACGCATGTCGAAGGGGGCTTTTACTAAGCTTCTTCACCAAATTGGATCGAATCCAATCTTTCACAACAACTCATCTTGTAATCAGGCACCGGTCCAGTGGCAGCTGTTAGTTGCAATGGCTAATTTAGGTCTATACGGCAATGGAGGTTCCACTAGTATGAAGGCAAAGTCGTTTTGCTTGTCAGGTTTGTCTTGTCAATTTTTGTGCTGTATCAAAACGACTTTGGACTGACTTTTGGTTTGGTTATTTGCCAGAGGGAAGTGTTGAGAACTACACTAAACGATGCATACAGGCCATTCTCAAGCTTGAGAATGAATATGTTCAATGGCCAAATGCAGAAGAACGAAGTCGACTTAAGCAACGGATCGGACATTCATCTTGGTTTCAAGATTGTGTTGGATTTATCGATGGAACATTAGTTCCTTTAGCCTACGCTCCCTCAAGAAACAAAGAGGATTACTACACTAGAAAGTCAATCTACGCGTTGAACTCACTTATAATATGCAATGATCACCGAAAAATACTTTACGCTCATCACGGTTGGTGTGGAAGTGCACATGATCAACGGGTGTTAAAGTCAACTAATGTAAGTCCGTCCTCGACATCTTTTGATTTCTCTTGCATCTGACCTGATGATAGATGCTTTAGTTTTATAAAGATATCTCATCTTTCTTTTCAGAAGGAGAGTATATAGTGGCAGATTCAGGCTATGCATCTATAGAAAATATAGTCCCAGTTTTCAAACGCACTCAATCTGGCCCCCTCTCAGCAGCACAAAACCACTTCAACAAATCCCTCTTGAAAATCCGAATCGCATCGGAACATTGCAATGGTATGTTACAGATGCGATTCGGGTCTCTTCACGAGTTGCGACTCTTGATCAACAACAGAAAAGAGGCTAAGTATGTTTGTGATTGGATCTCGGCATGTGTCGTCCTCCACAACTTCCTCATAGTCCACGGCTCAGCAATGGTAGGCCTCAATCTCAATACTAACCGCACAGAAGCTGTAGACAGCACTCTGAGCCAAGCTCAGAGGTTAGCTTATTTGGAATCTTTGGGAAATTCACGGCATGATTCTTTATTTCAGGCTTTTTGTATTGATAAAGGATATCAATGAGTTAATAATTAGCAAGTCATTTTTCAGATGGTTGTACTCACATGATGAATATTCATTTCACTCTGTCAGATATAAAGGATATCAGATATAAAGGATATCCTTCAAATTTGTCAATTTTAAGCAAGTATCTCAAAATTACCTCTCTTTGAAATAAGACGAACCATTTCCCTTAAGAAAAAAAGTGATTATAGAAATCACTATTTCCAAAAATCTTTTGGAAACTTTGTATTGCAATGGTGTTTGCCCATCAAGGAGAGAGAAACACTTCTTGAGATAAAGACAAATAGAACATGAGATCAAGATAAATTGTGAAATTTATAATTTTGGTATTTGAAGTAGACATGTGTCAAAACTTCAGCCATTTCAAGGTAACACATCATACAACTTTTTTTTTTAAATTTTGTAAATATTTTATTCAGTCAAAGAAAGTCAGGCAGGGAAGAAAAACTTAATAGGAGACCCGGTGTGCATTAGTCATGTTGAGTGACTTGACTTCCAGAGGTGTTTCCAGATGCCTCAGCATCTGGTAACTGAGTCGATGTGCGAGATGGCTGTACATCCGGTAAAGCACGTAAAGCCAGGGCCTCCGCTTGGGTTGGGTCCATGTTTCCTCGGATCAGGTTGACTACCATCTTGCTTCGGGCAATTCTAATTTCAACGTTCATTTTGGAAATTGCAATGTTTTCCTTGGTGGCCATTTCCATTGCCCTATTTGTTGTCATCATTTTGCACATATCTTTGCTCAAATTTGAGCTGATTTGTTCTTGAGATTTGATTGCTTGTGTTTCACTCTCTTCTAGATCTTGTTTTGTGGGGAGTCAATTCATCACAGAGAAGAATTCTAAGCTCTGAGGCGACTCTTTTGTACTGTTACTGACATCTCTAGTGTTGAATTGGTGACGCTTGCTGGGCGCATTAGAAGGGGTGACCGGTTGAGAGGATTTGTTGGATTGACTCGCTTGAGGTAGGCTTGGGGGGGGCTCTTGAGATCCTGGCAGTTTGTCTTCAGGTTGATGGGGTGGTGGAGTCTCTTCCCAAGTGTAAGTCACACTGCTCCCGGTTGGACTTTGGGATTTTGATGGTTTCAATGAAGACATCGATTGTCTTTCTTCCTGACCTTGCGAGTCTCTAGTGGCTAGTGGGTTTGCCAAAGGTTGATCTCGAAAGACCGGCTCCAGCTCCTCATACCACGGACATCGACGCAAGATTCTGACTGTTAAACAAAGACATTTGGTCAGTATCATGCTTTCAAAGATCCACAGGTACGCACATACCCTGAAGACTTCCTTCTTCCTTTTCAACTTTCCTCAACACCCTCCTCTTGTTCCATTTCAATTCCGCCAGTTGCTCCTTTGATACATCAAACTCAACCTCAACTTCCATATTGCCCTCCCCAGTCCCTTTTCGGAGGGCATTGGCGTGGTGGAACCACTGTATGAGAGCAGCAACCTACAAATTCATTCAAAAAGAAATATTAACACAAGTCACTGCACAAGTACATAAGATACTTACTTTCTTTTCACATTCTCGTCCTCCTCGGTCTGCATGCCCCTTTGAAACAAGGTAAGCAGCAACTCGGTCACGAACTATGTTCTTCTGTTGAGTTCGCCAAGCATTGAAGTTCTCAAAATTGCTACACCATTCGGCCACAAGATCGATGTCGGTTTAACGTCGCTTTCGGGTGTGAACCAGCATTTCTTAAACTTTGTTTTGTCTTCTTCATCATTTTCAGTGTGAGTTTTGGCTTGAGATTCATGTGTAGAAGATTCAATTTGAGTATCAGAGCCGGGTGGTTGAGACATCTGAAGGCCTTTGATTTTTTTGGGAGGCTTTTGAGAAGCAAGGGCGGGTGGTTTTCGAGGCCGTCCTCGTTTCTTTGGTGGGTTGGGAGTAGCCATAACACAAGGTTGGCTGATTGGGTTTGAATGATTGGAGGGGACGCTTTGTTGAGTTTGTGCCCAATCCGCTGACGAGAGCATTGGGACTACAAATGAACTTGAGGTGGAACTAGGTTGAGAATCTGGCGCATTAGTGTCGATTGAGATTGAAGGGTTCTGAACAGAGTTCAGGATCAGAGTTGGTGTGGATGTGGGGATCTGTTGTGTTGGAAAGGAAGAGCCAGGGTCTTCAATTATGTTAATTGAGTCCATTGATTTTTTTTTAATTTATTTCAACCCATGTGATAAAACCCATCTTTTTTATGGGTTTTTCTGATGGGTTTTTATGGGTTTTTTTCATAGGTTTTCTTCATGGGTTCTAGGTTTGAACACCGCTAATGGATTGGTGACTAAGGGTAGTGCTGCTGAGTTTGCCTGTTTTCTGTTTCAAGGTTACAAATAGGGCAGTTCAAGTTTGGCCAAAATGCTGTAAAATTTTATGCACTTTGTGCTCCCAGGACTGTAAAATTTGAGCATCATGGAAAACAGTCTATCATGCATGTGCTTCTTTGATGGGGCTTCCTCAGACTTTTTTTTGAAAAAAGAATTGTGAGCTGGATTTTTTGGTAGACTCATTTTTCTGATCATTTCTATGAACATTGACATGATTGTTAGAGCATCCACAGGTGTTATAGTAAATTTACTGTAACGGTACGGTACGTACTGTTGCAGTACGGTAACGGTACGTACTGAAACAAGGAATTCCACACTCATTTCAGTAAAAGCTTTCTGTACAGTACGTACTGTACAGAAAACGCAGTTTTCCACGATCGTGTGATCTGTATGTCCCGGGAGGTGTGAGGAGATAGGGGATTTCGAGGATTTCGAACTGTAGTTCAAAGTTACCAATACTGTACCGATTCGGTAGAGGTCCAGTAAATTTTCTACCAATTCGGTAGGTACCGAATCGTGATTTTGACACGATTGGGAGTTTTTGGGCTCGGTACGGTAAAATTTACCGTACCGAGGTCGTTTACAGAGACGACTGTGGATGCTCTTATGACGTTGTGTAATAGCGCATCATTCAAGGTTGACTATGAGCTTAGTTTTGAGAATACTCCAGATTAAATGTACTGTCCTTTTCATAGAGAATGAAAAATATTTTCAAAATGACGGCCCTTGAGGACCGTGCGCGGCCCGAACGTTGTCGAATGCTGAGTGCCACCCTTCGACAAATTCCCCCACGGCATACCCAAACCTTCGGGTACCGTCCAAAGGAATTCCACCAAAAAAAACCCCACTTTCCCTTTTTTTTTCCCCTACTTTTTTTTTTTTTCTCATTACGACCCACAAATCATCGGACGGCGAGATGGGATTCCAGTCCTACTCGGAGGACATCAAGATCGTCGCCACCCAGATGGCCTTCGAGAACGTCGACATCAATATCATCAATGCGACGCTTCGCACGTCGATCTCGGCCACCTCGCTTTGGCGTTGGAAACGACTCTACGAACGTACCAACCGAGTAGTCATTGATCCTCATACCTACGAACAGCGAGGGCGCCGGCATCGCCTATCGGACATTCACCTTGGCGTCCTTAGCGAACTAGTCAGTGGCCACTCATCGATCTACCTCGATGAACTTCAACGCGAGCTGGTTCAAATAATCGGCATCCCGGTCTCCCAAGCCACTATCAGCCGCGAGTTGCATCGGCGATTAGGACTATCCCATCTGGTGACTCGCCGAGTCCATCCGGCCCAATCCATCGAGGACCGAACTAATTATATGTTCCGCGTGGCTCGAATTCCACCGGAATACTTGGTGTTCATGGGTAAGCCTTCCTGGTTTAGAATCGAACGTCGAGCATCCGGCTGATATGCTCCGGTTTCTGTAGATGAGTCGGGGGTTGTGGGTCGTGACTCCTTGCGAAGGAAGAGTTGGGCTACAAAAGGGACCCAAGCCCCGCGCCAGCCGGACCATACCGATAAAGAGCACTGGACAGTGCTTCCGGCCGTATGTGAGGGTGGAATGATCGCATGTGTGGTCATTGAAGGGCCAGTGGAAAGAGTTCACGTTGAACTCTTCCTTGCTCGTGACTTGGTGAGTGAAGTCTCCTTTGTGATTTCCTTATGCTCATTTTGAGTAACTTCACACTGACCGTTCCACGCCGATCCCACACCTTATTAGCTTCCGGTGATGAATCCCTACCCGGGGGTCAATTCTGTCCTGATCTTGGACAACGCCCGCATGCATCACGGGGGACTCATTGAAGAGCTTTGCCGGGACGCCGGCGTCCTCCTGGTTTACTTACCCGCATATTCCCCCGACATGAACCCGATCGAAAACTGTTTCCACAGTATGAAGGCTCAATTACGACGAGAAGACGCTTGGTATGAGCACGAAGACAAAGCTCGCTACCTCCTCCTGCTGGCCGCCAAAGTGATGACTCGATCGCTCTTGCAGCCGCTCATCGCCTACTGTGGCTATGCCACAAAGGGCTACTGGGAACAATATAATCTTGAAGCGCAAGATTAATTATATGGTTTTATGTTAGGTATCGTCTTAGCTCTATTATTACACATGTAGGAGAAATTTTGGTATTATGTTAGGTATTTTGTGTTAGCTCAAATATTACACATGTACGAGAAATTTCCCTTTCCATATTCCAATATATGTGTGCGCCTTTTTTGTTTGTGTGCTTGATTTGCTGTGGCCTTGAGAATAAATAAATATGATCAGTTAGCTATTTATTAAGTTAAAACAGGACATTTGTCAGTGAGAATTTGTCGGTGAGAATGTGAACTGAGATGGTCTGACCCGTGTTGGTTCAGACCATAGTTTTAGGCCTTGGTTGGTCAGAATAGAGATTGTCATCTCTGTTCTTTTCTGGCTATCTGGACAGAGATAGCCAGAACAGAGATGGTCTGACCAGGCCATCTCCGTTCTACTTGGTTATCTATCACCTAATCTCACAGGGCAATTGCCAGAGTCATCGCTGACTACTGGCTCATTCAGCTAATCTCACAGGCACATTGGGCAAGTTTCATGTTTCATAAAACAACTTTAATTTCTTGTATTTATTGCAATTATCAATCATAATATGACTATATATGCGTTACAACTATCAAACCCTATCACATAGTTTGACGAGGGTTGCCCCGATTGTATTGGCGTATCACTTCGATGTCGTCATCTTTAGCCTTCGGGGTTGCAAGTCGGTTTTGTTCGAGTTCGACATGGTACACGTAGTATTTGCGTGCTCTGGCGATCAACTCCATCGCCGTGTCCCAAAGGATCCCCCAAGACGCGATTGTCTTCGCGTCCAAGACGTCCGGAAATAAGAACCGACGGAAGTGCTTGATTCCATGAGTGGCCAGCACCTTGACGTCATGTTCAATGTTGTCCTCATCGATTTGACACCATTTGAAGTAGTGTTCAATGGGCAAGTGCCAGTGGATGTGTCGTAATATCTTCGGATCGATGTTGATTGAGTGCCCTTGCATCTCTGCGTAGATTCCGATTCTGAAGGCGAGTTCCTCGTCGACCTTGGCTCGTTTCACGGCGGGGGTCGGGGTGCAGGTCAGGAGACTGGGGGTGGCTCTAGGAGGAGGCCGCTTTTGAATCACATCGATCCAAAAGAAGTCTTCCTTGTAGACTCCCATCGGTGGAAGGTCTATGGTGACGCCTGGGGTACCCTTTGCCTGAATCACATGCATCACATGTTCCATGTATCAGTTAAACTGGTACATTAAGACAAGATACGTAAGAAGTGCTTACCAATTCTTCAGCCCAAAGTACCATGTGGCGGTAAGTTAATTCCATCTTCTGAGTTAGATCGTTATGGTTGAATAAGCGCCAGCCCTCGCCTTTGTCGGTGTGGCGAGAGCTGTGTCGTTTCTGCAACGCCGCCAGGAACTGCTTTTCCGGCGCGATTGGGGCCGCGTGGGCGACATCAGCAGCGGTCGGGTCCGTCGCAGTCTTGAGGGTGTGTTGCGCTCGCAACCGACCCTGGCTCTTCGTGAGTTCCTATAGATAAACAATGACTCAGATATCATTAATATGATATCTGAGCGTGAAGAATTATAAAGAATAGAAAACTTACCGTAGCGGCCGTTTGGGCAGCCTTAGTGGGGTTGTCCATGGTGACTGTAAAGCCACAGTTGCCGACCGGTCCTTTGGGGAGGGCTTCATAAAAGGCCTTGAGCAAGTCGTCGCTGGTGATGAGGCGGTAGTGATCCTTGGCATAGAACGAATGCCGGGAGATGAAAGCGTAAATTTTTACCTGGTTGCTCACGTCGGCAATTTTCAGGATAGCGGTGTTCCCCTCGTCGGGGTCGTTGTCGACTTTGCTAGCTAGAGTGAACAACACATCCTTGAGGCGAGAGTATGAGTAATCGTCAATCCGGAAGTTTTGCTTAGTAACCGGTAGCGGGATCGGTTGATACACTGTTTTGCTGGTCTTCCTGGGGGGTCCCTTAGAGAGGTCGTGGCCCTTGGGTAGGTATAGGGTGAATCCTACCACCAGCGCTCGAGTACCTGGTGGAGTCAAACCTAGATATGGATCGCGGAAAACACACATATCAGAAAGCGAGCAAAAGAAAAGGAGGAAAGGCGAGTGTTGTGCACTTACTTGGTTTCACATCGTGTGTCACACCTCCACGGTGAGCCACGTTGGAACTGAGGATCTCGACATCGGAGCTCGGCTCGCGAGGCGCACACTTATCGGTGTTTCCTATTGCACAACACTCGGATTAGCCATGAGTCCATGTTATAAGCGAGATAGGCTTACTTTTGGTGATCTCCATCACAGGCGAAGTCGATTCACGCGGCAAGGCCGTTCGAATCCAAGAGGCCGGTGGTTCCGGGTTCAATACGTCGATCAAGGACACGTGAGATCGAGTTGGAACGACGACTGAGGTCCGACATTGGTCCTTGAGACGCCTGGGATTGATAACAATGAACGTCAGTTTAAAATGAACAAAAAGAAATTAAGATACCAAAAAAAAACTCACTCAGCGGCACTGGGGTATGGCCGCTCGCCAATAGGGGTATCATCAAGGGCGATCTGGGCGAAGGAATTCGATTTGAGCATGGTGAAGTGAAGGCAGAAGAACTTGATGAAACGATCGATCGATGCGGTATCTGAACTAGGTGTTTGAAGTTGAAGTGTAATGTAACGGGAGCCAGAAGTGGAATCGGGATCGACCAGAAATCGGAAATCCGGAAGAGTGATTCGGTATTTCGCCCCCATCAGTTGATATGGTTGATATTAGAGACCAGGCGCAAAAAACCGATATCGATTTGCGATATATGGCACGTTTTTCAGGTTTTTTCGCGCTCCACGTCAGATAGACGCCCTAATTATGACTTTGACACACGTTGCGCAGTCCAAACGACTTGGGAACTGCTTTCTTGATGGTGATCCTCTCATGGTTTGAGTGAGACTCATCATCAGAAACCCCTCTGTAAAGAAAAGTAGATGTACATCATCTATTCATCTTGCATGCTTGTAAGATAACTTTTAAGAAATTTCAAGAAATAGAAACTCGAATTCTTGATCATGAAAAATCCTTACTATGCAAGGAGGTCCCAGACGCCTTTTTAAGCTTTGACATATCAAACTGTCAATTGTGACGCTGATCTGTGCATTTAGTTGCTTGGGCATCAGCTTGTTGACGTGGGATGAGCCCTCATAGTTATGGATTTCGAGACTTTTTGGGTCAAATGGGTGCCGCCGGATATCTGTGAAAGGTCAACGGAGTGGTTGAGTGGTTATGTATGTGGTATGCATACATACCCTCTCCGGTGTCTTTCCTTTCCCTCCAGAAAAACTTTGAGACCTATAGGCCCAAATCCAAAATTAAATTATCAACTTACCCAAAATCAGGTAGGCTTGTCCTTGGTCATTTCTTTCCCATCCTGACGCTGACGGTATGGTTGTTTGACATCACCAGCATTCGTATCTATGTCATATCATCCGGGACAGGCGAATTGGTCACCCATTACGGGCCTCAACCTCGCGCGCGGTTTCACCGGTCAGGTGAGCATGACAAATCCCTTGGATTCGGCCATTCGACACGTTGGGTCTGATGGGGCAATCGCGCAGTCCGGCGGCCCCGGGGCCGGTCCCACGGAGGACACCCCGATGTGTACCCAAATCGCGACGCGCGATGTAGGACGTGTAGAGCCAGGAGGCCTCTTCACGTTGGGTTCCCTCCATTTCGAACACGCAACCACGCGGCCTTCTCCCCCGGTGAGTTTTTTTTCTTTTGATTAGCCCACGCGGGTGTGTTTCGATCTCTAACTGACTTCGTGTTCCTTCCTAATCAGGGCCTTGGTCGACCCAAGGGTCGTTTGTCGCCACAACAAGCCCACCCGGATTGTAGTTCGGGTGCCCAAGTCAGTGTTGCATCTCATGAGCAGCACCGGCTGTACGTGAGACTTTTTCAGCAAGAACGAAGGCCTGACGCAGAGTTTTGTACGTTCTAGGTATCGGGGGGTCCTTTGGTGCCATCTTGGAACCGCCGGGTAAGTGCGAGTTCGTTTGAAAGCCCTTCTGGACACGTCGGCATGGATTCGGTAAGGTTGAATTTGTATTATTAAGTTTTTATCAAACATGAAGTGTGGAAAAAGATGTGTAGATCACAAAACGAGTAGGCTGATATCTTATTGTTATCATTTGGGCCAGCCCATGCTTCATTCGGGCTTAGGACCTCTAACCCCAATCCCGACGCCTAATGGGACTCTCCAAGCCTGGCCTTCGAATGGCGCAAATCCGTTTAGCACGCATGAGTCGATGAGCGCGGCCCGGCTGAAGAATATTAATGTACCCGAACAAACAAACACAACCACCAACCTGATTCGGAAAACCTCGCCAGTCAAACATCGAGGGGATCTGTTTGACGTCCCCCATACCCGGGCCCGCTTCAACGCGATCCACAAGGGTGTTACGCCCTCAGAAGATCAGAACGACGACCCTGACGAGGCGGATGGTATGATGGCTAGACCACCTTTAGGCATCGGGCACGTTTCCAAAGGGACCGCCGTTGGGAGCGCCGGCCGATCCCAACGTGACAGTATTTCAGCTAACCCAAATACCTCAAGAGTCACCTCTTTGAGGGTCACTCTTGAGGCGGGAGGCCAGCCCACCACAGCCACCTCTCCCTCAAATTCGATCAACGTCACCCCGGCCACCCACCGTCACCCGTTTCCGCGTATTACCCACGCCGAGCCTCGCAACACCTCAATTCCCCCGGATTCCAATCAGGCACTGGAGGTCTTGATTCCACCGCCTCAGTCACCAGCTGTTGAACGACCTAAGGATCATTCGCCAAACAAACGCAAGACGGACCCAAAAACCACCACCCCTCGCATGCGCTGGGGAGAACCAGGCGAGCTTGACGTTGTTGCGCTGTCAAACCTGGTCTCATTTGAACCTTTTTCCGCCGGGAAAAAGGAGGTTTTGGAGAGGTTCCTCAAGTGTTCAAAACATCTCAAGGCAAGTCTTTCTCCTGCCTTCACTTTTATTTATCCCGTTATCTGATACGTTTAGATCTTGCCTAACATATAGGAACATCCTGATACGATGGTCCGCTTCGAACATCTTGCCTTGAATACCGGTTTGAAGACTAGGTATGATAACCTCAAAACTTGGGTCAAACGGGCCGATTCCAGGTCTGCAGGAGCGAGTGGCACCCAAGAGGAAGATGGTGAATTGCGAGAGCTGATCCACGGATTGATGGAAGAAGAAGAGGTAAGTTGGCTAGCTGATGCCCTTTTTTTTTGACTTACCATTTTACTCTTGAATTTACCTGATAGCTTGATTTTGGTATGTAGAACCAGACGAAAGCGGCCGAAGACGCCAAGGCCGCGAAAGCAAGCGTGGCGAATGCCATTTCGAAGGCCAACGACCTGCGTGATGTGCGTGCGGCACGTACCAGATCGGCACCTCCGAACCCCAGATCTAACCGTGACGACTCAGGTGGCGAGAGTTCTGAAGAAGAGCATCCGAAACCTCCCAGAACGATTCGAGCGTTGCGAGAAGGTGTGACTAAGAAAATCGAAGGGCCAGGAGTCTCACACTTGGTGAATGTCTCCATGAAGAACACCGAAGCAGCTGAAAGAGCGAATGAGATCACTTTGATGGCACTGGAACGACACAAGGAACAAGTCGCTGTGACGACTGCGCAGCGCGAACGTGAATTGGCACAGTCTCAGGCGAGATTGGACCTCGACGCTCAGACGGCCCGCGAAACCATTCAATTACGACGTGAAGAGCTAAAAGCGGCTAGTGCGCGTGAGGATAAACAAAACGAGACAGTCAGTGAACTTAAGTCCTCAATGGCGAGTGTTCAAGGTACTCTCTCGGAAATGGGGTCTGTGCTCAAAATGCTTGCGCAGAACATGAACCCGGCCAAAGATAATTCGTGATTGTATTCAGAGTGGAAGTATTTCTTAGGTAAAACTTCAACGTATAAATTCTTTTGGAATTCTGAATGGAACTTGAAGGAGTTTCCCAAAAATGCAGATGTGAATTTATTTCTATCCTACGTTGTAACTTCTTTAATTTAAATATGAAAATGAAATTAAAGTATTTTAAGTTCTACGTGTTTATATTACCATTGATTTGAGTTGAGAATGACCTTTTTTGGGAGAGACAAAGTCAAACTGGCCACGCATCATATGGCCAATTTTGAAAATGTTTGTTTGAAGGTGAAGGATGAAATCCTTCACCTTCAAACACTGATTCCTTGAAAATGTGAGTGATGACTTTGTGTCATCACTCCGACTCATAATGAATATGAGTGAGTCGCGACTCACTCATAATCATTATGCTTCACGGTCTTTCTCACTACTCACTGCACCCCTGCGGCTTCATGTTGTACAATGAACGATACGTGATTGTATTTCATACAGTGACACATGATAAACTAACGACACGATGAACATCTACCGGAAAAACAGACGATGGACGACAACCACTTACAACAAGAGCACATGGGCAAGGTTTGGAGGGAAGGATTCAAGGGAAAAGGCAGAGTAATGGCCAAACGGAAGAACTTTTGTAAATATATGAAAGAAAAGGACACGCCTAAGTTTGAAAACACCCGCCTATCTTCGACCTTCCAGGTATACCTCCAGTGTTGGAGGTGGAGCCACACCACCCAGAGGTCTGCGCCCACAACATATCAGCATGTTCTTGATGATCACCGCGCAGTGATAGAAAGCGTTAAGTTCATTAACATAGAACCGCAAATTATCTGAATAACGTGGTTTTAAAGTCCTTCAAGTCAGATTGCAGGTCTTTGACTATGTTAACGACCCAGTAAATCGAGAGACGGACTGACCTTTGTACTGAGTCATGCGGAATATGTTCCGCAAGCGGCCGAACTCGTGTTCAACCGCAATTCGGACGCTGGCCATGTCCCGATTGAACCGTGCTTGATCTGGGGTGAGATTGATACCGGGATACGGGACCAGCATGACAGCGGAATTGCGATAACCTTGGTCTCCGTATAACATCATTTGCCGACCATGGAAACCTTTGGCATCTTCCTCTAACACTTCGCTTAGGCCGGAAAGCCTCAGGATCGCTGTGTCGTGTCGGGAACCTATATACGCCTCGGTGAGATCAGCTGTGATTCCACTAAAATTCCGGCCCAATATCAGTCCATGATTTGGGCATGTGATGAACACCAAAAAAAAGAACTTACTCTGGGGTGACTACAGCCTGGTATTTCAGGCTGTGAACCCTCTTATGACCATTATAAAACAGCCGTTGATTATACCTCGGCCGTGCAATTCGCCACACCGTACCTGGATGGAAAGACAGGAGTCAGCAGAGTATGAAGAAAAATGACACTAGCAGGTAGCATCAGTACTGACCATCGACGAAACCGACGCAATTGTCCATCGGGCAATCCTTCGCCTCCACTAAGCTTGCGGCAAATTTTTCCAAAACATCCGGCGGATAACGTCGCGCACTCCATCTCAACAGTGGCCCCCAATTTTCATATATCCAGCCTTGAACCCACCGACATATACGACCAATTATTGAAGTTTCGCGGCCGAAGATTTGCGATAAATCAAAATATCGTGAAGGTGTCGCTAAACGAGCAAAATAGATCGCCAGAGCTGTCGAGCCATCCTCTCGAGCGCGGTTCGGCAGTATAATGGATTCCGGAAAGCCACCCCAGCGGTGTATCGCCATAATCTCGTCCGGGTAGAACCTAGTGGTGAGCTTGCATATAAACGGGTGCCACGTTTCGACATTCACCCGGCGGTTGGAAATGTCAGGTAAGGGGTCGGCTCCAAGTCGTTCCAAGTGGATTAGGTCCCGAACGATTTCGCGGAGTTCTTCGATGTGGTAGAGATGCCACATCACGAGGAGTACCATCGAGTGTGCCAAAGCGGGGGACCTGCGAAGCGGGAGACCGTTATACTGGAATAGTAAGCACTCGGGGTCCATGGTGTTTCGAATGGGAGGAAAAACGCGATGGGATGAGGTCGACGAGAGGAAGATTGAGATACGATCACGGAGCCAAGAGATCCACGGGTCCAGCACCCTCCTAGAACGAAGGTTCACGGATACGGGGACATTCCTAAGTGGGCATGGCTTTATATAGGCCCGCGTGTGACACCCTTTGGTATGTCACCCAAACCCAAATGAAGACCCTCGCAGTAATACGAACGTGACTCGAAGGCAGCCACTGATCATGTCTGCTAACTCCACTCTAAATAAGCAATCCAGCCTTCGACCTGGTCGCTGATGCGCCTGGACCTTATTGACGAAAAAGTGATGATGGGTTGGAGGAAATCTATCGCCAATCTTCGATTGGGTGCGTGGACAGAAGTGAGGCGGCCTGGGGGTCACTGTATCCGCCAATAAAGGCGGTCTGGGGCTTCACAGTATCCGCCTATATACGCCTCGGGCACGGGCCTCAAGGCCCGTAACTTTTAACAACTTTTTCAAGCTTTATGAAAGAGACAGTAAATCAAGTTGAGATTGATCTCAGGGTATATAGTTTCAAGGTCGACAAAAAGTTTACATGAAGAATACGAATAGAATCCAAAGAAAGTGGTACAAGTTCAGAATCAAGCGCATCTCCGGCTAACTTCACAACGCAAACCAAACCCAACCAGCGGTCAGGATCAATCACGTCTGACAAACATACAACAAAAGATCGTAGTAAGGTGAAGAGAAGCCCAAGAGGTCATCGAGCTCTCAAGATCAAATCAAGAGAGAAGTTCTCGCTTTTGAGATACAGCTTGTTTTTTTTCAAATCATCCACACTTGTAAACACTGTGGCTCGATTGAGCTAGTGAGACAAACAAACGGGTATCTACTGTAAATAGATCCTGAAGAGCTGAAAGAGAGAGAAATGAAGGCAAAAGGTAGAAATCAGTAAGATCATCTATCATGATTTGTAGGAGAAGAGGTTGAGGTGGAAAATGTGGAACTAACTTTGGTCTTGAAGAAAAAAGGGAAAAGTGGGAAATTGATCAGGGGATTTATACGAAAGCCGCCAAGGGCCAAGATGTGGGTTTCTAAGTTAGGTTTGAGTCTGATTCATAAATTACACTTTCCGGCCGCCCGCCATGGTAGGCCAGCCGGCATGGAGTGTCTTTCGTTGATGTTCAGTGCATTCGATTGATTTGGCAAACATGCAAAGTGATAGATGCCTTCATCCAGATCCAGTGCATATCAGGATGAGCTCAAAAGCAGCTTTGAGACTGATGAGATTATAGACCATCATCATGATTCTGAATAAATTAAGTTGAGATTTGAATGAGAGATGAGAAGAGGAAGAGTGATTGAGTTCTTTCAATCTGGTGTAAGGTGGGGGTTTGATGAACTTCTAGAGAAAGAATCAGATCAGAGAATGAAGGATGAGTTAAATGAAGTCTTCGTTTGGTCAGTTTGAAAATGAATTTAATTAAATTCTTGCTCAGTTTAAATTAAATTCCACTTTTTTGGTCTTTGGTCTTTGGTCTTTGGGATGATTGAGTGAGTGTGCTTCCACTGAAATGTACAATCAGTTGTAATCTGTTGGAGAGTTTTCATATCTGTTTACCTTCACCTTCACCTTACCTTCACCTTCTTTTTTGACATTCTCAACTTTCTTTCTTTTCTTCAATTCAAATCTAATCAAATGCCTTGGTTCGTACCCGCTATCAAGAAGAACTCAGCATCACATTCATCATCATCATCATCATACCAATCTAATCATCATCATCTCAATCAAGAACCTATCAGCATCCAATCTCAACCACCACCACCACCACCACCTTCCTTAGTGGCAAGGAAAATCAAAGAACAAGGATGGTATAATTCAATCAGACCTAAATCTTCACAGAACAATCTTCATCTTCAATCTTCAAATCAAGTCACTTCAAACCATCTTTCAAATTCATCTTCCATAGCTGTTGCTGATAGTCCTCTTCGTCGGAGTCCCTCTACCACTTTACGTCAATCTAATCTTAACTCAAACTTCAATAAAAAATCACAACGTTCAAATCCTAATTCATCTAGAACAAACAGACCAAGAACTGCAAATCAATCAAATAACACCAATCATGATCCTGATCCACTTTATCCTCATTCTACAAAACTCAATTCACTCAATCAAAAGAATCTACAACATCATAATGATACCATCACCATCTTAAATCATTCTGAACCTCAATCGGCTTGTGAACTTCATTCACATTCAAATCTAAATCAACTCTCCACTTCGATTCGATCTTTTTCAGCTTCATCAAGTAAAATGACCAACTCACCTCATCTTTCAAATCATCATCATCATCCTACTCTACTTCATCATCGTACAGGTCAATTACATGATATTGAAGTGGCTACTCAATCTCTGGCGATTCGATTACAAGAACTTGCGACTGCTAATCAAGATGGTTTACTGGATGATGAAGAATATCGAATCTTACGTCAAGGTTTGTTTGATAAAATGACGGCAAATCATAATGAACCTTCGGTGATTGATATTGGACCAGAACAAATCGAACACTTTCCGTCTACAAATCCTAATCTGATCATCAAACAAACTCATTCACGTGAGTCTTCATGAACTGATATCTTCATGAGTTCATATTCCATTCTCAATCATTCATCAGAATCTCTCCCATTAGATCACACCTCACCTCAATCTACCTTTTCGGGTTTAGTTCCTACACCCCTTTCACCTACTAGAGATGCACCTAGTATCAGAAGATCCCTTCGTTCGACAAACTCATCCACTTCTTTCATTCAATCTCTTTTCAAACGACAACCTCGTTGGCTACGTAACAAATCCAACTTGGATGAGGAAGATCAAGGATTTGAAGAATCGGATCATGATTCAAACTCACCTCCTTTACCTACCGATGCCCCTCCACTTCTCACTCGAGCTCTACATCATCGACCTGAACTTCATCGTCGAGCTTCTGGTGTCACACATCCAGCTTCGTGGAGTGGTAGTCAACCCTCTACCACCGGTTCACATTCCCTTGCAAGTTTTAGTGCCCCATCTGAAACTTCAAGATCCACCATCACTCGTCCCAAGCCACCTAACTCGACTCGTACCTCTTCATCTTATTCAAAAGCAAGTCGGATGTTAAGCGGTGCGGCAGTGACCACCACAGTTGTGGCTACCACCGATCAGGATCACATCAGTGCTACCGTCATGCGTCGAGAGATTTCGGATCTAGAATACGAACGAGGAAGAGTACTGGAAACGTTTGACGAAATGGAACGAGCAGCGATCGCACGATGGGGAGGAACAGAGCGAATGGGCGAAAGAGGAGAAGCGAACGGAAAAGATCGACCGACGTCTTTTCTAGCACCCTTATCAAGTGCGGCGACATTGAGAAATGGAACTAAGAATCGAAGAGCAAGAGGTCATTCGTCAGTCAGATCACCTGTTTCGGATCAAGAAACGAACGAGATCGGAGGTGAAAGTGATGAAAATCAAGAATTAGAAAAAGAATTGGAAGAGATCAAACGGAAACGAAAAGCTGTTGAAGATCGATATGCAGATCGATTGGAATATTTAAATGCTAAATTGAAAGGAGCTATGATTAGAGAAAGAAGCAAAGGATAAAAAATCAATTCAACTACAATCTTGGTGAAACTAAATTCGATGGAACCGATTGTGAATCTTCTTTTTCACTTCTTCTCGAATGGGGATTCTAATTTATTTCTTCCAAGGGTTTTTTTTTCTTTTCGTTTATCTTTATTTGTAATATTTTGATGATCACCTTTCTTTTCTTTTTTTTGATCTACATTCATATGAACATTTTTTTTTCAATCACTCACTCTCTCTTTTTTTCTCTCAATCTTTTTATCAATACCTTGTTTGATTAGTTTAAATTTAAATCTGCATACAAATCATCAATCATGATCCATGGTCCTTTTTCTTTCTTCACTTTGGAACATGTTAATCATCTTTTTTCTCCACATTAACCTCTTTTTCTTCTGCTTCTTTTGGATCTTCTTTACCTTTCTTTGTCCATCTTTCTTTTCTTTTTCAAGATTTGTATTTCTTTTCTTTCTTTCTTCTCTCTTTTGATTTTCATTTGTTTATATATACCTTTGATCTTTTTTTGATTTTTGACATTTTCTTTTTGGAATCAATCATCACATCTTTTATAAATCTTTGAAAAGTTCAATCAACAAACTCTTCACAAACTTCAGATAAAAGATCAGTTAATGTATTTTTGGATGTCGTTCTGTTGCGAATGCAAGTCATTAATTTAGATATAAACTGTGTGGCTAAATCACTACAATCAAAAGCAACTGATTTGAAACGAATTTGACAAAATACATCTCTTCTGATTCATCATCAATCACTTATCAATCAATCACTTTTCTTGACATTACCTTTTTGAAGGTCACCCTAACCCTAACCCTCAATCATGATCATTGATTTTGAAGATGTTGCTCTACACTCTTAACCTTTGATTCTAATGAACTGGCTTTATCCACCCGAGTTCCGATCCTGATATCTGTACATCGTAAGAGAAATCAGTTCTGCTGACCGAGTCTGAACTGGATTTAAACATCAAAGAGGGTTAAAAGAAGACAGACCGGTAGCAACTCGAGGACAACCCATCTGATGAACTAATGAAGTCCGATGTAAAATTTTCAAAGATGAGTATAGAAGAGATCATCAAGATCATTAAGAAATCAACACTGACCAGCTTCATGACAAGCTTTGATGGCTAACATCACTTCGTCCCAAGAACCTTCAAGTCCAGTACCATATCCACTAAGGAATCGAGGTTAGTCGAGATGATCAAATCAAATCACCGAATTTCACAAAATGCTAATGCTCAACTGCATCTATTTAAACAAAGTGAATGGTGACGTTCAACGTTCAAATCAAGGATCAGTCATTCAAATTTGATGAGATGTTAGATGAAATGAAATCATGGGGATGAACTAACTTTGTAAGTCAAGCCTGTACCAGCCAAGACTCTATTTGTTTACAAATCCAAAAAAAAAGTCAGATCAGAAATCATCAATCAATCAATCAATCAATCAATCATCTTCTTTCTCATCACTTAAGCTTTCAATGAATGTCCCCATAGCCAATTCAAGAGCTCTAAGAGTAAAAGAAGAAGAGAATTGAAGATCGAAAGTCAAAGAGATTGGGTTCGGGAAAGAAAAAAAAACGATTCCTAACCTTTGACATTCTGCAATATATTTACCTACACTTGATCCATCTTCACCTCCGATCTAAATTCATCATCACACTTTCATTCAAGCAAATCTAATTCAATCCTCATCTGAGATTAAGACTCACAGGGATTAAACAAAAGTCAGCTGTACAAGTGCTCACACACTTAGGTTTTTCAGAAGATGATGACATGTGGTGTGAAGATTGATTTGAAAGTTGAAGTGATTTGAACGGTTTGATGGATTGATGGATGGATGGATTGAGCCCTCAAGTGATTGAAAGTTAACATGGACAGATACATGCTGAGCTCGGGCTCGCGATTCGAGTTTGAAGACCAAACCCGAAACTTCCAAGTGCCTCGCCACCGCCCGAGCCGGGATCGGGCTTTTGAAACAGCGCGACGGACTTTGTTAAGGATGACCGAGACCGGGTCATCTGCTCACAAGAACAAACTCGGAAGATTTTGTACCGTGGGTCAAAACCCGGCCGGTCCGCACATACTGATAATCTGTTACTTGCCCCAGGGGGCAGGGTACGGTGGCTGTGGAGCGCCAAATGAGTCAAAACCCAAAAATACAAAACTCTCATTTGGGACTCCCCTTAAAAGCCCTGTTGAGCCAATCCTGACCCTGAGTCTGTGTTGCCTTGGACCACACTTTGCCCGTCATCACTCGCAATGTGCGCTCAGTGGACAAGGATTGGATTTGATCCACAACATTTCTTTTTCATATGATCTATGAAGTGTTTCTTTAACCTCATTGTCATGAGATCCTATGGAAGTTACAGTATTATGTATTTTTCCCTTTGAGCAATTATGGTAGAAAAGCTGAGTTGCACTGGCTGTTTGGAAAACCATTCAAACATATTTATCACAATCCCAAGATAAACTGTAAGATAGGTGATGATGATGTCTGTGTGAAATCTTCCTGGACAATACTTGTGTTGAAGCTTTTAAAAACCATAATTTGATGGAAGGCAATATTCAATGAAGGGATTTTTTGGTTGGAGGTGATGGGCTCAGAGTTGGGATAGGCTTGACAGGGCTTTTCAAGGATGTTTCATATGTTTCTTGGCATTTCCAGGTTTTGACTCATTTGGCACTCCACGGCCACAATAGCAGGGCCACAGATTACAAACCGGAAATGTCACCTGACTCTGCACTTGAACCAAATCACATACCCATGCTTTGACCATCAAGTCAAGTTTTATTTACTCAGTTTCTAGTCTTTTGATTCTTCTCTCTTGGAAGTGACTTTTGATCATCATGATTCTGTCTTTCATTCTACTACTACACCGTGGGGGAATTAGGCTGGTCTGCAGGCAAGCCTGGAAGCCTGCCTGAAGACCAGTCAATTTACTATAGGGCAAATCAAGAAGAAGGATGTAACTTGAACTTCATAACTGAAAGAAATGAGATTCTTAAAGGTAAACAGAAGGAATTGATGTTGAACTTGATTTGGAACTTGATCAGGTCTTGAGTTGGCTTGTGTTATGGGTTTTCCAATTCTTCCTGAGAAAAAGTAAGGTAAGGTCCATGAGGAATGAAAGTGTTGAACTTGAAGGTAGGAACAAATGTTGATGAATCAGCTTTGAGAGAAATGAGAAGTCTTTAAAGTGTGTGCATGCCCAATAAACAGATATTATTGTGATAACGTTCTATTGAGTTTTTGAGAGTGACACAATCAGATCTTTACATCGGCCAAATCAAAGAATGACCAGTTTCAGACATCCTGGAGGTGGCTTTGGGGCAGACAGCAGGAAGCATTCATCTGGGTTCAGATCTTCTTAGAAGATTATCTACAGACCATCTGCAGGTGGCTGTGAGGGAAGCTACAGGCGGTCTGTGGCTCTTCTTTGCAGACTGTCTGCAGGCATCTTCCAGCCAGCCTTCTGGCAATCATTAGTCAATTTTCTGACCGGACCGTTCTCAGACCCATCTGTCTGTTTCCTGACCCAGAATCTCCCTGTGTTGTAGACCACACAATGTTTGACCACTTGCAATCTACCCAACAGATATACACCCTGGGTCCTGAGCACTCTAGGCCATTCCCCAAATTCCTGATTGCCATTTGCCAGACAACCCCAGTCATGGGCAGAGTTGCAGTAGCAAACATGAAGCATTTTTTGTGTTGTCTACTGACACATGATGTGGGATGTGGGATGGTGTATATTCTAGGGAATTCAGACACTCATCAGCGGCATCAATTGACCTTACTGTCACCTGAATCACAGCACGTGTTCCAATCAAAGAGCTAAGGAAAGTGGTCATCACATCATTAGGGATGCTTTTGACTTGATTTTTTGCAAGATTCATCAAGTAACAGGAAAAGGTCCTAGCTGCTTCAACTTTTGCTATCCACCATAACACATAACTGACAATTGTCCAAAACAAATTGTTAATTTGATTCTGCAACATATAAATGATTCAAGATACCCCAAATTTAGACCTGATTAACTCTGACTGGTCATCACCTTGATCTTAGCCTCAATCCGGGAAAAGGCTCGTAGTCTTCCTCTCCAAAGATTCACTTTACGTATCTCTGACCAAAGTGAATCGAGATGATTTTCCCCAAAATGCTGTTTTTCTTCCCGTGATGGATTTTGAGTGACCATGATATATAATTTGGTATATACCTGCTTTTGTGTCATTTTCAATGTTCCTACAAAGCCACAAGATAAGTAAACCTGTCTCTACATGTGCGTAAATCGACTTTCCTTCAAAAATCAAAGCTTACCATGTGATCTGATTGACGAATGTGATTGAATGAACGAGTTTGAAAATGATTATATGTGGAACGGATGATTGATCACAATATGTACTCACTTTGACAGTTGATGTACCTAACAGCACATTGTCTCTCTTCCACTCGAAACGTGTAGATGGGTGAGAGTCAGTTCTATAGTCAATCCAATGCTTCTTTTCGGTGAGGCGTTGGATCCTGAAGTAGCTATCCTCCAATAGTAAATTGTTCTATTCCGTCAATGAACACACAAGATCAGCTTGTATCTTGTTTGGGATATCATGACCAACTTGATACCAGGTTTGTTTCTTTGACGAACTCGAGGATTAGCTGCCTGAAACTTGACTACCACAACGTCATTTGGGTAGTAACTGTGATTTGTATCAACATCCCTCAAGACCTGACCAAAAGACTTTCCATTGGGTACTCCGTCAAACACTACGCCTTTCTATTATTTGTAATGACCCAAATGTCCCAGTCAATGGTGGATTTAGTTCAGAACGCGCGCTGTCTTTTGAAATCACAATTCGTATTCAAATAGATGAGGCTGACCACAAATGATAAAGCCTTAGATCTCAAGTCTGGTGTTCCAGGTCCTTTCGCAACATGTGTGTGATTCGAATCGGAGAGGAAACCGACCAACCCTTTGTAGATATCAATGTAAGCATCCAATGTATTGGGACCATATATTGTTGACGCTCCTTCATATCTCTGCACTCTACTTGTCATAAACGTGCACGCGTATCAGTAAGTTACTCAATATTCGTGCGACATTATTCCGCCTATGCAAGAAAACCGTTCCTACATACCCGTATTCTTCTCTTGTCGAGACATAATGCGTGTAGGTATTAGCAGGACCAGTCAAGATCACTGTGGCTTCTTCCCCTAGAGTCCCATCTGAGATCAGCTGAGCACGCACAGCTTCTCTGGATTTTACGAAATGCAATAGTCAGTGGATGCAAACAATTCCTTGTGAAGTATACTCCAACGTGTTCACCTTATCCTTCTTCCTGCCATGGTGGTGAATTCGCCGGGAACGATGAGTATCACGAGATGACCGACTTTGAATATCTGAATATCAACAACATTAGGTGACCATTCATACGGAAGTGAAGCATGCCCCGTGTTAAGTAACTGTTTATTAAAAAAATTGACAATCATGGAATCTCGTTAACTGAGCAATATCAAATACATGAGTTATATAGTATGATGGACCAACGATTGGTTTCGGAAAATGACATCTCTTTTGTGCAGCACTAGGAATCCCTCCCACAAAACTCCCCACAGCATTCCAAAGAGGATTTTGACTACCTTTAGAACGGTTATTCCCCTGATAAAAGTCAAAGGGGCCTGCTCCATCGGTGGTACCACCCGCAAAGCCAAATCTACCTCGCGTGAAATTAGAAAAAATCGGTTGTATATAGAATATATACAGCTTACCCTAATGCCGGTGGGCAAGTATGAAGTTTAGTACCATTCGGGTGACGGAAGGTGTACCGAGACCTGCGTAGGTAAAACTTTTTCTCGTCAACGTTCTTTTTCATCTAGGTTCGCCTCGTCATCAGAAAATTGTTATTCCACAGAAGTAGAAGTTCCACTAAACCCACATATCTACCGTCGTATAGATCGCTTTGACACTTCCGGTCAGAGCTGTTAGGTTTTCATTCATCAATTGATACGCGGCTTCTTTCTGGTCTAATTTTTTGACAAATATTGTCAGTTTGATAAAGTACACCTATCACGTTTTCTTAAAAATTCAACGGAGCACTCTAAACAGCTTGCCTACTTTTTCCAATGATTTTATTACTTTCCCAAGAGTCACCGGGAAAGCCAGGTCCACTTGATAATCCAGTCGTGAATTATATCGTGACATATGTTTCAAAAATCATTGTTCAGATACGGATAAGATAGATTTTTAATGTAAGAGTGCTTACCGCCCTTGGCAAGGTTCTGTTTTACCTCCACATAAACTTTTTTCATAGCTACATAACTTTCCTTTATCGGGTCCGCTCTCGCAATACGCCCCAAGCGTATTGGGAGTCGTATCTCCTACATTTGCTTGGAAGAATCTAACTTCTTTTGTCATTTTTAGACTTGAAAGATGATTGACTCGAAAGACGAACCCTGCAACAAAAGTATTGTTTCCTGGCATTTTATCTGGCTCCACAGAGGATTCGTATAGATATGCAGCCATCCCTGAAAGCGTTCCATTAATTTTGTCTAGGGGATCAGTACTTGAAATCGTCGTAAATGAGACAAGTAAATAGCTACACTCTTATAAACCGACCTTTGTTATCGCTCCCAATCAGCGCTGAATAATAGTGGTTCCAGAGAAATATTGGGACATATTAAATCACAGTTGCAATCAAATAAAATTTAGCCTACTTAACTGTTATCTAGAACCAGGCCACTGAGTCAGTGTGGTTGCTAAGGTGCGCTGAGCTCTGTAAGACAACCGAAAAGATACTGATATACTCACTCCTGAACACAGATGTGCCATGAACGGCAAACCAAGACATGAATCCGCGGGAATTACCACTCGCGCCATCCTCAAACTTAACGAGATGAAAGTCCTTTGAAGCAGAGTGTCCAACGAAAAAAGGCCGTCATTTAGAACCCTATATCTTCTTTGGGTAGAAAATAAATTATGAAAGGTTGATTCACTTTATCAACGTCGTATTTATATCGTTTCCTCTCATCTTCTGGGTTGAATTGGTAGGACCACGGGCTCCGATTGATGTTGGTATGGAGTAAAGACATATTCCCAACCGAAAGTTTCCCTGGTGCTAATGACTCGTGTGCTCGTTTGATAGCAAGTACTGTTCCGTTGACGATCGCCTCGTAGTTTTGTTTAACAAATCCTTTACTTGTAATTTGAGGCAGAAGCGTTTGAATAAATCCTGCTGGACCAGAATGGCTATGAGTGCCTACCACTGATCATTTGTTGCAAATTATCGCATTGGTAGGGCATCAATTTTGAAATCTCTTTAGAGCTCGATCATATTCAATTCTTTACCTACGGGCTACGTTTTTATCAGAATAAACTTTAGGATATCTGATTTGAAGTTGCTCAATCACCCCTCGTCGGATCGCCGTGTCCCCTACGACATAATGATTAAAAGATCAGCGATGTATGCAGGTAAGAGATCAACTCGACACAAAAGAACAAACCCATTCCAATATCCTGGATTTTTCAAAAGAATTTCAAGTCAATCAAACTACATATGGCAGAAACATTAGATGGATTTTGAAAATTTAACAGAATTGATCATAACCCAGCGATTATGGCCAATCTCATCCGCCACAATGAAAACTCTTGACCGGAGACGCATATGAAGGCCAGTACCAATCTGGCCTGAATTGGCATATCCCATCTGATCGAAGTCATTCAAAATGTATAAGTTTGGTAACACAAAGTCAAGAGTTCAAAACTCACGAGTTCAATTTCTACGCAAGGTCCACTTATATCGGCGATTCCGAGACCAATTTGATAACTTCCTCCATTGGTTTTAGTCGAAGAGAAACGCTTGAACGGTTGATCTGTGAATGTATGATTTCCTCTTAGACTTCAGTCAAGCACTCTAAGATCTTTGACATGAACTGATGTTCTCACTCGTCTTCAAATCATCAGCTATTGGGCTTTTGTACATCAACAAAGAATACAAGATCCAGCTAGAAATTGTTCCCGTGCCGAGGAGTATCGCCAGCCAGTCCAATGGACTCAGCTTGGAACGTTCCCGGTGCATCGTATGAGATGGTTAGACGATCAGAGTTTTTTTCGAGGGATTTGTTTGTACAGTAAGATTCTTGATTCTAGATTACCAAAATGTTTCTCATCTGATCAAATATTTGGAAATTTGGTTTAAAGTCTTACACATAGCATTGGTCATCGCCATGGCTTCAGTGGTTCCTGAGCCTTTTTGGCCTGGGTGATAAATACGGTACCGTATCTTCAATAGTGACGTGATATCGACCGACATATGCACCAACTTTGTGGTCCCGGTTCACAGAAGAGGGGATCGAAGACGACACACTAGGGGTCACCGCAGCCAGATTTGATTTGGTGGGTTTACTTTCGTGAAGGATTCAATACTTACTCCTGAATGTTGAAATGTAAGGCCAACAAGAAGAACATTCATCAACTCGGAGGATTTTCTCTTAAATTCAAAATGATTTGTCGCTATCACGAAGCTGATAGTACTTGATGTTCGAAAAGCTTCGACGATCTCACATGTACGGATCCCCTGAAGATGGGGGTCTGATGAATGAAATGCCCTAGAAAACTCACAAGAAACCCCGCATTCGTGAATGTCAACTTCGAAAAGTTCTGAAAAGATGGTATATCAAAGCTCTGTTATGGTAATATTCAAATGCAGTCTAGATCAAGTACATCACGATCACCTTAAAGGATTGTGACTGGTCAATTGGATGGTTGTTAGTGAAGGCTGTCGAGTAATTTCTTTATCTCTTTTATTTCACTAGGTTGATGTTGTGCGTCTGAACTTGTCCATTGAGACAAATACTTTGTCGCGTCTTCATTTGTGTTTCTCTATTATATACCTTACCACCCTCAAAGCTCCAGTTTCCTCTTTTTCCTCATTGTGTGGAGACTGGAAGCTGAATGCGAGTTCTTCTATTCTTCTTATCTCAACCTGTGTTGACCTGGACTTGTACTCAACTCTTCGTGATAGACTCTCTTCCCTACCACTGTTTTCAATCCTGCTCTTCTCGCAGGTAAGGGCGTTGATCTCATCCGCCAGAGTCTTTATCAATTTCGAGCTCACTGAGAACTCTCATCAATACCTGTCTGTCCAGGTTATTGCGTTGAGCTTCACTCCGCATTCTCTCATTTCATTACAAGCTCCACATCTCGCAAGACCCAATGTGTATCATCAGGAGAGTTCAAGACCAATCTCAAATGGCTTGACTCCAGTCACGCGGGTAGATTTCACATATTGACATTGTGGCTGCACGGACTGTGCTAATGGCAGGCTAATGTGACAATCGAGCTGCCAATGCGCTGACTTTATCGGCTTATACAAAACATGGAATCCAAAGTTACGACTGCCTTCCTGCCCCTGCAATCTCCCAAAGATGACCGGCCAATGGGATCTGCAGCCCATGGATGGAGATAAGATCTTGCAATATGTATTTGTGTTTAAAACCTTCACCACATCTCAAGGGGGCCACAAGACTGGAATTTCTACTAATCCGCGTCCTCGGACCCAGCACAAAAGCAGGAGATGGAGAGACAGGTCAAATATATCCTGTAGAAGCTTGCATTGAAAACTTTCATGTGTCCTCCTAACTGAGCATATTAACCAACCCGAAGCAGATCGCCTGAAGATCCTCGCAACCCCTAGTAAATTGTTAAACCCTACAGGAGGCTTTATCCATGTGAAAGAGCTCAACAGTTTCGTGGTCAAAAGCGTCTATGTTAGATAGCGCGGTCCGTTTACATTCTTTTGACTTGGCACACCCAAAATCAGCTACATCAAAGGCATACACCGTACTCAAGCAGCGATATCTCACACACGAGTGCGTTCAAGGCGTACACTAAAAACTTACTGGATAGATTCAACATCTTTGAAAGTAAGAAAATTCATCGGACCGTTGAGTCACAGACATAGCTGGTTATGCGAAAACCTTGGTCGCCCTGGGTCTGCACTGGCGCAGATTCTAATATACGACTTTCGGCCTCTAAGGATGTTGCTTGTCTGTTTGAAACAATCAGTTGCTCAAGTCTCCATTGAGTCACTGCGGATATGTGACGCTATGATCGCCCAAGTATGCTGATTACAACGTCTTAATATCACTGCACATGTAGCCAGTATTTTTAGTCGCCTTCATACTTCTACCAGCTGAAGTTCTTCACACTCTGCGCTCTTTGCTAAGGTGACCGGTTCATCGCGCATCAAAAGATTAACTAATCTCTCGATTTGTTCTTGTACCTACAAAGCCATAGAAATCAGTTATGAGTATAATCTTATGAACTGTGAAATGATGAATCATATCTTATTGAAAAGTGTTCATACCTCTTCTTCTGCCTCATTTAGATGTAATACCTGAACCACTCGATATACCCGCTTATCTCGAAGGTATTGTCGAATTTCAGCGGACGTTGACAGAAGGATAAGCGTTTCGATCAAGATGTGACGAATTGCAAGATCAGGTTCAGACTTTTTGTCAGATCCTAACATCTGAATTTCGGCTGGCATGTGCTCCTCGTCATCAGCATCAAAAGGCTCTGGGCCACATAGGGGAAGCAAGATGGACGGAAGAATCTCAAGCCCATCTGGTTTCTCAGAGATTATGCGACGATGTGCATCGGTAGAAAAACAGCAATTCCTAAAAGTGTGGCGTGAGTTTTCTAAAATTCCTTGGAAGTCACCATCGTGTTTCTGTATTACTCACTTTATTGCACTAATTGACCCTCCTCTCCGAATAATGCTAGGGTGTTCTGTAAAGGGTGATATTTGGGCAAGTGGTGCATCTGATGGCGGTTTAAGATACGGACTTATACCCAGCAAATAAGATCGGCCTTCCGGGAACTATATCAAGAAGAACCATCAGCCCCATTGTGATGAAAATGGATTGAACTGAAAGTCGCCTCACTGATGAAAAGTTTGCCCATACACTTGCCAAAAAATCGTAATTGGCGTGCTTGTTAATTTTTCTACTTTCACCTCTGGCAAATAATTCAATCGTAAGATCCATCATGGGTGTCGAGCTAGTCTTCAGCTTTTTTTGTATTGATTCCTCCTCCGATATGCTACTCTGGCCTGTCAAGGGCAATTTCAAACAACCAACACAAACTGAGTTTAGTTTGGTCAAATTGGACCACAGCATGCACGCGAGATCGGCCAAGATAGCTGAAGGATCCTGTCAAAAAACATATCGGATCAGTTTGTGAATCTTTCGGCTGAAGCTAATCATGCTATAAACAGATAACAATTTACCACAATGGTGGTGAGCAAAAAGATTAGGAAATCCGTATCGGCCACTTGTTCGCTGACTACATCTGTGTCGGTCAAATTTATCAGGGAGGATAGGGCGTCATGTGCGGTCAACTGTAGATAAGATGTGAAGAAGTCAGCTTTGGATCTTTAAGGGCTTAGGATTATGAATGAACACACACATGCTGATCTTCGCACAAGTTCTTCAAGTCATTGATGATGTTTTGATCAACTTGTCTAGCCTTCCGGTCGGAGTCTTTCGATGCAAAAATTGTTGAACGTTTAGGATTAGATGCTGCGGTATATGGCAAAAGTGCATTTACCGCCAATCTCCTCACTTCCGGATTTCGGTCGTGCAAAAATCCTACGAGCTTGACCGTTGGGTAAGCGAGAAGATAAGGTTAGTATCCGACCTTCGTGAGCTTTTGTTTTTCTCATTTGAGAAGAATTCCCGGCCATTGCTTGATCCAGGTGTAGTCAAAGACCCCAACAGCGCCATTCCAGCCAGAAATTCTAAGGAACAAAGACTCACTTCTTGAAGCTGCTCTTTTTCCATAGGGTGTCGATCCATGAAGGTGAAGAGCTCCGTTGAGGCGCGTGTGCCGCTACGTGATTGATGCTGGGTGTTTGTTAATTTTAAATGAATAAGTTGAAGTAGGGCTATGACCCGGCCTCGGATCTTCAGGCCGGCTCTGAGGTCCTCAAGAAACCCAACAGGCCAGCCCCGGCAGGACCGGGCTTGGGTAAGCCTATTGTCAGCTGGGTTGAGCGCTTGGGAGGCTTCTTTGGTAGCATTGAGTTGCCTTCCCCACTCGAGTGATCTGTCCGCTTCCTCCTCTAAGTCTAAGAGCATCCGCAATCGTTTGCGTTAAATCTGGGGTTAGCTAACCCGAAGTTACAGATTGTTAGCCAGGGATAACTAATCTAATGCAGAATCCCACAGCCGTTGGGGCTAAATATGTATTAGCTAACAGTTAACCCAGGCTACAAAGGCTGGTTCCACAGTGGCCGGCGCTAAGCTAGAGCTAAAATTTCTCTAACTCTTGCGTCGCGTCCGCAAGTAAAGTTTTTTGTATCTCCAACATGGATGCCATAGAAATAGTTCAAGGGCAATTGAGGATGTTTCACCAAGAGGAAGACGGCAACTATGACAAGATGCTCTTGCAGATGTTCCTTCAAACACCAACAAACACAAAGATCAACACAAGAACAGTCATTGAACGTGACCATATTGCTGCTGACCAGTGTCTAAACCGCAACTACTTCCAAGATTCACCACTGTATACTCGTGCTTGCTTCGAGAGGCAGTTTTGCATGAGTCCCGAGCTCTTTGATAAGATGGCTGCTGACCTACAGAGCCATAACAAATATTGGATACAGTGTCAGGTGTGTTCTTACTTTCATGTTTTTGATTCATGTTTTTGATGATTCATTTATATATTTTTTTTCTGCGTAATAGGATTGTTGCCAAAAACTTGGACTTTCCACAGTTCAAAAGATGACAGCTGCATTACGCCAGCTAGCATATGGAGTTTCTGGAGATGCAGTTGATGAGTACATCAAGATTGGTGAAACCACTGCTATTCAATCAATGAAGACATTTGTCCGCGATGTAATAGATATATATGGAAAAGAATACCTACGGCCACCCAATTCCGATGAGCTTGAGATAATACTCAAGAAGAATGAGGCGAGAGGCTTTCCAGGATGTAAAGGAAGCATTGATGGGATTCACTGGCTTTGGAAAAACTGTCCTCAAGGGTGGGCAGGTCAATTTGAAGGCAAAGAAAAGGACACCTCAGTTGTACTTGAGGCTGTTGCTTCAAAGAGCCTACGTATCTGGCACGCGTTCTTTGGAACACCTGGAGCCCTCAACGACATCAACGTATTGCACAACAGCCCGCTTTTCAATAATTTTGTCAACGGTAAGCATTCTTTTTCTTTGATTCAATTTTTTTTTGTTCTGATTGTCAAACTTCATATGAATGAGTCAGGTTCCAAAGACCAGGTCCATTTCAAGGTTAATGGACACGACTACACTCGAGGATACTACCTGGCCAATGGGATTTATCCCTCATGGCCAGTCCTCATCAAATCCATTCATCGGCCGAGTGATGAGGCCAGTAAACTATTTGCCAAGCTTCAAGAGGCCCTCCAAAAGGACATCAAGCGTGCTTTTGGTGTTCTTCAAGCACGATGGCACATCGTGGCACAACCTTGTTGGCTTTGGCATTTGATGGATATGACCAACATAATATTATGTTGTATCATAATCCACAATATGGTAGTTGAGGATCGAGGCAAAAAGGATCAGATTATCACTGATTATGTATCACAACATGATGTTGCGATACATCCAAATTGCCTTGATCCTTGGATTTGCTACACTCTTGCTCAATATTACGACACGATGGCTGAACTAAGAAGCCAAGATCGACACCTACAATTGGTAGAAGATCTCAAAATCTCTATGTGGATGAAAAGGGGTGGGGTCGGTGTTTAGTTGGCAACGTCACAAGATGTGTTTCCACTTCATTTCTTTTTTTGTATATATAAGCTATTTGAAAAATTCCTATACAAATCATCAAGAATATAAAGGAAAAAAAAATTCATAATTGGAAAAAGAAAAAATAAAATTGAAGATAAAGAAAACAAAACCAGTTCATATTTCACTTGTGTATATGAGAAAAAGCTATATGAGAAAAAATATCTTCAAAAGGAAAAGATATACATACTATCCAAAAGATGAAAAAAAATTCTAATTCCCATCCTGTGCAATTTCTTCCCTGTACTTCTTCAAGAGCCTTGCTTTCATTAGCTTGAGGATTTCCTTTGATTCATCATCTGGACATTTATCAACAGAGGCCATCAACGTATTCATATCCTCCGCGTACACCTTGCTCATCTTAGCCTCTTCCTCCAGTTTGAGAGCACGCTCAGCAAGCTTGTGTGCTTTCTCCATCACCACGGCTTTTCGCTCCTGGATCTCCGTTGCACGCTTAAGCTCGTTGGTGCGTTCAATCTCGATTTCACGATCCTCTTGTAGACGTTTTTTTTTTTTTTGACCCACAGGTCGTTCGATCAAAGATGCTGAATCAGGAGGGGGAGTCGATCGAGCTGAGAAGGGAGTTGTAGGTGCAGCAGCTGGCTTTGTGGCTCCTGCTCCTGCCCATTTGGGAGCGTATCAGAGTATTTGCCAAGGGACCTCGTCTTTGAACTCTTTCCTTTTGCATTGCTTCATATACTCCTTCTTGGCGATGTCCATGTAGTTGGATGGGGCATGTCCACTGAGTGGGTTGCGCTCGATTCCCCTATAGATAGCCAAAAACTTGAGGGTGGAAGTATTGATTGACTTCCATCTAAGATTGAATGTAATATATCAAAATGTCAGTGTTGTATAATAAAACCGATTGATGTAAATGATGGAAATTAAAAAAAAGAACGTACCGGTTTTTCAGCGAATTGGCTGATCAAGGATATATGGTGCAAGCTTTCTTGAAGTGCACTGCTAATTATTCATAAAAATGATTTCCGGTTTGATTATTTGCAAATACCAGATCTTGGCTAATAGCAAGCCACGAGATGGCTAGCTGTTCGTCTTCAGCTGCCACAAAGTTATCGCCACGCTTCTTGGTGGGAGCGGAAGTTTGGTTGGGTTCTTGATTGGGTTGTTCAGGTTGAGCTGGGGGTTCATCCATCTGTTGAAGTAGAAGCAGTGATGACAATTTATAGATGCAAAAGGATAGGTGATGGGAATCGAGATGGGGATGGGAATCAAGATGGGTGGACAGGCGGCGCGGTGTGGGGTTTTTGGTGGGGAATGGGTTAGCTAACAAATCTCTAGGCTGGGTTAACTTTAACCCACCCTAGCGATTTTGTGTCGAAAAGTTGACTAAAGATTTGTTAAAATTTCACCGTTGTGAAAATTTCAAAATCATTAGCTAAAATACTTAGCTATTCCCACCACTTAACCCGACAATTGCGGATGCTCTAAGATGTTCAGATCAATGTCCCGGTTTGCTACAAGGTGTGTTACATTGTCGATAAAACCTAATGACATTTTATCTGCCTGAAGGGAGATTTTGACATCTATCAGCAACGATGAATTGTATAGAATGTACAATATTACCAATAAGGGTGAACCCTGCGGTAGTCCGTCTTCTATTTTGAATCCTCCAGACATGTAGTCTTGTAGGCAGGCTTGTTGTTCTTTCGTCTAGGAAAGAGTTGATTTGTAGAGTGATTTGACCAGAAGAAAGCCCAGCTCATGCATTTCACACACAAGAAACACGCAAACCCGGATCTGATGTTTGGGTATCAACGAATCCAACCACGACCAACAGAACTAAGATGGCTCGGACTGTGGTTAGACCCAAAACTAACGTATGGACCACACATACAACAAATGCAACAAAAAGGAAAGGCGACGATAGCGCAGCTTAGACGCATATGCAAATGCTACCATGGCATGAGCCCAAAGGAAACAAAGACACTGGTTACAGCAGTCTTGAAGCCACGGATTCTTTTCGGCAGCATTGTGTGGTTTAACACGCGCATGAGAGGTAAAGTCTCAAAAATTTTCCATTTAATACAAAACGAAGCGAACAGACTAATCTTGGGAGCCTTCAAAAGCTCACCAACGGACCAAATGTATCATGATACAAATATGATAACATTCAAAGATTTAACACTTAGATACAACCACAATTACCTCTACAAGAGACTAACAGCACCAATCACTCACCCCTCAAAAGAATACTTCAAGCAGAATTGCTACGCAATCCACCAACGCACAAGAGCCCAATCCACAGAATATTACAAAAACTGACATGATTCTCCCAAATACAAACATTCTAGAAACGATATACCCATACCCCAAACCGCCGTGGACAGTACCAAGATGGGAAGTAGAGAATGTGGGAGAAAAATGGGACAGAGTCAAAGACAAGATAGGCAGACAGATCCAGGAGGAGAAAGACCAAGATGCATGTGTCATGTCTACTGATGGATCTTTCATACCCGATATAGGCGGAGGCGCTGCAGTCGCAACTTTTGAGCTAACAACTAGCCAAGCATTCGGGCCGGTAGAAGGCATATCCAACTATGAGATGGAGGCGATGGCAATTATGATAGCCATGGTCAAGTTCAAACACATCACAGACATACATCCAGACAGATATAGGTCTTTGGCCATATTCAGCAATAGCCAAGCAGCGCTCAACCTACTGGCGAAACCTCTAGCCCCAAAATCGCTGCAATATCTCACAAGATGTTTACTTAGAACTCACTACACGACCGATTTCAGATACGCCTATATTGGACACCTGGCCACGAGGGGATCAAACTAAATGAAAAGGCGGACACAGCGGCCAAGGAAGCAGCAGAAGGCGACTCAGAGCCAAAGACGCTACCAACCAGCCTAGGATGTCTGTTACGACATACAAGAAAGACAATCAACACAAGGGGAGCTGTTTCAATTAAAACATATAAGACAAAAAACAAGTGGATACCTGATGCCCTGGACAAATTAGAAAAAGGACAGGCAGCGTCGATATTCCAACTATGATGTGGCCACTGCCCACTGCATAAATTCTTACACAGAATAGGCGCAGAAGAGAATGGGAGATGTGATACGTCCTCTGCAATGGGAACAACAGCACATTTTCTCATCTACTGCAGAAAATATAAGGAACAGAGACAAGCCTTCCAAAAACGAGTCAAGCAAGAAAAAATTAAGGTCAACATCAACTCGGCAACAAAACTACTAGATACCCCAAACGTTTTCCCATATCTTGCGCAATTTGTACAAGATACAGGCAGGTTCAAATACCTAAAGACATACTTGGATGATTAGAACTACATTGCACTCTTGGTTTTTATTTCTTTTTATGCACCCTCTATGCCATCTCCTTATCTTTCTATCAATTCTTTTTCAATTTCATGTACAATATGTTTCTTGGGCACGTCATTAAAATCAAGAAACTGGTGTAAAGGCTCAGTAGTCCGCTATGACAGTAAACCCAGAAGAAGTTGTAATATGTAGTAGTTACAGTAGACATACCTAGCTAGATAGTGTGATATGTGAAATCAAAAACACTTTAAACCAAAAAAAATAGCATTGATTGTCCCATTTTGCTTAAGTAAACATAACTGAACAAGATGGCAGGACTTGGGAGTGAATGGGGTACGGCAAAAGGGTAGAAAAGCTTCAATTAGCTTTGTTCCCCATTGCTTGACACAGAGTTTTGGGGACAAATGCAGCTGAATCTTGGTCAATCAAAACAGTGGTATACAGAGCTGTACATGTGCTCTAGTGCTATTGTCTCACTGTCTCACAATCTTCCTACATAAATTTGTACTGGACCTTTTCCACAAGCCATGAAAGAAAATTTTGGCTGTGTGTTGGCTTTGTGGACTTGTGGTAAAAAAACTTATTTGAATGCCCTTTGCCCCTAGGGTCCAAAAGACTGTGTGATGAAGCCCTCCATCCTCTTCATCTTCCCCTCTCAACCACCGCTCAATTCCTTCACCTTACTTCCAGACTACACCACTCTCCTCATACACCGCATTATGGCCCAAAAAGGACACCACAAACAACTCAAACATTACATACATCTGTTGATTGATGAAATGAAACAAGCATCACATATTTGAGTAGCTACCATAAGGGGTGTTCTTTTATCATTCCTTTCTCTTGAACCATTTATAGTCCATTTTGACTGATGATCCTATAGATTATTACTCTTTACATCCTGAAATGTTTCAACTCACAAATTTGATCCAAGGTTGATATATTCAATTTATAAGTGTAATTTCTTTCAATGGGCTTTGATTCCATCATTGGTCTCATTTCTCATCACTCTCACTTATAAGATATCTCAGGATATTGATTTCATCATTGTGATTATCTTGAAAGTTGATCTTATTCAATTATTACTGATTGGGAGAATCAATTTGAGAATCACTTATAACAAAATTCACATTGAGTATATCATCACCTTCTTATCACTCTGACTTATAGAATATCTTAGGATATTTTATTTCTCTTTGTGGGTATCTTAGAAGTGATGATAATTCAATTGTAATTTATGGGGAGAATTGATTAAATTCACATTATCATTGTTTGTTTCATAAACTTGATCTCATGATTGTTTGATCAGGACTTAGGATTATTTCTTATTTAATTCTAACCAATGATTCTGATCAATTGGAAGAATTGATTAGAACCAAACTGAGTATATCATCACATTTATAATGAACTGAATTTCATATTTTGATTTGGAAGAGACTGATTTATTTTGAACAATATCAATTTTTATCCTTTCACTGACAATAATTCAAATGAGATTCGCAAGCTCAATAGCATGAAGTTTTATTTGATGATACAAAAACAGGTTAAAATATGCTGCTGGATCTTGACCAAGATCAACATCTGTCTGAATTGATTTCTGACAAAAAAATGGAACTTGAATGATATTGATAGTTGTTATTTTAATTAAAAACCTCTAAAATCAAGAGTTAGTAAGAGGGGGTCAAGATTGGTGGTGGTATTTTGGGTGTTGATGGAGTACTTGAAGGGGGAATTTCATCAGTCATTTTGTGATGGTGGATGTGGGATCTTGATTTGGAATGTGAGGATTTTATCAAGTTCCAGAAGGCAAGAGTATATTCTGGCTTTCTGGCTTTGTGGAAAATTTGTGGTGGGACCTTTGTGGAAACGTTCCAGAACAACTTTGTGTGGTATGATTGTCTTACATGAAGACTGATACAGCTATTCTTCCAGCCCTTCTGCTCTACTTGGTTCTAAGAATATACAGTATGTTGCACCCAGAAGTAAGATTGTATGCCATAGCTGAAGACATGGTGCATAAGTCAACTCAAGTGAGAATATGTAAGTAGATAGTTCAGCCTCCAAGCTTGATCTCCCAACACATTTGTCATATTTGATTTTAAGTAAGAATGTGATGATAGGATATATTTAGGCGAAAGAACCAGCTGCTAACTTTATCAAAGCTCAAAGCAGAAATTAATACCCAATTGTGATTCCCTTATGAAGAGCATTTCCCATGCACACACCCAAACCCAAAAATTCTGACCTTTGGATCCTTGGGCCAATCCAGCCCATATCAGATGACAAGAATGACTTGGTAGAATCATAGGTTTATGCACCCTTGCATTCTTTTGTACTTAGTCATTGGCATAGCCTTTTGATCCCTTCCAGAATGTACATCCAGAAGATACTTATTCCCGGAGGAAGAAAAGGGAGGGAGAAGAAGAAAGATGAAGAACAAAAGCATGAAATCTGTGGTGATTTTACTGTTGCAAAACTCTGTGTTCGGATACAACACTTCCTAGAGAAGAAAAGATGACGTATGGACAGCGCACAGTGAATTTTGAGGCGATGAGCCCGCAGATTGGCCATCAGAGATCATGAGAACAGCTGCGAGTAGCAGGGTTTTCATCAAAAACCCACATCCACAGGTAACGGTCACAGTGGACTGCTTGCGGCCTTTTTAGTATTTTGCGTACCAAAACGATTACCGTGTTTTATCATGTAATGGGCTTACATGTGTTTGAAGGGCATTCTAAATGCCATAGTCAATATCGTCAGGTTGAATTCATATAAAATAACAGTCAGTGGTTGGTTGATACCATCGACTTGAGCACACATGCGCTGGAGGTAAACTTACGCTGATTTAGCTGCCGGTTTTTGCAATTGTAGATCTGGTAGTTTCCCCCTGAGGTGTAATGGTTACAGACTTTGGTTCCCAAGAGTGCAAGAGTATAATCATTGTGTTCAAAGGATCAGTAGGTGCTTCAAAATAACAGTGCAAAGTAGAGGGATTTTGCTTGAACATGAAATTTGACTCAACAAATAGGTCGATCAGGTTGGGTGACTCTGTTTTCGTCCATTCCGGCATCGCAGGCAAATGCTCCAGTTGAACTCAATTTTCGGGGGCCAATACATTCACGAGCAGCTGTGGATTGTTTCAACAAACAACACGGTAAGCCGTGTATCCTCCATTTGCGCATATATGCATATCCTCAAAGTGGAAAAAAAAGTTTCGCACTGGGTAATTTCTTGTCATTCCTGTGGCACGAATCACACCAATATGAGGTACGGACTCCATCATCATCTATCGAACCGCACTCTTTGATTGTGAAAGTTATTGAACGGAAGTTATTTGAAGATTCGCATCAGCCCACAATCTCCCTGACAAATGATAGACCATTCATTGCATTTGAAGAACTGAAAAAGTATCGGTGACTTACTATGTTGTTTATTGGTATCCCCGTTCTCTGGTGGGTACCAAAAGACGTTGCATTCGATAGCACTAGCATCGGCGAAAATTTGCAACCCAAAGTCTCCTGCGAACAAGAACACGAGCAGAACAAAAAAGATGGCGTTCGCTGGCTTGGAAGACATACGTCACGCCAATTTACTCGAGTTTGGGCAAAAAGTGTTGAACTTTAGGAAATCGAGTTGATCCAAATTTTAAAAGGAGAAACAAAAAATTTGGATGGAGAGTACGCAAATTAAGAGGGGGACCGATTGCCGGGCAAAGGCAGCCTTATATCGAAGTAGAACGTCAAAAGCGTTATCAGACATTTGCAAAAAAGATCCCCATATAAGGGTACGAATTTTCAGGTATAAAACCCTTGCACCCTTGTGTAATGTCACCAGAGCCACCACCGGAGCCATCTATCATGTGCTGCACTCATTCTTACATACACGTTCTGAAAAATAGGGGTCACTTCAAATTGCATCAAATGGTCGAGAATCTTTAGGATTATTGACGCCAAAAGTGTGATGCCGCGCCTTATGCGCAGGAGTTTTGGTCTTGTCTCAAACGTATTATACGTTTCTGGTCTGGTTTCTTAAAAGAGATCTTTTCTTAAAGATGAGGAAATGATAATAATAATTTCGATAAGAGAAAAGGAAACTACGTAAGATACAAGAACAACATATAAATAGTAAAATCAAACAGAAAACAGGTACATAATGTAATTCTAATAGTAAACAGAATATAACCACTAACAAAAATGTAATTCGAGAAATAGGAACAGAATATAATATCAAATAAGAATGAGAAGTGATTATTTTGAAGCTTTAATAGTTTTTACAGAAATGTATTTATTAAACTATTTTACTAGTCTTTTTGATGATAAGGAGAGGTGTCGCAAGAATAGTAGTCTTTACGACAAAAAGGATTGTCGATACCTACAGCACAGAAGACAAGTATGTAAGACTATTTTCCCTCGGGAAAACCAATTGCACTTGATGCAGTTAATGAGACAAAATAGAAATAATGTAGATATAACACATTTTCAATCAGGGTCAACAAATATCCGATCTGTCAATAAGGGGGCTCAAGTCAAGAGTTTTTGCTGCTTTGAGCGCAAAAAACTATTCCCAATTTCATAAAATTTACGCAAAATTTTGCAAAATTGGGAAAAGTTTTAGGACATCCCAACTTTCTTTGAGCAACAAATTTGCGTACATTTGCTGTTCAGCAATTGATCCAAACTGGTCCGTTGGGTAACCAGAGCTAAGATGAGATGAAATGAGAAAGTTAAAAACTTTTTCTTGGCTCAGGTCAATATTTTTACAGTAATTTTTCGCGAACTGGGAAAAGTCTTTACAACACGATTCCGTAAAAAACTTTGCCCAAGTTGTTAAGGAAACACCGTAAAAGTCTTGACCTGAGCCCCCTTAATTTTTGGAGAATCTGCCAGAACCTTTCACAGAACAACAAATACCTCAATTTTGGTGGGATCTGTTATTCTGTAAGTCTTCTGTCATTCTTGAACTTTGAACGCCCCCAGCACCCACCAACAGACACCTCCTCCATCAACACCAACTTCTTCTCCTTGTACGTAACAACCTGAATCATTCCTCACCTTCTTTTCTTCTCACTTACAAATATTCTTTCTTGCCTTGTTGATTGGTCCCTGCCGCTCAAATTCACTTACGACTACACTCAGGACAACAACTCTTGGTTTGAACAAATAGACTTTAAACTCTCAAACACTGCGCCCATGTGGCAATTGAC
This sequence comes from Melampsora americana, assembly GCA_022264835.1. Classification (NCBI taxonomy): domain Eukaryota; kingdom Fungi; phylum Basidiomycota; class Pucciniomycetes; order Pucciniales; family Melampsoraceae; genus Melampsora; species Melampsora americana. Next base: position 278,985 of record JAIFHY010000094.1, on the reverse strand, counting down.
AAGTGAAAAAAAACAGCAAATACCAATGTTCTTGGTCTAGCATTTTGGAAAAAAAAGTCAATATAAAAGTTGGTTAATACTTAGATGTCTCCAAGCAGTAATCACACATCAAAACTCACAAACAAAGCTATACAAAAACAATGTAGATTCAAATTATGACTTTGAGGCAAAGAGGCCACTTTACACTCTGTTACTTGGGGCTCTGGAATTCCACTTGGCTTGGTCCAAAATGGTCCAACTGGTGCTACTTGGATGTTGCCTATGTCAAATCTCTGAGGATGAAATTACCCAACTTGAAGAAGCTCTGAAGATATTGACTTGCTATTTGCAAGATCAGTTTTCACGTGAACGTAAGGGTCTGAGGAATGCTGTGTTTCCCCATTGGATTTGGGAGGGAGGTCCATCTTTTGTATCAATAGTAAGTATTTTCCCCTATTTTCTACTTTTCCTACTAATCATTGATTGTATATAGACCAATATGCTTGAATGAATGAATCTCAATTTAATGATTTACTCAAGAAGATTGAAGGTAGTAAAGTTTTTCAAAATCAATCACATAACAGACAGGTCCCAGTTGCATGGCAGCTCCTGGTTGAACTTGCCAATCTTGGTTCTTCAGGAAATTGGGGGGGTCACTCTCATATTGCATATATTTTCCATATTTTGGGTAAGTATATGATTCAGGTTCTTCTTGTTTACTTTCATAATTGTCTTGAAGCTGATTTTCAAAAACTTGAATTTTTTTCAGAAGGAAGCATCCAAAATTGGACTAATTGATGCAGTTATGCTATTCTACAACTTGAGAAGGATTTTGTCCACTAGCCAAAAGAGGAAGAGCAACAAGCTCTGAAGGCTTTGATGAACAACACCATTTTTAAGAACACTGTTGGTTTCATGGATGGGAACCTGATTCCCCTTGCTGCTTCCCCATTCACCCATCCTGAGGACTATTGGATCCAGAAGTGCTTCTACGCTTTCAACATAATGCTGGTGGGTGATGTACACAGAAAAATCTGATTCTGTAAGCTGCGTTGGTGTGGTTGTGCTCACAATCAGAGAGTCTTTCAAACATCTTTGGTAAGCCACTTTTTTGTGTCTTGAACAGAATATGTAGTTGATTCTTGGTCAGCTTCATGATGATCCATCCCAGTTTTTTTAGCAATGACAAGCATCTCTTGGCTGACTTGGGTTACACCATGTCACTTACTGTCATGACCCCATTCAAGAGACCATGGGGAAGGGACATCAACCAGCCAAAGATGCTTACAACATGGAGCTCATTAAATGGCAAGTGATCAGCAAACAGGCCATTGGAATGCGTAAAGGCTGCTTTCAATCTTTGAAAGAGCTTGGAATTTTGATATGTGGACCTTGAAGTTCTCAACAAGCCAATGATTTGATCTGTGTATGTATCATTTTACATAATCTTGCAACTTCTGAAGGAGAAGATTGGGATTTGAAATTAGGAACAATTGAAGAAGGGTTAACCCTCACTGCTCAATGTGCTAGCCTGCCCCAAAAAAATTGTGTAACAAGCCAACCTCCATGTGCAACCTTTGATACAGGATGGGAGAAATTACATCAGGATGAAATATTCAATGACTTTTTTGCTAGTGAACTGAGAGATCAAGCTACAATTATATTCACAATAAATTAAACCTTTATGTAACTTTTGACTTATGATTATGAGTGGATACAACATGAGTGTTTAGGTTTCCCTTTTTAACTTTGTAATCTTGACCATTAACAATTAAAGGAATAATCAAGTATCTTATTTTTATCATTTATGGGATTACATTTTTACTTTCATGTTTTTAAATATACAATTCTCAAATATATGGAATCAGAACATTTCAAATTGATGTTGCAGTTAATGTTGTTTACATTTGAATGACACTCCTTTTTGTATTAAGAAAACCACATGAAATTGATTTAAAAATCTTGCAGCTTGTACTTCATTTCAAAAAAAAAAACTTGGCAAAAGTGAATACATTACTTTTTCTAACAAATAAAGTTACAGTGATCATTTAGGTGTATTTTGATCATGTGAACAATCCAATAGAATCTACTTGAGATTTGTATTTGAATGTTGGGCTTCAAATTGGGACCATCAGCTCTGTAAAAAAATTGAATGGTCAGCGTCAATCAAATTTATGTCCAATAAGAAAGATGGACACATACTTGAAAGAGTTATAGATCTCACAAGAAACCTGTTTTCAGGTCTTTGATGGCATCCTTCATGTCATGATCATCATGTTTGTTCTCCACAAATTGTTTTTCCAGTTTTGAGAGTGCTGATGGGATCTCGGACTCTTTCAAAGCAATGATCTGATTAGCCTGCGTTTCCACACCAGGTTTGTGGCCCTTGCAAGACCACAGGGGCCCAATGGAAGTGTTTTGGCTGGCCAGAGCTGAGTTTTTACCGCTCACTTGTAAATGAGCCAACTCATGTGCTGTGTATCCCAAACATTCTAAAGAAAAGTCTGGATGTGTCTGAATTGCACTGTTTGTGCTAGAGAGCCAAGTTGACTTATCCCAAACACCTATAGCCGGCTCCAACTTGTAGTAATATTTACACACATGATTCACAATATAATCCAGGATGTAAATCAATCAGCTGAATGACATTGGTGGTAATCTAAGAAACAGTCATGAGATATAACCTTACCTTCAATATGTGTATTTTTCTGTTCCAAGAATTTGGGATGATAATCAGTCCATCCATTTTGTTCTTTTTCAGCCCCCAGATCTAGCATCACACCCTGTCCTGTTCTGTTTAACCAATCAGAACCTTTAGTAAAATTCTATCCAAGATGAGAAATCTAATAGTATGTTTGGTCAGCTACAAACCAAGATTTGAAATGATCAGTTCTAAAAGCCACACCTTGTCAGCCACTGCACCAATCTTTTGTGGATCAATACCATTCTCAGCCAAGTAATCTATCACCAGCTGAATCTTTGTTTTCTTGACAATATTGCCATCCTTGTATTGTTTCCAGTTACCAAAAGTTGTAATCCATTTCAACAGAATACTCATTGCACTTTCTCCTTTTTTGTTCTTGTCATCTTCCCACCTAACTGGTGCCTTTTGAGTTGAAATTGGATTGGAAGCTTTATCAGAAGATTCTTTGTTTCCATTTGTTGTGGTATGTTTTGCTTGCTTTCTAGTTGAAGGCACTTTTGCCTTTGGTATCTTGCTTGTTGAATTTTTTTTAATTAATGTTGACCAAGACTTTGATTTTTTACTCTTAGCTGTGGTCTTTGTCTCCTTTTGCTTGTTGTCTAGTGATGCATTGGTAGATGTATTGGTTGGTTGGGAAACAGGCATCATCAAACCAAACAAAGATTCAAACGCAGTGTGTCATCCCTCAGCACATGTACATGTACTCAAGGGATGACTTATCTTATAATAAACCCCCTAGAACCGTCATTACATATATGTACATACTAAAAGCAACATGTAACATATTCAAAAACCCATGAAACACAACAACATCTCATAACTCAGTGTCCAGAGTTAAATATGTTTATGTCACGTAAGGTAAATGATACCCTTAGATTTCATTACCATGACCAATGATAATTGATAATCTTCACTCAAACCACATAAGTAATACAGACAAATATCATGACAGTTAGGTTAAGAGAGAGGAATATATAAACCCTCCCTCTCAACCTTCAAGGAAATACCCCTCAGAGAAAATTAATCACATAATACTTTTAAGAACCAACAAAAGTTGTATTGAAGTACAAATCAAGAGTCTTCTAAAATAAGACTAGTGATAAAACTTTGCACACTTTAAGGTTCCCTGATTAAAAGTAAGTGATATGTAATTGCCTCCTCCTGGATTCTCTACTTTCCCAGAGTAGAAGATATACTAAGTTGGTGACCTCCAACAAATTTAGGCTAGTGAACTTAAGAAGCACTTCAGGCTGGTGACCTCCATAACAACCATAAGTTGGTGAATTTACAAAGAACCAGATTAGTGATCTCAAATCACTCTCTCATCTGTACACTCTAAGATTAAAGGAAGGAATTGGATCCGACTTTTGTCACAGTCTTTTAAATATATTCTACAAGATTTCCTTTCTATTAATTCATTTCATTCCTATTTTATAATTGTATTTACTGCATATTTGAAATAGATATATATAATTATAAAAATATAAAAATAAATATAAATATCAAACTTTTAGTGAGCCTTGAGGACTCAAAAGAGTACCCAACCCTCACACAGCGGATTGTAAGACGGACGTGGAATAATCTGAAAGGATGGGGCCTGAATAAGAACTGGGTGATGCCAAGTTTAATTGAAGAGCCTGGAGAGCAAAGGATGGGCTTGGAAAGTCAAGGGTGTTAGGAAGGGTGTTGGTGTTTGTTGGGGGGAAGGGGGTTGACTGGATGTGGGGATGTCTTTGTTGGTGAGTAGATTCATGAGTGGTCAATGAAATTGGGTTCAATATTTGCACAAGGTTAATTCAGTTGGACTATTGGCTGAACTACCAGACAGAATGACAGATACACAACAGATAAAAAACTTTTGTATCTGTTGTTCTGTGAAAGGTTCTGGAAAATCCTCCAAAAATTGACAGACCAGATATTTGTACAGCCTGAATCATTAATCAGTTTTCTCACACCAAAATTGTCTCTTGTTTACTGCAATGGCTTGATCCACCTGAATTTTCCGTGTGAGCCTGTGGCTTTTACGTAGCTGGAGAGTGTTTCAACTCCCAAGATCTTCTTTGCCTACTGATAGATCATGGATGTCCTTGGGACCAAAGAAATGCCGTGTTGAGGATCCAACATGTTTGAGGCTCTCCACTAGGTGGGCTGTGATATTTTGTAAGTCTTTCCTGATGCCCATAGAGGTGTTTAGAGGTACCGCTATGTGTAGACTTCGCAATCCAACAAGGGCTCTCTTTGGGCCAAAGTACCCATGCCAAATTGACAATGCATTCTTTTCAAGCTTAGCTTGCACCGTTAGATTGCTTTCTATCTTGCCTGAGAACAGCGGCAGATCCTCCCTTGGGTAAGAATGAGACTTTCATGAGACACTCCATGATACATCATCCAAGAATGTATGTAGTATGATACTGCAAAAAGGAACCCTTTTAAATTGAGATTGGTGTGTCTTGTTTTATTGCATTGACGCACATTGAACAGGTAGGACTCTGAGGATGATTAGATGGAATTTCAATCCTTCAAAAGAATTTCTGGATTGTTGATTCTACATACCCAGCAGGCTTTTTGAGTGCAGAGTGCATGCCTTTTGGACCGAGATTGAAGTATGTAATCCCGGTACCTGTGACCGTCGGTACTTGGAGGTCGCGGTCTCCTGTCTGAAAGACGAAGCCTGAAGCGAGTTTTCGTGACCTTGGAGTGTGTTCAAGCATCATGGTAAGTGTGTGTCTAGTCTGATGAAGTCGGACGATTAAAGCTAACTTGATTAATAGTCAGAACTTCGATACACAGCCAATACTCAACTCGAACAACTTCACGCACGTTATGTTGGAACAGGTCATGCTGATCTTACCAAACAGTTTAGCCCACATTTCAATATTCTCGATACTCACTCTTCATAGGGATGATTCACTGATTATTGATCACAATGATCTTTTTAGTGAGTGGTTAACACATCAACATCGGGATACTTATGCATCCATCATTGGCCATCCAGCTTTATGGTCTTATTTAGCTATAGCTGAAGGAGAATCATTAGGTAGAACGAAATTCGAGATTTGTGAGGTCAGTCAATACGATCTCTATCTAACCATATTCGTTCATCCTTATCAATCGCATTAGTCCAATATTTACGCCCTGTTATAATGCTCTGAATTTGTAGCGAATGCTACAGCCTTGTGGACCGCCGCCTCAAAAAGATGAAGATTGAGATCTGTTTTTTTTACTGAAATGACATGATTTGCGAGGTAGACTGCGATCAAGTCAATCGGGATTCTCGCACCCTGATTGATGAAGCGTTTTTGGAGAAGGCGATCAGAAGTATAAAGCAACAGATCAATGAATGCCATATCAATGTATTGTAAGAATTCCTTTTTCCGCTTGCGACCTGCCGGCTTATCACGCAATCTTTGTACAGAGCTTGTAGGTGTGTTTGAAGTCCTCCATGTTTACTGGAAGATCTATGATGGTGCAAATTATATTTTTGAGAATGTGACCTGAACCATCAATGAGTCGAATATCATTAAACTGTTCAGATCTTAGGATTCTCCTGTTGATCTTCTTCTGGATCTTCCAATATCTTTATGACAAGCTTATCGCGCAGGTTGAACATCCACTAAAAGCAAGGATTTACGTTGTGCATGTTACCAAGATTCTTGTTCTGAATTCACCCCACCAAAAATAAGCTCTGCTGCCTTGCATAATCAGATCCTATGCCATGCAAGTTGACTGTGTATGCGTTTCCTTTGCAAAGTTCTGTTGACTATCTCTCAAACCCTACTTGATCTGTTCATTATTCACAAGTCGAACTATAGTACAAAGTAGCTTCTGATAGTCTTTCTTGATGAAATAATCCAGGCTCTGATTGTAACGAATCAAAAATTGGGGGTGTACCGGTTCCGCCTCTCTTCAAAGAAATGTTTAAATCAACAAAGTAACAAATCTGATGTCATAGTGAAATCAAATCCAATGGTATGCAATGCAGTGCTCTGGCCTTCCAGTATGACATTGTCAAACTTGGTATCAATTTTGTGATGAAACGAGACTTACGAAGCAGCTTTCTATATTCAGGACTCAGGAGTATCGAGAGTCGGACCTCAACCGATCCATACTCTGACATGCTGTAAATTGCTTCATTAATCTCTTGTCATTGCTTTTGCTTATAGAGATGGATTGAGCAAATCAGCATGGATAGTCTCAAAGATGTCCTGATGGAGGATTTCTTGAATGAGATGTGAAGGAGTAGTATCAATGGGAAAGCAACAGAGTGAAAAATAGAGCTAAATACATAGTCAGTTGTGGACCTTGCCCAATGGTGCAGATTTTTCTGTGAGTCGCATGTACTACTACCTAATTTGAGACAGAATAGACCACATCAATTGATGGTCGTCATCTGGTCTTACCTCACCATTCATCAGATTTACTTGGCACCTTTCCCCTTGACTTTGAGAAGGAAATCAATCATGTTTATCAAGAATACGCACATATTTATGATACAGTTGACTTCAAGGATCAGATTCCAAAATCAAGTTCATATCATATCATGAATTATCTTGAGCTGAGAGAAACTATGATTGCCTCTTACCTCAAAGGAGCCTTGAAAATTAGACAGACTTATGTCCAATCTTGGTTTTTTTGGTGACAGGTTTCCATTGGGTGGTAAGATCTTGAATATGTCTATTGGGTGTCTCTTTGTGTGTTTTTTTCTCAGAGGCTGACCTTTTCTCCATTCAAATTTATTAACCAGTTCTTTCTCTTCGTGTTTTGGTATCCTTGGAAATAAGTCATTGGACTCTACAGAAAAAAATTAGAAATAATTGATAGATGTAAGTCCCTCAGTCTGATTGTTGATACTAACCGTTGAAAGGAGGAGGTTGACATCATCAAGGTAGGGAAAATTCAGCTATATTGGTCAAAACTCGAGAGCATTGGTTATTGAAAATTGAATGTTTCTCTCCCTTTCTCTCCTATTTGATGCGGAATGAATAGGACCCCGGAATGCTCCTATAAAGGGTAGTCTGCTGGAAACGTCCGTTTTGAGCTCCGCGGATCCCCGCCTCTGCCAAACGGAAGTTCGTTCCTGGCTTCGCCCATAGCTCTAAGTGGGTCTTAAGTTTTCCTCGGACATTCTGGAGACCTTTCACAAGTACCTTATTGACTTTGAAATTACTGAGACGGATGCGAGCAGAGAGACTCGAATTACGAGCCAAACGCTGCATTCCAACAGGCTCTGCTTTGCACCAATCAAAGAGTCTTGAGTACGGAATGCGAGGCGAGTCAAAGTGACAATGCAAAAATTTGAAATTTGAAATTTCAGAATCCGCGGGTGCAAAACTGAAAAAACCTGACAAAACTTTGGATTAAACTCAAATACTGGACTTAAACCACCTGTATTTGGGCAAAAACATATGTTTTTGCCACTTTTGCCACATTTTCCAACCACAAGTCGAAATTTCACTCGTTCCTTGTCACTTTGACACAAATAATACCATAAAATTTCAAAAAAACAAGTTTCGCAAACACAATTTACAAAAACAACAACTCAAAACCTCAACCGATCCACAAAACACCATGTGTAAACCCACCAATCTCACCTACTCCGGAGGGACCTACCTTGACTCAGAATAACCATCCATCAACACCGAAGAGTTCATCACTACAGAGTTCTTCAACACCTTCATCTCCAGATTATCCTAAAGTCAGGGTCCCACTGAGCGCTTCAATTCATGCACCAAAACTTGCAGTTGAATCTCCAAATCGGTTTGAACGTTTACAAGCTCTAACAACATCCACACTACCCCGACAATATGTTTCTTTTTGTGAACCTGATATGGTGGATTCTTCATCAGATGTTTTGATTCATAGATTCCTACGTCACCAATCTACGGCCAATCAGCTACCGGAGGGCCTAGGTAGTCAACCTTAAAAGGAAGACCACCTAGGCTCTTAGGTGGTTGCCACGGTTGATCAGTGACTGATCAACCGTGGTAGGAGGTGTCACAATGCTTGTGACACCTCCCACAGCTCATCTACGGTCGATTGGTCACCAATTGACCGTAGATAGGCTACCTAGGAGTCTAGGAAGCTACCTAGACTCCTAGGAGGTCGCCACGGTCAATTGGTGAGTAATCGACCGTGGCAGGAGGTGTCACAATGCCTGTGACACCTCCCACACCTCATCTACGGTCGATTGGTGACCAATTGACCGTAGATAAGCTACCTAGGAGTCTAGGTAGCTTTCTAGACTCCTAGGTGGTTGCCACGGTCGATTGGTGAGTAATCGACCGTGGCAGGAGGTGTCACAAGCATTGTGACACCTCCTAAAGCTCATCTACGGTCGATTGGTGACCAATCAACCATAGATAAGCTACCTAGGAGTCTAGGTAGTTGCCACAGTCAATCTGTGAGTATTCGACTGTGGCAGGAGGTGTCACAATGCTTGTGACACCCAGCCTATCTATGGTCGATCAGTGACTGATCGACTGTAGATAGGCTACCTAGGTGGTCAACCTTAAAAGGCAGGCCACCTAGGCTCTCAGGTGGTCGCCACGGTTGACCAGTGACTGATCAACTGTAAAATGGCCACCTAAGATTGTAGGTGGTCTTCCTTTTAAGGTTGCCCACCTAGACAGATAATAAGGTGTTGTGGTATGAGGTGTCCGTCTTGCTTTGTCCCATTGGTCAACAACTTCTGGTGCTGTGTTGCTACTCACAATTTCCTAGACTATCAAGATATGTGGTTGTTGAAAATGAATGAAATTGATATTACAAAGAAATCTCTGAATCAAGGTGTTACGAGTTATGAGAAAGATGTGAAGAGATCAATTGAGGGTATATGGTGTTTTTTTGGGAATAAGCTGTTTGTGAATTGAGTGTTTCTTTTGTCCTTCATTAATCAATGAGTTGTTTTCATTGTTGTTTGCTCTACGCTCAGATAGTAGCTATTGCCTTTCACCCGTTTCTTCTCCCTTATTGCAAAGAATCTGTAGGTGGTTTTATCATATACTTCTCTATCAGCAATGAATCTAACTATAGTCTCTTTTACACATCTTCCAGTTATTACAACCTTTACCCAATTACTTTGATTTTGAGCGTATTTTGATTTCTGTTGCTTTGCACGGGTTTGTGTGTTCTTTTTCTTTTAGGCCCCTGCTATTTGCCGCCCACCTGGGGCCCATATGGGCGCCGTCATCTAGCGCCCATATGGCAATATGGGCGCTATAAATCTTGCAATAGCGCCCATATTCTCCAAAAGGCATGTAGGCGCTAGAATATAGCGCCCACTTGAATATAGGCGCTATATTTTGGCGCCTACATCCCTTTTGGAGCATATGGGCGCTATACTCTGGCGCCCATATCTCTAGGCGCTATACTCTGGCGCCCATATCTCTAGGCGCTAGAATCCAACGCCTATCTTGACATGGGCGCTGGAATTCAGCGCCTATAGGAAGAAATGCTGCTAGTTGGAAAAAGGACGATTTTATGAAAAGTTGCTTTGATCTTTGGGATGAAAAGACAGTGGAATGGGAAGCACCTAAGGATAAGAAAGAAGTTACGGAAAGAGTTAATACCAGGAGTTCAAAAAAAAGAATGTCTGTTTGTATCTATTTGAGTTGATTTTGTATTTTCTTTATCTTTGCAAAGTGTTGGATTTGATTTTCACTTGGTTCAATTTTATAAGTTTTTTTGGATTGGATCCCTTTGCGTTGTAAAATTTAGCGCGCACTTGGTCCATAAAGTCTGGAACAGTTGAGCTTTCCAGGAAATGAGCACATAGAAATGGTGCCCATATCAGTTGAAGTCATATGGGCGCTATAATTCAGCGCCCATAATGTAGGCGCTGAATTATAGCACCCATATATAAATTTCCCCATATGGGCGCCATCACTTAGCGCCCATATTTGCACATAGGCGCCGTAATTTAGCGCCCATGTGCAGGTAGGCGCCACAATTCAGCGCCCATATGGGTAGATGCTATATGGGCGCTGTATTCAGCGCCCATATTGCCATATGGGCGCTAAATTGCGGCGCCTATATGGAAATATGGGCGCTAAGTGATGGCGCCCATATGGGCCTGGGGTGGGCGGCAAATAGCAGGGGCCTTCTTTTACTACATTTCTTTTACTAATTGTTGTGTTGTGCTAGGTTTGTCTCTTTTCTGAGTAGCTCTTTGTAGCACCGTGGCTGGTTGCCTTACTCATGTCTGCCTGATGACATCAGGTCCCATCCCTTACTGCAACACCACTCTGTCCCTCTGAGCCATTCAGCACCTAACATCACATAAAGTCCCATGAAAAATTCAACCTTGGACTAATTCGAGCTTACCTGTACCCACCTGCCATTTACAAACCACAAGTTGCACCTTGGGTGGTTCCATGTGCAAACCTATTATCTTCAACCACAAGTTGAACCTGTTTGAATTTCTATAAGTTCTTTGCTCATCATGCAGCAAATCCGTCAAACCAATTCCCCAGTTCTCTTCAATTTTGTATCTGCTCAAACAGTTATTCCAGGTATGTTTTTATCATCATTTCCTCAGTGCCTCTACTTCAGAAGATAGTGAATCCATAGTGAGAGGTTGTAAGGGAATCTGCCAGTGAATGGAGGATGTGTGATGTTAGGGGTTGGAATAAGTGACTGAGGGTACCCCCAACTACCAGTCTAGCCTCTTGATTCACATATCTTCAATTCCTCTCAACTTTCCTTCCAACCTTGTTCTATGCGCATTGTTATCCTGAGGTATTTCACCCAGACTGACTATGTTTTGTTGAAGTTTGATTGTTTGTGCAGGGATTAAATCTGGGAACCAATACCTCAAGTCCTATATTTTGGCTGCTGAAACATTTACTGAAGTTAGTGTTTTATCATTGTCTCAAAGCCCCCCACTTTTGATTTTGAACTGATAGCTAGAAGGTGTAAGGGAAGCTGCCAGTGACTAGAGGATGTGTGATGTGAGGGGTTGGAATAAGTGACTGAGGGTACCCCCGATTACCAGTCTAGCCTCTTGATTCACACATTCTCAAGTCCTGTCAACTTCCCTTCCTCCCTCTATCTATGCAGGTCATTATCCTGAAGTATTCAACCCAGACTGACTCATTTCTGTCACTGTCAGGTCTTTGTTGTGCAGGGTAAGATACTCGATTTGGTTTTGGGTAAGTGACTTGACACAACACTTGTTTTATTTGTCAAACAGCTGCAAAAACATGAATCTGACGCAAAGCAGGAAAAACATGCTGCCAAGAGGGCCCAGTATAAGAAGGCTGCCAAGTATAAGGAAGAGAAAAAAAATGAGCTGCAGTTCTACTGTTTTTAGATTCACACTAGGCCTTTTTTTGCTTTCCAACCATTGTCCTTCTATTCTCCGTGTGTCATTGTTTCATGGCATTGTCTTCAACCCATTGCTTTTTGCTTTTGTTTGAAATGCTTTAATCTGGTTTAGGAACACGAACCGTTCCGAGATGTTTGAGAGGTTTTGTAGATTGTGACTTTGGTAGTAAAGGGAAGTGGAGATAGCTTTTCTTGGTGTATAGTCTTGGCTTATTCTTGTTGCTGGACTTGTAAGATGTTCCATTTGCTGTAGCTGGTACACTTACAAATGATATTCTGTTGTGGGTGTGCCTGCACAGTTCTCTAGTGCACAAAACCAAGAACAAGCCACAAACTTGGTAAACTACAAGATGATGAGGAATCAAAAAATGCCTTGCCATGGGTTTATAACTTCCATACAGAAATGAAATATTCCTTATCCTTGCATGCTTACAAAAGTAACTGGGAGCTGAAAATCAAACCACTGCACCGTCTTGGGGATCAAAAGAGCCTCTGACAGGCACACAGGAATGGACCAAGTAACCTAATGCACAGGTCTTTGTTGGTTCAAGCTCAGTAGTAACGACTGGAGGTTTCCGCAATGTACCTCAGTGTGACTTACCACCGTTGTAAGATCTAATGGCAGTTTTTGAAAAATTGTGTTGTCACCGGTCTTTTCTTTGAAGTCAAAAAGTCAAAAAAACTTCATCCTCAGACTGAACTTTGGTGTACTTGTTATAGAATTGACATATATGTCAATGTTCTTCTCTCCATAAACTCTTCACCACCTCTCTCACTTGCGGCTATTTGTGTTTAGCCAGACAAAGCCTTCTCCAGCAACTTATTTCCAAATAACACAATTTCCACGGTCTCATTGAACAAATACTAAATTTTTTACATAATTTGAGCATTCTCAATATATGTATTATCAACTATATCAACCACATCAACATGCTCAGTTTGTGCTTTGAATTGGAGGAACACACCATCACTGATTTGAGAAAGACGACTGGATTGAGGCCTGACCTGAAGAAGATCAAGATCAAGAATTGTGAGTCAAATATGCTCCATGATCTACTTATATATACTTACCTTATTTCTTTTCTACCTGTTTCAGATCTTATGTGTTTGTTGAGTGACAATGAAAGCAAAGACAGTAGATTGATTATATATAAATGCCTTTAAATGATAGGACAGATGTGTCCTAACAATCTGTTACTGTCTATCTGTGATCTTGATTAGAGCGGAATTTTGTACCTCAAAATTTAGTTCTTGCTATGATAGTGTGTTTTTATGTGCACAAACATCAGATTACTAATTGGCAACTTTTGTAATCAGAGCAGTAGGTCTGTTTGAATTAAACCAAAACACACTTTGGTTGTTGAGTGTCCATAGTTTTGAGTAGAGTACAGTGCGAAACTGGGTATTGAGTGATGTTCAGTGAGCAAAGGCTGATGATCAGTGCTTGTAGTACGGAATGAAAGATGTTGGATTCAAGGAAGAACATAAGTGCTATGTCTGATGGTTGACTTGTGGTATTTACAAATAATGTTTTGTGGATTGGTTGAGGTTTTGAGTTGTTGTTTTTGTGAATGGTGTTTGCAATTTTTTTTTTGAAATTTTATGGTATCATTTGTGTCAAAGTGACAAGGAACGAGTGAAATTTTGACTTGTGGTTGCAAAATGTGGCAAAAGCAGAAAAAACCTATGTTTTTGCCCAAATACAGGTGGTTTAAGTCCAGTATTTGAGTTTAATCCACAGTTTTGTCAGGTTTTTTCAGTTTTGCACCCGTGGATTCTGAAATTTCAATTTTTGAAATTTGAAGTTGTCACTTTGACTCACCTCGCATTCCGTACTTGAGTATTGTTCAAACTAAACTAGAATATAAAGTGAAATGGACTAATTGAAACATGAATGAGCAGAAGTATTTTGTATGAGTAGTGGTCTGTCTGAAATTGTAACTAGCAATAAACTAGAAAATTGAAACAAAATACAACAGAAAAAGGAACCATTGAAATTATATGTATGCCAGCCTCAAACAGAGCAGCCATCAGCATCGCAATGGTGATACAGTCAAATGCAAAAATGATGAAAAGCTGAGCTCAGCTTTTTGGCTAGGTGGACCGTGCCCGTGGCGCCTGTAGGCGCATAAGTAGAGCCACACATCGCGGAAATTCTTGGATCCATTGATACCAAATTCCGATGTAGTCCGAATACAGGGCCGAATACAGGGTGGAAAATTTTTTCCCAACCTCCTCACCCTTCTCTTTCCCCCCCCATCGACTCACCACCTTTCCATTCCCCATATCCACAATCGATTCCAGCCTCCCCTTTCCATTTCCCATATCCACACTCAACTGCAGCTGACGCTTCCCCGATGGGTTTTCAGTCCTACTCGGAGGATCTCAAGCTCCTGGCCGTCCGGATGTCACTGGACGGCGATCCTCTCGAAATGATCAACGCCACGCTACGATCTTCGATTTTGGCGACTTCACTCTGGCGTTGGCAGGCATTATACCGGCAAACCAACAGCGTCCTTAGGGATCCCCAAGATTACAAGACCCAAGGCCGACCCCATGTCCTATCGGACGAGCACCTTGCAGTCCTCAACGAACTGGTGACAGGTACACCTTCGATCTACATCGATGAAATCCAACGGCTCCTCTTTCAAATCACCGGGGTCCCAGTATCTCAATCAACCATTGGGCGCGAGCTGCACCAGCGATTAGGGCTTCCCATCTGGTTGCGCGAGGCGTTCATTCAGCGCAATCGATTGAGGCGCGAACGGCCTTCATGATGAGGGTGGGAGGTATCCCACCAGAATATCTTGTGTTCATCGGTAAGTCCTATTAATCTCATGCATCCAACCTGGTTCAAAGTGTACTTACTGACTTTTATTCATCCTTTTCTAGATGAGTCGGGTGTGAAAGGTCGTGACTGTGTTTGAAAGAAGGCCTGGGCACCGAGAGGAACTCGGAGTGTCCGCCAGAAGACACACACCGAGCAAGACCACTGGACAATCCTCCTCGCGGTTAGCGAGCAAGGGATGATTGCAGGGGGAGTGATCGAAGGACCTGTTGAAAGGGTTCATATCAAACTCTTTCTGGAACAGGATTTGGTCAGTTTTGGGCTTTTTTTCATGATCGATACCTGTCTTGTTGATCATGAACTTGATTTTCCTCCATCAGCTCCCGGTCATGAATCAATACCCGGCGGTCAACTCCGTCCTTGTGATGGACAACGCCCGCATTCATCATGGGGGTCTCATTGACCAACTTTGCAAGGCAGCCGGGGTTTTACTAGTATACCTCCTGGCGTACTCTCCGGACCTCAACCCCATCAAGAATAGCTTTCATAGCATGAAAGCTCAACTACGACGGGAACAGCGGTGGTTTGAGGTGAACAACCAAGGCGATTATCTATTGTTGGTGGCGGGGGAGGTAGTGACTCGCCCTCTCTTGCAACCACTGATTGCATTCAGTGGTTATGCCACGTCCGATTATTGGGAAGCTTACAACGGACAGTTTGAGGATTAAGTGTTTGGCCTATTTCTATCATCACGGTTACTTTAAGTTTATATCAGATCATGTTTATAAATGTCCTTCAGATGAAATTAAACGGTTTTTAATCACTTTTTGTTCAAGTCACATCGCATGTTTACAATGTCCTAGTTGAAATTAAATTTTTTTACATTTTCATTGAATGCGGCTCGGGTGAGAAATAGAACGCAGGCTAAATGTTTGAGCATTAAGTTTAGGAGTCATTCGGCCCTTTTTGGGTCTCCAATTTCCATCCATCAAGTTGACTTGTTGGACAGCTACAGCTGGACTTCAAGCGGTTGTGTTTTGAGGTAAAATCACACTTTGATCCAGTCGGATCTCATTAATGACTTGATCAAAGTCATTAATGAGATTAAGACAAAAATTTCTGAAGTCTTAACTGAGGAAAGACTGGATCTGAAAGTCCTTCCAGAGTCAAGATCAAGACTGGCTTGTAAAATCAAGTCTTATTATGGGAAAGACTTGATCGATTTGAGCCAGTCTTTACTTCAAAAAGACTTGACTTTGATTGAAGTCAAGTCATCTTTGAGATGACCCCAATTGAAGTCAAGTCTTTGCTGAAATAAGACTTGACTGCAGTCGAACTCCAGTCTAAGTTCAGTAAAGACTTGACTGGAATAGATCAAGTCATAGTTCCCTCAAGACCTGACTTCAATCAGAGTCAGGTCTTGACTGAACCTATCTCAAAGATGTGACTTGTGGATTGGAGGATCGTGAGAGGTCCTACTACACCCAAATGAATAAACATTTGACCCATGTGTGATCAAGTTTAATGTGCAAAAATCAGCCGGCGCGAAAGACGGTGGTAAAGTCTGCTCAAAGTGAGACTTTATCGATCACAACTTCTGTTGTGATCGTTTGGATTTTGCTCACGGGAGGGTGAACTTTTGCAAGTCTATGTTTGGTGGTGGTCTGAAAAGCGCACGTATTGGACTTAATTGCATATCAACATATAGGAGTTGATCAAAACAAGGCTGGGGGGATTTATGAGGGTTGGGCGAACAAGTGAACAACTTGATACAAACAAGCAGCAGGCCAATCATAACTAAGGCGGTCAAAGCATTCTTTTAGGGAGGGGAGTTTGGTGTTGAGGGATCAGTTTGCGTATTCTTGGGAGGTCGGAACATTCGCACGTCCCTTCCCCTTGGATCGACGTTGTTCATCCGCTTCAACCTGGACTAAATAAAATCTTCGCGCGTGAGTCATGAGCTCCATTGCGTGACCCCAGGATATGCCCCAAGACTCGATAGTCTTCGCATTCAAGACCTCAGGGAATAGGAACCGGTGGAACCTGTCTATGCCGTTTGCTAATAAAGAAGAAGCGGTTTCTTCTATCCCTTTGTCACCGATGTCGCAAAATTCCAAATAATCAAAGAGGCTGGTGTAGGGAAGGATAAGTTGGAGCGTGTCAAAGTCGATGTTGAGATTCAAACCCTGCATCTCAGCATAGCTGCCAATGGCAAAAGGCGTGTTTGACTTGGGGACCTTGGTACGTTTTGGATCGGGAGTGGGGGTGTGGTTGTGAAGCGGGCGGTTACTCTCCTTCCAAACAAAGTCGGGAAGTTTTGGTGGTGTGTGTAGCGTAACACCCGGGGTTCCTTGGGCCTGCCCCTCAAATCAACGTCAGTCAATATGGCAAAAAGAAGATAATGTTTAGGATTCACTTACCAAAGCTTTTGACCAAATGATCAAGTGACGGAAGGTTAATTCCATCTTTAAGGACAAATCGTCCTTATTGAAAATCCTCCAGCCCTCGGTGTTGTGATTTTTAAATGACCTCAGGTGAACTTGAAGAGCAGTGAGGTGCTCCTTGTGCGGATCGACTGGGGCCAAGCGAGCCAGCGCAGAGGAAGTGGTGGGGATTTTCTCGATGTGGTTTTGAGCTCGGAGTCGGCCTTGCTTTTTGGTGAGACTCTACCAATTGCAGGCATGAAGTGAGCGCTTAAAATTAGGAAAAAAAAATTAGAAAGGGGACTTACATCCGCGGCTTCTTGAGCCGTTTTTGCTGGATTTTCCATCACGATGATAAACCCCGCATCGGTGCCAGGAGACGCCTTGACGGCGTCATAAAAGCGTTCCAAGCTCTTATTGGAATCCAAAACTTGCTTAAGAGCCTTCGCGTAAGATTTGTGCTTCATGATGTAACAGGTGATGACGACCTTGTTGCTTGCATCGGCCGCTTTGAGGATAGCTGCGTTGCCCATGGATTTGTCATCAGATTTGTCGATTTTGCTTGAGATTGTAAATAGGTGATTCTTCAGGGATTGCCACTTGTAGGTATTGATGTCAAAAAGGATCTTCGCCGGTGGAAGTGGAATCGAGCTGTAAACTGCCTTCTTGGCACGGCTACTTGAACTGCCCTTCAATACGTCAGTTCCTTTAAGAAGGTAAAACGTATATGAGACTCCAAGGAATCTCATGATTTTCTCAGCACGCTGGGCTTGGCCGCCTAGATGGAGCGCAAAAGCACCAGCCGCTTCGCTCTAAATTAACCGAAGAAAGTGGATTTCCACTTACCTGGTGTTTTAGATGGGCTGTCTTCGGCGAAATCGAAGAGATCGGCGGTGCTTGATACCACTGTGCTAGAAGAGCACAGGTCAATCTCTTTGGCCTTTATCTGGAACTTTGGTTGGGGGCCGTGGAGACCGTCCGGGATCACATCAGGCCAAGTGTAGCGAGGACCCTCGCCAACAAAATCCGAGTCGGTGACGGAGTTGGTTACGGAGTCGGGGACAGCAGTTCCTTGGCTAAACCTGGCAAAGAATGAAAGAAAAGCAGAAAGAAGAGGAAATGGAAGCAAAAATAAGAGTGGAATAAAGATAATCAAATGGGTCAGCGAGGCTCAAGATCGATTTGGACCGTGATTGAACTCACGATTGAAAGGCGCGACCAGCCTGCTCAGCTCCACGTTGGACTGCATTTCCCATTTGCTGGCGAGTGATTAAGTTAGGGGATAAGTTGTAGTTCATGATGACCAATTGATTGGTGTCGATAAAACTAATGGATGTGGGGGAATTACGGTTAGAAAGCTGATGATTGAGGGGATTTGGTGGTGCAATGGTCCGGTTCCAGAGAGCAACTTGATCACAAACCGCGGAGGTCATTGTTTGAGGTGCTGGATCGGTTGCATTGTGGTTGGAAGGGGGTTTCATCGTTGGTCGGGACGATTCGGCGTAAAAGAATGGCATTTCTTCTAGTCTCCATGCGTGGGTGGAGGGCTGGTCGGGTGGATTGGTTGGAAATGGAAGTTGCCTGAATATACAGGCAATACTGGCCATATGTGGCTCTACTTATGCGCCTACAGGCGCCACGCGCACGGTCCACCTAGCCAAATAGCTGAGCTCAGCTTTTCATCATTTTTGCATTCGACTGTACCTGTCTCAGCCAACAACACCAGGGGCTGTAATGATGTAATCTGAATTAATTTTATTTGAAAGGGTCCTGTTTTTTTATTGGACTTGGTGGATTCAATCTCAAACATGTCCGGCTAGCCTGCTTGCCCAGTTCCCACTCCTCTCCATATCTTTTTTGATGCCTGGTATATAATCTGAATGATCAGCCTTTCCCAATTATCGCATCTATCCTTAACAATCCATTTACAGTTGTCTCTGACATAACCCATCTGTGCCATAACCCATACTCCATGAAAATCCATACAATTTTTGCCATCTGCAGAAAATTTGCAGGAATTTTGGGTACATAACCCATAACTTTGTAGTACCCCATAACCCATAAGGTTTTTCAGTGAAACCAGAGCTCATAACCCATACTTCAGGGGTCATTCATAAATTCAATTGACCAAGGGAGGCTTGAAAAATTCTAGAAAATTCTCATACACACACTCATACACAACCCGGCACTGCAAGCAAACTCTATTGATAACCTTGTTCAACCTTATTTGACTTTCACACACCGCACATCACAAACTAAATTATACAAGTATGCTTCCTGGAAACTTATCAAAATACAGTGTGGCTGATATTGAGGAAGGTTTCAAGATGCTGAAAGCAGAGCACGATGCCCAATTGAAACCATTGCAAGCAATGGTTGAGGAGGGAAAGACACTCACAGCGGCTGAGGAATGGTTGATGGATCAAACAGGAAACATGATCAATGAGTTTATGATGGTGGAACGATTGAAAGTGGATGGTGATGTGGCTTGTGCTGCCAGCAAGTTTACCAATGCTGAAAAGGCCACGTTGGAGGTCCTTATACTTAAGGATGAACAGAAGCATCCGGTGGACACGGCAAGGGCACTAAAATGTATGTTTGACCTACACTTTTTGAGTCAACGTATGTTGAAGATGCTTGTGTTGCTTGCACAACATTGAACTCTAACAGATAAATGTAAACAAAACATAAGCTCACAAGCAAGCCCTGACTCCAATAAAATCACCAAACAAAAGAAAAAGGAGACTGTGAAAAAGGTCAACTCAACTCTATCTCAGAGAATCAAGATTCTAGACTGGTACAATGCGAATGGGAAAAACCAAAGAAAAACTGCAGAACACTTTCACAATATTTATCCTGAGGTAGGACTTAAGCAGCCCTGTATCTCAGCCTGGAAAAACAACAAGCTTGCAATGCGCAAAGAATTCAAAGCTGGTGGGGGCAATATCCACTCTAAGCGAAAGACTGTAACCAAGAATCCCCAAGTGAATCAAGCACTTGAGACATGGGTTGCACAAGCCAAGCATCTAGATCTAATCATGACTGGAGATGTGATACGCGCCCTGTGGAAACGATTTGCCGATCTTTTCAAAGTACCCGACAAGGATCAACTACGTTTGTCTGAAGGCTGGCTCACAAGTTTCAAGAATCGAGCTGGGCTGCAATCAATCAAGAGACACAGCGAAGCTGGGGCAGCATCATCTGACACTGTTGATGCCAAGAGAATACAACTGCGGACAATCACAGATCTCTACCTTCCGGTAGACATCTATAACATGGATGAGACCGGACTTTTTTATGGGTATGTTAAGCCAATTCATTGTACACTACTATTAGGGCAGTTCAAGTTTGAAAAAGCAGTAAAACATAAATGAGTCTACCAAAAAATCCAGCTCATGATTTTTTTTTTGAAAAAAGTCTGAGGAAGCCCCATCCAAGAAGCACATGCATGTCAGACTTTTTTCCATGATGCTCAAATTTTACAGTCCTGGGAGCGCAAAGTGCATAACATTTTACAGCATTTTGGCCAAACTTGAACTACCCTATTGTATATATAGAGTGCATTTACTTACAAAATTGTTTGATACAATGATGTAGAATGCCATCAGACAAGGGTTTAGCATGCAATGCAAAGTCTGGGAGGAAGTCAGACAAGCAACATCTAACTTTTGCATTTTCAGTTAATGCAGACGGCTCCAACAGGTGTCAACCATTAATCATAGGAAGGTTTTGTAAGCCACATTGCTTTCAAGGCAAGAAAGGGGAACAACTTGGGGTCTACTATCAGCACAATCTCAAAGTGTGGATGCAAACAGGGCTTTTCATTGAATGGATTGAATCTTGGGATCAAGAATTGAAAGCCAAGGGTCAAAAGACCTTACTATTAGTTGACAACTTTTCCGGACATTCTGTAAATCCAGACCAACCTCTAACAAACATTTGGCTTGAGTTCTTTGCACCAAATTTAACATCTCATGTACAGCCACTTGACACAGGTATCATTGCAAGTTTCAAGGTTTGGTATTGATGAGAGTTTATCTCTTATTCTATTGCACGATATGAGAATCACGCTCCCTTTTCAGAAATCTTCAAGATTGACCAGTTGAATGCTATGAAACTGGCTGCCGAGGCCTGGTGGTCGCTATACGGAGATACAATTGCAAACTCTTGGAAGAAGAGTGGCATTCTTTCACCTTGCAATCCAGACGGAACTGTCAAGCGCAAAGAGAATCAAGAAGCACTTGTTGAAGAGCTCTCTACCAATCTAATCATTGATCAGGACGCCACTGATGCTCTTCATGCTGAACTGGATTCCCTCGAGTCCATGAACATTGTTCACAAACCAAACCAAATGTATGTGTTGGAACTGCTCAATCCGGTGGGTGAACATTTGAGTGGGTTGGAAGAATGGACACCTGAAGATATTTTTGAAAGGCCGCTGCTATTTGCCGCCCACCCCGGGCCCATATGGGCGCTATAATTTAGCGCCCATATTGGGGCATAGGCGCCGCAATTTAGCGCCCATATGGGGCATAGGCGCTGTAATTCAGCGCCCATATAGCATCTACCCATATGGGCGCTGAATTGCGGCGCCTACCTGCACATGGGCGCTGAATTACAGCGCCTATGCCCCATATGGGCGCTAAATTATAGCGCCCATATGGGGAAATGTACATATGGGCGCTATAATTTAGCGCCTACATTATGGGCGCTAAAAAGTAGCGCCCATATGTACATTTCCCCATATGGGCGCTATAATTTAGCGCCCATAATGTAGGCGCTGGAATATAGCGCCTACAAAAAGTATGACATGTGTAGGCGCTATAATTCAGCGCCTACATTATGGGCGCTAAATTATAGTGCCCATATGACTTCAACTGATATGGGCGCCATTTTCACGTGCTCATTTCCTGGACAGCTCAACTGTTCCAGACTTTATGGACCAAGTGCGCGCTAAATTTCACAAGGCAAAGGGATCCAATCCAAAAAAACTTATAAAATTGAACCAAGTGAAAATCAAATCCAACACTTTGCAAAGATAAAGAAAATACAAAATCAACACAAATCAATACAAACAGACGTTCTTTTTTTTGAACTCCTGGTAGTAACTCTTTCCGTAACTACTTTCTTATCCTGAGATGCTTCCCGTTCCACCATCTTTTCATCACAAAGATCAAAACAACTGTTCATAAAATCGTCCTTTTTCCAACTAGCAGCATTTCTTCCCGCCACTTTCTCCCATCTCTGATGTGTGGTATACTGAGAAGTATTTGGAAAAGGTGAAGGAGAATGAGAAGAAAAAGAGAGAGAAACCCAATGATTTGTGTTCACAAATCCCAGAACAATTGGAGGAGAGTTGGCCAAGGTTCTTCTGCAAGAAAATGGAAAGAAAGTCATACATGCCATTGGATAGGTACCCATAATCACCAAAGGTCTACCAAAAGTATTGGATACAATCTGGCCCATACTGACTGACTCAAACCAAAAGAAAGACATGACCGGTTCAGTTGAGGTTGTATCAAGTTTCTGTGACAATAGAGTAAGGTATGATTCTGTTGCAAGTGCTTGTTTTTCTTTGAGTTCTTTCTTGGTGAGTGATTTCTTTGCTTTTGAATTTAAACCTGCACCCTGCCAATAATATTCTGTGTATTCTGAATTATATTTATCTAAATCTGCAACCATTGCTTGTCTAATTGAAATCATTGCATTTTCCTCAAATATTCCAAGTGAATGAGCTATAGCATGAAAACCACAATGACCACCTCCACAAGGATCATAGAGATCAGTAATGTAAGGTCTAACAAATATTATTAACTGATCCTTGTATTGTTGAATTAAATGTGGATCTTGATAATGATTGAGACGATCAATTGTTTCATGTAATTCATCATGATTCAATTTTAAATCATTCACATAATCTGAAACTTGAAAATCAACTAAATCATCTGAATCTGAATCTTGGAAATCATTTCTATCATTAACATTTGAATCAATAAATTCATTTTCTCCATTTTCATCTTCATCTTCATCTTCATCTTCATCTTCATCTTCATCATCATCATCATCATCATCTTCATCATCATCATCTTCTTCTTCTTCTTCTTCTTCTTCTTCTTCTTCATCTGATTTAATTATTTTGACATTACACTTTCTTCTATCATGACCTCATTCACCACAATTACCACATTTCATTTTCATTTTCTTTTCTGGTTTTGCAACATGTTCAAATTGAGAAGGATCCCGCTTAAGTTTTGATTTATTTTTGGCTCCTTGAGGTCTTCCTTTATTCTGAGTTTTCTTTGATGGAGGTAAAATAGGAACTAATTGTTACAATTCTGTCAGAGCAGGGAAAGACACAGTTCAGAAACTGAACCTATGAACTTGTCTAATCCCACGATCAGAGTTTAACTCACCTGTCAGAGCAGGGAAAGACACAGTTCAGAAACTGAACCTATGAACTTGTCTAATCCCACGATCAGAGTTTAACTCACCTATCACCCAAGAATGTTAGAGAATATCTTGGATCAGCTTTTTATTCCTTCACAACTAAATAAAAAATGAAATGTACAAGATTATGAATTGATAATAAGATTGAACTA
Organism: Melampsora americana; assembly: GCA_022264835.1. Lineage (NCBI taxonomy): Eukaryota > Fungi > Basidiomycota > Pucciniomycetes > Pucciniales > Melampsoraceae > Melampsora > Melampsora americana. The sequence goes on along the minus strand of JAIFHY010000094.1, from coordinate 255,168 downwards.
CATACCTGTCAGAGCAGGGAAAGACACAGTTCAGAAACTGAACCTATGAACTTGTCTAATCCCACGATCAGAGTTTAACTCACCTATCACCCAAGAATGTTAGAGAATATCTTGGATGAAGGAGAGAGATTCTGATCGCTGCTCTTCGAGGATTATCAGTATTATTCTGAGCGGTACATAGGTTAATAGTGATGATAAAGAAACACAGTAATCGCACAAGACAATTAGGCTACATATGCAATGTTAATTATAAATGAGAAATGAAATATACATATAGTTTGAGTGTCAACTATGTGAAATCTAAGTAATGAAATAGACTGATACTAAAACTTCAACATCCCCCCTATTTCAAGATCATTTTTGAATCATGTTATTTAGTCTAAGTGCATGTTGAATAGCTTGAGGTCCTAATGGTTTTGTGAGATGATCGGCTAGCATTTCTTCACTCGGTATGTGATGTATTACAATTTGATTTGATTGAATTAAGTCTCGGATGTAATGGAATCTTCGGTCAATATGTTTTGATTTTGATTTTATACCATCACCGGTGGCAGTGAAGATTGCTGAGGTATTATCTATGTAAAAAGGTGTAGGCTTTTCTAATTGGTGCATAATGTCAAAGTAAAACGATTGTACCCATGATATGTGTTTAGAGCACTCGGTGGCAGCTAGATATTCGGCTTCGGAGGTGGATAATGCGACTATTGATTGTCGTTGGGATTTCCAACATACGGCACCATTCGACACTTTGATAATATATCCAGTGACAGACTTCCGGGTTAAAGAGCATTGAGAAAAATCAGAGTCGGAGTATGCTTTAGGTTCAGTTGTCCCCCCAGAGTAAATGATTGATAGGTTTTGAGTTCCTCGGAGATACCGTAGTACATGCTTAGCTGCCGTCCAGTGCGATATAGTCCAGGCTGAGTTGTATTTTGACAATTGAGACACTGCATAAGAAATATCAGGTTGTGTGCAGGCCGAGATCCACTGAAGGCATCCAACTAACTCCTGATAGGGTATGTCCTTTGCTTGTTCGATTTCTTCAGAAGTTCCTGGAGATAGGATCGTTTTCTGAGGGAGGGGCGTTTTCGCTGCTTTGCAGTTTACCATGGCAAATCGTTCAAGACATGATTCGATGTACTGTGATTGGGATATTTTGATATAGGAACCATCGTCAGCAATGTCGAGTTTGATACCAAGGTACAGAGTAGGCTTTTCGGTCCATTTGAGTTTATATTTTGAATTAATGAACGTTTGAAATTTGAAAAATAATTCATCATTATCGCAGAAGACTAAAGAGTCATCCACATGCAGGTGAAGTATTAGAAGACCCAGGTTACACCTCAGCACATACACAGCAGAATCCGATGATATTGGATGGATTTCGAATCCTGCAGTTGTTGCGCCAAAATGTTGTTGCCAGCGACGAGCAGCTTGCTTCGTTCCGTACAGAGATTTGATCAAAAGCCACACCCGATGACGTTGTGTTGGGTGTTCAAAACCTAGGACTTGTCGTGCATAAACTAAATCTTTCATATCGCCGTTCAGAAAAGCCGTGACGATGTCAAATTGTCGTATCTTTATTCGTCTTGAGCGGTTTGATACACATAATGCTAATAGGATACGGAGTGAATCGATCTTAGCAACTGAAGCATAGGTGTCATTATAATCAAGGCCTTTTATTTGATGATTACCTAACACCACCCATCGTGCTTTATAACGTACTATTCGATTATGCTCATCCCTCTTCTTGTTGAATATCCACATCCCCCCAAGGATATTAGCATTTGGTGGTGGATCAACAAGTTTACCTACCGCATGTTCCATCAGAGAATCAAACTCCTCCTCTATCGCATGTTTCCACGCCTGTGCATCAGGTCCAGCCATAGCTTCAGAGTAAGATGGACTGTCCGGATCAGACCCTGTAGTCGCAGAGAAACCATATCGGTCAGGGATTAACGACTTCTTATCGGTTATTATCATTGGTCCAGTGTTAGTGATAGTCGCGACTGACGAAGAAGTAAAACCATATCGATCTGGTGCTGTCTTTGTACGTGTAGATCGGCGAGGTGGAGCTGTTTCTTGTTTAGTTTGCTGAGTCTGAGGAGTAGGGATAGGTGATTGTTGCGGATTGATAACAGCTGGTGCTTTAGAGGAAGGAGTCGGTGATTCTTCCCGTTGGTGGATCGATTCATTTTCCTCTTTGACCTGGTCTGTATTCGCACTATCAATAGGTGGAGGGGATAGAATCGATCTAGTGGATGCACGATCAGAGGAGATGGATGACAAAGGGGATGAATTAATCAATATGGGTCCTTCCGTTTCTCCTGTATCTCGATGATGATGTGTAGGAGAGAGGTTTACAGAAGGAGCCGAAGAATGAATCGAAGGATTAGAAGGAGTGTCGATAACAGTAGCTTCGCGATATTGCGCATACTGTTGCGGTGGCGTTGTAGGTTCGAGGTTTCCCAACTGCTCAAACCGATTGGGTGATTCGACAGCTAACCTCGGGGCATGTATGGATGCACTCAGAGGAATCCTGACTTTGGGGTAAACTGGTGAAGGTGAAGGCGACGGTTCATTCTCGGTGGTCTGATCATTAGGTAAAGGTTGAGTTGGAGTCTTCGGAGGAGTCGTTGTCTCAACCCTATTTGGTGATGATGAGACTGGGTTAGTTTGAGAGTTGGGTGAATCCGGGGAAAATGATAAGGAGTCCGAATATTCGGGGATTAATAATTCCTCCAGAACATTTGGTGAGAATTTTGGATGAACCCCAGGAAATATATCTTCCCGATATACGACATCCCCGGTCACAAAGATCCGACCCGTCTGCTTGTCCCAAAGGCGTGCAGCCCTTGCCCCCTCTTCAATTCCGACAAATATGAAACGTCGTGCTAAGGGACCAACCTTCGACTTTTGAGTCCTGTCAACAGCAAAACAGAGAGACCCAAATGGTTTGAGGCGATCAAAGTCAAAAGGATGTACGTGTCCTGGAACGAGAGATTCTAAAAGTTGTAAGGGTGATTGATTTTGAATCGCAGCGTGAGGGGAGCAATTAATTTGAATAACCGAGTATTTCGCCAGTTCCCCCCATAAGTGTAATGGGAGGCCTGATTGGATGAGTTGGCTACGTATTCGTCCCAAAAGCGTGCGACCAAAGCGTTCAGAGACAGAATTTGCTGTTGGCCGATCAGATGGGCCACGCTCGATCTCAATTCCTTCCTGCTTAAGGAAATTGAGAAACTCGGTTGAGGAGTACTCGCCTCCTCTATCCGATTTGAGTTTGAGGATCTTCTTACCACATTTGTTCTCCATTAAAGCTTTGTATGTCTTGAATGCTTTAAACGTCTCATTCTTGGATTTTAAAAGATATATTTGAGAGAAACGGGAGTGGTCATCGATAAATGTGACGATATATTTGAAACCAGTTTTGGTGGAAGGAGAAATAGGACCTAATAGGTCGCTATGTACAACGTTGAGAAGATCCGGTGATCGGTGGAAAGGAGATGTGGAAGGAGATTGAACTAATTTTCCCATCGCACATGCATCACAAGGGAGAAAATCTTTTCGAGACAAGGAAATGGATTTGTTTCTTTTGAGGAATGATATAATTGCATCAGGATGAAGATGCCCTAGACGCTTATGCCACAACCCGGCGAGCCTCTCAGAGTTTGTATTGGAAAAATAAGCGGATGTTGAAATGATGTTCAGATCAGGCTTCCATAGTCGATTGGTTTGAGGACTCCGACGCATTCTCATCACTTCATTTCCGTTCTGATCTGTGATTGAGCCAATAGTTTTGTTGAAAGAGGCGTTGCAACCAGCATCACAAAGGCGACCAATAGATATTAAGTTACCAGTTAACTTGGGTGAATAAAGAACATCATGGAGAGTGAGGGACTCGAACCTGACCGTGCCCGCGTTCTTCGCCCAAATCGCACCGTCATGAGAGGCAACCCCAATTCGAACCGGCTTGATGTGTTTCAGATCCGAGATGAGAGAGAGATCAGAAAACATGTGATTGGTGGCTCCAGTGTCACAAATGATAGGGTTGGTAGTAGAAGTTGACGCTGAGAAAGCCTCTTCCCAATAAGATACTTCTTCATCTCCAAGGGTAGGCTGAGAGACTTGTGCTGCATGAGACGAAGTAGATTGATCAGATTTAGACTTCTTTTCGAATTCTCGGAAAGCTCTCCATCGTCGAGTACGACATTGCTCGTCAGTATGACCAGGATGACCGAGAGAACATTGAATAGAGGAGTTGTTCTCATTTTGTTCCTTCTTCTTACCCTGCTTGACCTTGTGATTGAATCGAGATCGGTTCGCAGCAAGGGCAGTGTCTGAGTTCTGGGTGGGTCCATTTCGGGTGGCTTCAATCTTCAGGAGTGAGTATAGACGAGCAAGAGTTAAAGGTTCGAAATTAGACAAGAGACTTTGAACTAACGGCGTGTATTCAGACGGTAATGATTTAATTAGGATAACAGCGATGAAAGGTTCTGATATTTTACTATCTGGAGTTGAAGCTAAGTTACTAAGTAAATCATTGTGAATTTTTTCTGAATTTATGAATGTGATCATTTAGATTGTCATCTGATGTCATTTTCAAAGTTACTAAGTCAGAGAATAGATGTGCAGTTGATAGTCCTCCAGCATCGTCATGATGCTTGCACAGGAGTTTAAAAGCTTCTCTAGGTGAAGTACAAGAACGTACCACCTGAAAATTCTCATCGTCGATAGTAGCATGAATTGCTGCTAACGCTCTGAGTGAATTGGTTTCAAAATTTTCTAGACCTATCTCATCTGATTCATTCGGAGGTGTTAAATCTTTGAGTATAAATTTAGACAATCTTTGAGCACCTAATACTGTAGTCAATTTAAGTTTCCAGTCATTGAAGGTACCGGTGGATAATTTAACTACTGAATGGTAAGAATTGAAAGAGAATTCCTTTTGATCGGAAGTGGCTGAGGTCATTTTGAGTTTTTGATAAATAGATGGAAATTGAATTGAGTTTTTAGGTTCGAGAGGTTGAGTTAGTTCAGATCGGGAGGGGACTGAAGAAGTTTCTTCAGGTTTCAGTTCTGACTTCGCGTCTGTGGTGTCGGATGAACTCATACAGCGCGGAAAAACGTTAATCTAATCCGGGAAAGAAAGTATCACTAGTGTTCTGTTCTGAATTACTGAAAGTTGTGAAGGATAGCGGAGACCGCGAGCGTTACGACGCTGGGCTCATAACCTGTTACAATTCTGTCAGAGCAGGGAAAGACACAGTTCAGAAACTGAACCTATGAACTTGTCTAATCCCACGATCAGAGTTTAACTCACCTATCACCCAAGAATGTTAGAGAATATCTTGGATCAGCTTTTTATTCCTTCACAACTAAATAAAAAATGAAATGTACAAGATTATGAATTGATAATAAGATTGAACTACATACCTGTCAGAGCAGGGAAAGACACAGTTCAGAAACTGAACCTATGAACTTGTCTAATCCCACGATCAGAGTTTAACTCACCTATCACCCAAGAATGTTAGAGAATATCTTGGATGAAGGAGAGAGATTCTGATCGCTGCTCTTCGAGGATTATCAGTATTATTCTGAGCGGTACATAGGTTAATAGTGATGATAAAGAAACACAGTAATCGCACAAGACAATTAGGCTACATATGCAATGTTAATTATAAATGAGAAATGAAATATACATATAGTTTGAGTGTCAACTATGTGAAATCTAAGTAATGAAATAGACTGATACTAAAACTTCAACACTAATGTGTAATTACCAGTACTTAATTTTCCTAAATCAGATTCAAATTTGAATAAATTAGAGTTATTTTCAGCTAATATACTTTGAATATGTGAATTAATCCTTGCTTTAACATCAGCTAAATCCTTAGGAGGCCTTTGATAATTTAAACGCCACTGGTCATGAAAGTCATCCACTGAAAGCTTCATTTCCAATAAAATATAGCTTTCAAGTTGATGAGCGCATGGAATTCCCCACATAGAATTGAAAGTGTTGGTGCAATCAGGAAGTGGTGTACCGTTCTGCTTAGATTCTAGTAATAAAGTACATTGAGCCTTGGCTTTCCTAACAGCAAAATGAGAAATTTTATGGTGAATATCATCAAATGATTTGTCGCACTGGCGGACTGAGTTGGATGTGTCTTGACGGACACAACCCATAACTTCATTATATTGAATTTCAAGTGCGTTCTGAAAATGCTTGATAGTTGAATATAAGTCAAGTCTTGAAGTTTCTAAATCTTTCTTGATTGTACCATGAGTACCTTCAGTTTTACTAGTGGTAGCTGAACCAAAATGAGAGATTTGACTTGTATAAAGATAAACAAATTTGTGATCAAGAGGATACCACTTCTTTTCAATATATTTGAGTAGATCTTGAGCTGAATTTTCTAATAGATAATTCTTCAGGATATCTTTGGAGTTTTGATAATCTAATATTGTTTGAGATGAACATAAAAAATTGCATAATTTGAGAACTTCTCCTTCTTTGACTTTGGATGGTTTTGATTTGATATGAGTTTGAATGTTTTTATTGATATGCCATAGACAAAGGAGATGATGAGAATGAGGAAAAACGGTTTCAATACTTGAAATTAAAGCTTTCTCATTGTCAGTTGCAAAAACTGATGGAGAATCTTCAGGTGAACAACCTTCAAATAGGAGTTCGAATTCATATAAAGCCCAGGTGTAATTCGATTCAGTTTCGTTGGCCATAAATGTTGGACTGAATCCAAACCCCAAACAAACAATCTTAGTATAAGATAAAAAGAAAGATAAAAACTGACAAAATCTTATAGTAAGATTATAATGGATACAGTCAGATGAGAAGAAAGAGAAATCTAGACTGTGCTGGTTCAGGTTATAAAGCAGAAAACAAAATGAAAATAAAAAATGATGTCATACAATAATGATGTCATAATACCGAAAAGAGAAATGGATGTAATGAAAAACAGAAACATAAAACAGATACATATAAGACATATACGACTTGTAAGGCATAAGAAAGAAATCCAACACCCCCCCTTGCTGAAAAAGTCGTGAAAAGAGAAGAGACTCCAAAAAAAACAAAGAAAAAAAAATTCCTAAAGAGAGTCGGTGTTCTGTAATAGAGAAAGACAGAAAAAAAAAATTGTGCTCATAGAATCGCCGTGGAGTTGTTTTTCAAAAAGAAGGTAGTAGGAACCCTGGTGCCATACTAAAGGTGAGGACTTACTTTTGCTTTTCAGCAATATGCTGAAACCCCATTTTCTCCCGAATACCGACAAAAGTTGGCCGTGGCAGAGCCTTTGTTAAAAAGTCGGCGAGTTGCATCGATGTGTCAACTTGCTTTAGGGAGACTTGCTTGTTTTTGATTAAAGATCTAATAAAGTGGTATCTTAAATCAATATGTTTGCTCCTTGAATGATGAACTGGATTGTTTGCTAAAGCTGCAGAGCCAGTGTTGTCATAATGAATAATGGTAGGGGTGTCGTCAATAAATTTTATTTCTTGAAGTAATTGTCGTAGCCACATAGCCTCTCTTCCTGCATCACTCATTGCCATGTATTCAGCCTCCGTACTAGACAAAGCTGTTGTTCTTTGCTTTCGAGACTTCCATGAAACCAAACCATCCGCCAAACGAAAAAGGTAACCTGAGGTAGATGTACGGTCATGCAGGTTCTCGGCCCAATCTGAGTCCGTGAAACCATCAAGTTTATTGGTACTGCCTCCCAAAGTCAGGCCCAAGGTTCTTGTATGGTAGACATACGCCAACACTCGAAGAGCCGCTCGCCAATGTTGCTCATCGTTACGTTTCAAAAATTGTGATAAGCGGTTTACGGCGAAAGCAATATCCGGCCTTGTGCATTGAGCTAGCCAAAGCAGAGCTCCAATGATAGAGTTGTAGTTGGGATTAGATGTCGAAGAATCTGAAGAAGGACATAACGTACCAAAACCTGCTATATAAGGTGTAGGAACGGGGTGAGGCTCAGTGTTGAAAAATTGACGTGTGATCTTGGAGATATAAGCTGTTTGTTGTAGCGTAAAGTGACTAAGATCTGAAGAACGCTCAATAGAAATTGATAAGTGATGTTCGAGAGGCGTGTCGGCCGAAATAGGAAAGTTGTTCTTAAGAGAAGACGAAATGTAATTAAGAAATTCATCATTGCCAGTAGAAGAGATGTCGTCAATGTGGATGGTCACAAGACCTTGCAAAGAGTTGTCCACGAATTTATAAAACAGAGTAGGGTCATGTTGTGATTGTTTCAAGCCCATCTTGCCAAGACTAGTTGTGAATTTATCATTCCAATTTCTAGCTGATTGATGAAGTCCATAGAGGGGCAGAATCAGCTGACAGACATGATTCGGATGATCTACGTCAACAAAACCTTCAGGTTGTTCCATAAAGACATCTTCCTCGAGTGGATTCCCGTGAAGAAAAGCAGCAGTGATATCAAACCCCCTAACGTTCCATTTGTTAACACCTGCGACAGTTAACAAGACTCGATTAGATTCTTGACGAGATGCAGGAGAAAAGACATCTCCAAAGTCAACTCCTGCCACTTGTCCACTACCTAAAACTACCAGCCTTCCTTTGTACTTATCAATCTCTCCAGAAGGTAAAATCTTTCTCTTAAACACCCACATTGACCTCAATACCTTCTTGTTCACAGGGCGTGGTACAAGTTTCCAAGTACCCAGTTTTCGCAGCGTATCTATCTCCTTCTGTGCCGCACTGTTCCATTGTTCAGCTTCTTCAGTGTCAAGAGCCTTTCGATACGATTTTGGCTCAGGTGCAAAAGAATCAATAAGAAGCGCAGAATCAGTTGTAAGAAAAGACGAAGGTGTATACCGTTTAGGAGGATTACTAACTCTGGAGCTTCTTCTAGGTAAAGACTCGCTAGTTCCCTTATCCTCAACATCACCGAGATCTTCTACTGCACGTGGTATCTCTTGATCTTTGGCCTGTCTATCGATTTGATCAACAGGTTCGTCGATCAGCGGAACTGGAGATGCTTGGACTGGTACGTTCGTAACTTGTGGAGAATCGACCGGAGCAGGTGATTGATGCTGGTGAGGGGTAAGTTGTGGTAAAACATTAGGTAATGGAATTGGTTGGAGTCTTTGGTAAGGAACAACAGGCTCAATCAGAGATGAAAGATCAGGCCACGGCAAGACAAGTTCATCATTACGTTGTCGATTTGGACAATCGTAAAATGGGAAACGGTCAGAAAAGAACTTGAACGATGAAGTTTTAACCAACAAATGCCTCTTGCGATCGTATGCGACTATGCATTTGCCTTCTGGAACAGGGTGCAGAAAAACTGCTTCTTGACAGACTGGCGAGAGTTTCGATCGCAGAGGAGGTGGCAATAAATACTGAACCGAGCATCCAAACGGAGCAAACAGACTCAGATCATCCAGTGGTTGTTTCAAAACGGATAGAGGCGAGCAAAGACCAGCATTTGTTTTGGTCGGAAGATTATTAAAACAAAATATTATATGTTGTAAACACTCAGGCCAGAAATATAGTGGCACTTGAGAAGACGAGAAAAGAGTACGTAAACGTTCGGAAGCCATACGGTTCCAACGCTCAGCCACACCATTGGACTCAGGAGTGTATGGAGCTCCTTGGATATGTGTGATACCCTCTTGAAGACAGAAATCACTCATGTTGGCATTAACATATTCTGAACCATTATCTGACCTCAGAGATAAAACTTTATAATTGAATTTATTTCGAACTTGGTTGACAAACTTCTTGAAATAAAGATGAACTTGATCTTTTGACTTCATTGCATAGCACACTGTGTACTTTGAAAAGTCATCGATGAATGATATGAAATAAGGAAAACCCTGCTTAGATTTTAAAGGTAGAAAGGCGACATCCGAATGCACAATAGCGAAAGGAGTCTTGGAACGGTAAGATGATCTCGATCGAAAAGTCTTCTTATGTAGTTTGCCCCTACAGCAATGAATACAATTTTTAACTTTTCTCACATCGTCTTCCGAAACATTAAATGTGACTCCTAAGCTTTGAAGAGCTCTCCTGGTGCCATATTCGCCTAGATGTCCCAAAACACAATGCCATTGATAGAATGTTGGGTCAAGAGAAGATGATGACGAATGGAGACTAAGGTGAAAAGGTCTGACATGTTGTTCCAAGATAGGTAAGCCATTGACATATATTCCTTTAGCCACTATCTTATCCGTACCATCACGAATCTGAATCCCATCGGTCAGGAATAAGGTGCTGAAACCCAAAGTTCGTAATTGAGAAATGGATAACAGGCTGTGTTTGATACCAGGTACCTCAAGAACGTTGAATCGAGGGCCGTCTATAGACCAAGGAACTGGTAAGGCGCGTTGTCCTGCAACATCAAGTCGGACTCCGTTTGCCACCCTAATAGCAGATACTGCACTCAAGCATTCAGAAGAAGATTTGATCTCGTCTGGTGAAAAACTAGAAAGACAAGACTGAGTACATCCTGAATCCAAAATCCAAATCCGACCATCAAATTCCGTGTTGACATTGAAAGAATCACTGGTCAAAAGGAAACCAGACCCTTCCGGACGGTACAAATGAGTATCCGGAGCAGTAGGAAGGGGGGAACCAGGAGCAGGAGCAGGATGATATACCGGTTGTTGATGTATCATGTTTGCTTGAGCAACCATTGATGGAGGAGCACCAAACTGTTGAGATTGAATCATTCTAGCGTACCATTCCTTTGCGAGTTTATGGCAAGTCTGCCAGTCGTGGTTTCGCATTCCACAATGAGTACATCCTGGCCCGTTGGTAGCCTGTCTTGGAGTAGAACGTTTTCCAAGTTTCTTCGAGTTGGACGGTTTCGAAATAGACGAGTTAGCCGTTACCGCCAATACTTGATTGGATGTTGCGGATGCATGATCACGGCGTCGAATACCTTCGCGCCTCAAGGATGAAATAAGGGCAGTAGAAGTAACGGAAGACTGAGAAAGCAGACCACTTATTGAAGAGTTCCATTCAGTAGGTAAGGAAGAACTGATAGCAGCACAAATGATGTCATCAATGGTCAATTTTGATTTCGAAACCAATTGCTGTAGCTGAGCTCCCAACTTTTCCACTTTCGAAAGATGGGAATCGATATCATCGTCTAGCATCTGACAGGAGATCAGACGACGGATAACTAATAGTTTTGAACCCATAGATGCGTCATTGTGAGAATCTGAAAGAGCTTGCCACATTCGTGCGGCATCCCCCATATGAGGACGCATGACCCCGTAATTGTCGTGGTGAGCATATCGCAAGAGAACAGAGCATATCGCGTTGTTCTGTTGCATCCATTGGAAGTTGGGTTGGGCTTCGTCACGTAAATTCGGATTCAAAATGTGAGCTAGACCAGCTCCAATGATAGAACCGGACATAGCTAGCTCCCAGTTTCCATAGTTTGAATCGTCACCCGGTGGACCTAAAATAGTCAAACCCACTACCGCCGACGTTGGTAGAGCAAGAGGACCCCAGCGAGAACCAACCGCAAACAGATCGTCCAAGTTAGTCGGTGGAGTCGAAGCACCCTTGGGTTGCATGGAAGCAGCATCGGGATTGGAAGACGAAGCCATTTGACCACGTCAGAGTCGTATGGACGGAAATTTGAAACAAAGTGAAGTCGAGATTTTTAGGCGCTCATAACCTGTTGGACTGAATCCAAACCCCAAACAAACAATCTTAGTATAAGATAAAAAGAAAGATAAAAACTGACAAAATCTTATAGTAAGATTATAATGGATACAGTCAGATGAGAAGAAAGAGAAATCTAGACTGTGCTGGTTCAGGTTATAAAGCAGAAAACAAAATGAAAATAAAAAATGATGTCATACAATAATGATGTCATAATACCGAAAAGAGAAATGGATGTAATGAAAAACAGAAACATAAAACAGATACATATAAGACATATACGACTTGTAAGGCATAAGAAAGAAATCCAACAATTTATTGACTGAACTAGTTCCCACAAAATGAAGACAGGGAAGATTTGAATCATTAGTTTTATAAGTGCAATCTAAACCATAAACATGAGGGAAATTTAAAGCTAGTTCAACTGATTTAGGATGAGCGCAAAAAAGAGATAATAAAGTGCCATTTTTGTTGTATTGAACTTGATGAACCCATTTCATTGATTTGAAAAGATCCATTAAAGCAATAATAGGAGTTCTTCCATTCAATTCTTCATCACGGAGCTTCTTTCTAACATTGTAAATATCTTTCATTAAAGGCATGAAACCCGGTTGCTTGTCAATTGCAGTCATAATGTGTCGAGGTTTGATTGAAGTTCTAGATAAATTAATAGTCATCATTTCATTGATTGAGCTTAATCTTCTATAAATTGCAAATTCATCAGGTGATCGAAAAGCGGAATGATTGTGACAAGTATGATCTAAATATCTCTTGACTTCAGCATTTGAATCTTTGACTTGTTCAATCCTCCAGAAACCGTCATTGTAGTTGAGCTTCAGGACCGCTTTCCATCGACAGCCAGTCTTCTTCGACGTGCTAGATCGTTGAGTTGAGTTGCTTGTTCTCGGACACCCTCGATGACAATGAAGGTAAGTATTTTGAGAAGTTGCAATTTTCTTGCTGGAAGTGACTGATATTCCATATCCTCCATTGAGACCTACACAATACAAGTACTGTCGAGCAACCTGTTCAGAGACAAACCGTTTACCCCATCTTGGGTCTTTGAGATCTAAAGCCAATGATTCAACTGTTGCAGGAAAAGATCATATTAGCGAAATCTGAATTAAGAATACGTATAATTACTCACCATTAGCAATGATGGGCCAGTCTGCATCAAAACCTGAACAAAGTACTGTGATATCCGGTTTATCTGTTAAAAACAACACAAGTCAATAAATGCAATCTCTCAACGTAAATAATAGAAAAAATTATGAATAAATGAATAGTACCAGTTAGATTAATTTCTCCTTCGCCACGCGGAAGTTCTTGAACCATCTTGACATTTCTTTCAAAATCTAATAGAAAGCGGAAGAAAGAAGAGTAAGCGGAAAGATAAAGAAGAGTAAGCGGAAAGATAAAGAATATAAAGCGGAAAGAGAAAGAATAGAAAGCGGAAGAAAGAATAGAAAGCGGAAAGATAAAGAATATAAAGCGGAAAGAGAAAGAATATAAAGTGGAAAGATAAAGATTATAAAGCGGAAGAAAGAATAGAAAGCGGAAGAAAGAAGAGTAAGCAGAAAGATAAAGAATAGAAAGCGGAAAGAGAAAGAATAGAAAGCGGAAATAGAAAGAAGAGAAAGTGGAAATAGAAAGAAGAGAAAGCGGAAATAGAAAGAGAAAGAATGAGAAAGAAGGACTCACTTTGAATGAATTGTTCATCATCTTCAAGATCTAAAACTTTCTCCTTATCTTTGTATGGATCTTGTATCATATATTTTTTTTCAAGATAGGTATTTTCAACTGAATCTAAATCAGGGTCTGTTGAACCATCTGCATCTAAAAGAGAATCTACTTCCATTTCTTCATCCTGATCTTCATTATTATCAATCTGATTTATTTGATGGTTTGAGTTGGAAGTATTCTGATTTGAATTTTTAATGATTGATTTGTTGATTTGTTGATTTGATATTAAACTAGATTGATTGAGATCATTGACATAATTATATTCGTTTTGTTGAATTGAATTCATAGTATTTTGATTTGGATTGAAGGTATCTTGATTGTAATTATTGAATTGATTTTGATTTTGATTTTGATTTTGATATTGTTGTTGATTATAAGAACTATTATTCATAGGATTACTGAAGTGATTTGAATGACTGAATGAATTTTGATTTTGATATGATTCATTCATATGATTGAATGAATTATTACTTTGATTGTTTGAATTTGTTTGATTGAGCAAGTTTAATATAAGTCTAATATTGTTGTTATCTAATTGATTAATGTTGGTTTGATTAGACAACAGACTATTTATGTGATTTGGTATGTGATTTTGATTTAATAAGTTGGTATTATCATTCATTTGCAATTAATTATTGTAATGGTTCATTTGATTATTATTATGATAGTTCATCTGATTGTTATGATTGTTCATTTGATTGTTATGATTGTTCATTTGATATTGGTGATTAAGCAATGTATTATTATGATTCTTTCTTTGATCATTGTTGTTAGAATTGATCATTTGATTGTTAAGATCATCAGTCATTTGGCTGTGGTTCAAGTGATTGGTGTTCATGTTGAAAGTGTTGAGGAGGATGAGTTGTTGTTAAATGAGGTGTTCAAAAGGTTGAGTTGAGTTGAGTTGAGTTGAGGAAATATTCAAAATCTGTGAGGAATCTGATTTTAAGGGGGGCAAATGGAGAGAGATGTGTCTATATAAGTTGAATAAGGGCAAAATTTGGGCCAGAAATGCCCTTACACGCGCCAATCTACTGTTGTACAGGTGGGAAATACAAGATTTGGCCCACCCACGCCTCTGTATCCATATGGGCGCTAGAATGTAGCGCCCATATGGATATAGGCGCTAGAAAACAGCGCCTACAATCTATGTAGGCGCTGTAAGCTACATATGGGCGCTACAATGTAGCGCCCATATGGATTAATGTCCATGTGGGCGCTACAATATAGCGCCCATATGGATATAGGCGCTGAATTCCAGCGCCCATGTTGAGATAGGCGCTGGATTCTAGCGCCTAGGAATATGGGCGCTATATTATAGCGCCCATATTCCTCAAAGGAGATGTAGGCGCCAAAATATAGCGCCTACATCCAAGTGGGCGCTATATTATAGCGCCTACATCTCCTTTGCAGAATATGGGCGCTATTGCATGATTTATAGCGCCCATATTGCCATATGGGCGCTAGATGACGGCGCCCATATGGGCCCCAGGTGGGCAGCAAATAGCAGGGGCCTTTTGAAAACATTCAACAAGAAGCAAATGATAAAACGTCTGTAGTAGAAGATATACCTCCTCCACCACAGCCTACCCATCAAGAGTTTCTCAAAGCTTCAGAAATCATGTTATTTTACTTAAGAAGTGAAGATGCAAAGGAAGTGTGGGGGTATGAAAGGGCCATCCGAGCCTCTGTCAGGCACTGCCGATTGCTCCGTGTTAAAGCTGCAAAGCAGCAGACTCTTTCTGATATGTTTTCTAAGGCTACCTAACGAGTATATCTCTTGTTTGGTACAATCTTTGTCATAACCTATACTTTGTCTGCAAATATATGATATGGCTTTCAAAAGAGATTGAGGTAACCTATACTCTACAAAAACCCATACTTTTGGACCAAATTTTTTGGGTATGGGTTATGTCAGAGACGACTGTATCTTCATTCGCTTCAAAGCATTCCAGCCGTTTTGTTGCTCTGAAGATTGTTTTAATTTGTGTGCAAACTGCCCTTCCTGTCTGCTTTGAACCTTGAGATCATCTCGACGCATAACTCAGAAGCTAGAGGCAAGGCAGTAATCGCACACTTATTAAAACAATTGATAGAGTATCAAAGAAGTCTGATTATAAGTCCTTACATTTCTGTGCAATCTAATGGTGTTTTAGTTCTCTTGGACCATACTTTCCACCTTAAACAATATTCATTAGTGCGATTCGATTTACATTTTTTGAACAAGATGATTTCTTGTTCGAAACCATAATTTCCACCTCAAACAATAATACTGACTTGATAATTCATCTTGGATGATCTTTGTTTATGCATTTGATATGTACAAGAAAAATTTAACATCTAATTAGCCCAATGGACCACTATCACTTCCTTGTGTGTTATCTACACATGCGACTAATGCTACCATTATACTTGAAAAATTATAGGTCAATTAAACATGCAGCCTACGGATTGTTCTCCATAGCCTTCTTCATTCGCCTATGACAAGATTTCTTGATGCCTTGAGGTGAGAACAGCTGTTGCCACGCAGGTCAAGTTTTGTTTAGGTCCTCAAGCAAAGAAGGCACTTGATAATGACCAGGTTCGAGTAGCATGAAGCTGGATTCATTGTGTTGTGACGTGAAGAGATATGCAATATATTTTGCAGGAAGTTGACTGAAGTTAAATTCATCTGGAAGCTCCTCATTATGAGCTGCTCGAATACTCGCTTGACCACGCTTGTACTGATAGATTTTCAATGAGACATAGGATACCTTTTTACCCGAATGAGCCTCTGCAATCCACGCGCGCTTTCCTGAGTGATGCTCAAAGACAGCCAGAACTTGACCAAGGTAGAAGTACTGCTCAGCTCATTGAAGAGGTAAATGTAAATTTGACATCAGTGTGTAGAAAACATTCAAATGGATATGAAACTTGATGCTCACATCTTGCTTTATCACTACAACCCATTTGTTTTTAGTAAGAGGATTTGTGGCTTTTATTTCACCCATTCCAAAGCTTTGATTTGGTCTTCCATCTAATCCATCTACATACTGGACTTGGAATCCTAAATTCAATTCTGCTACATTTACGTCAGGTTGCTTGTCTCTTAGTTCACGTGACTTGCGCTTTCCAAGTGTTTTCCACCGATGTTTACGGGCTTCACCGTACCCTGGATCCTCGTGTGAACGCCAGAAGACAGAAACTGCTTTACTGTATTGACTCGGCAACAAAACTTCATGGCCAGTGTCTGGATCATACTGCGGAACAGGTAAATCCTTTGATGTGACACGTGGTTTCTCTGGGCCATGATGATTTTGAACTTGACAGTCATGTGCGTGCCTTTTGGACACCATTTGGTTGATGTGCAAAGTCCCATCCGATTTCACCAGAGCTTCTGAAATTGTAGTCAAAGGAGTCACACATTGTTCTAGTAGCTGGTTGGCCGTAGTCTGTTGCATCATGTGATGTGTTGGGACTTCAAGTGCTAGATTTTCCAAGTTCATAGTTACTTGAGACATAAGTACATTGGTTTCTTGGTGCTGGCTTGTCAATCCAGCCGCAGTTTCTAATGCCTGTTCAATGGTGATTGTTTCAGTGTCAAAAGGATAGTCCAGGTGAGATCGCTTGTGTATTGATACAGATACATCAAGCTCATCAAAGGCCTTGTTGAATGCAAAATTGTTGAGTGGTGCTGCTGTGATAGTATCTTTTGTTGTCATGCCGGAAAAAGCTGCTAATTCTTCTGCCCAAGATTCCACAAGCTCAAGTAGTTCATTTATTTTGTTGTTGCTGGGATACTGACTAAGGATGGAGTTGAAATCATGAGTGTTGTTGGGTGAGAAATCGTGTTTGTAGCCTATTGAATTGGACTCTGATTAGCTTGATAACAAACATGACCAGACTTGTGTTAGAAAACTTACCTGCGTGCAGATTCTCACTCATGGGTAATGTGATATGCCCACTCATGATGCTCTTTATCACAGCAAATATTTTTGGCATTGTCTGCCTTGCATCTAATACAGTAAAAGTTGGAGAAATCACCCGCATCCATCCAAAAATGTGCTCACAACATTCAGTCCCATGTTTCCAGGGCATGAGTGGGTGAATAGGGTATCAGTCACGGTGAGAAACAATGAGTCCCAAGAGACTCTCACCAAGCTTTTCAAATATTTGGATGCTCTGATGTGAGATACAGTTTGAGGCTAAATTCATCAAGCTCCCTGGTTCCTTTTGACTTTTGAGTGAATATGCCTTCCACTTTCGTACAAAAAAGACTGCCATATAACTTGAAATAATCCTCTCTTGGTGTGGCATGCTCTGGTTCAACCAAGAATCAACAAGTTTGCCAAATATGTAGAGATACAATACCAGACCAAGACAATCTGGCTGCGCACAAGCAGCCTTGAAAGTGTCCTTGCTGAAAGTTTGGTACGCTTGCCCATTGTCTTGCTTATCTGTGTTTAATACATCTTGATAGCCAAGTGGGCACTCTTCCGTCTGCAGCAAAGTGAGAAGCTGGTCAAGGTTGAAGTTGAATCATCCAAAAGCTAATAAACGCACCCCAGAAAGTAGTTGATTTGAAGCTGTCTTTCTAGCATGTTTAGGATCTTGTACTACTACAATTGATTGTTTGGAGGCCCCTAGAAGTGGAACACGTATGTCAACTTTGAGTTTGGGAGCCAAAAACTTCAAATGTTCTGTTGCTGAGTTAACAAGTAGCTCTTGTGCAAGCACTTCAGATGCTGCACCATCAGACCCCAACAAGATGAGTCAAATTCCAACGGAGTCAAGTAGATCAATAAACTCAAGGTGCTGAGCCTTGATGTCCTCAGCAGACTTGTCTTCATGACTAGAAAGCAAATCCACCACAAATGTAGGGACGTTTGGAAGAGGGACCTGTAGAGTATATGCTCGAATCTGAGATAAAGGTAGCTGTTGTCAACTTAAATCTGTAAGTGAAGCTTGAAAGTTGGTCCTTGCCAATACAAGAAAACTGACCTTCTTACACAGGTGATCTCCTTGAACTGCATCTTCCACCAACTTCTCTAGGTGTTCAAGATTGGAAAATTCAACATCACCGCCTTCTACAACAACCAGACAGCTGTTGTTGTAACAAAGCGCCTTCACGCATACTGTCTGGTCTGTTCCTGCTGATACTGGCCCTTTGTATCCGTATCGCTCAAGCCAAGCAACAACAGGAAGTACATTATCAATGTGAAATTTATCATGCATCTGAGCACCAATCCGTTGGCGTTGTAAGCAAAAGCCGCGAGATGAGCGTCCAGCAAGGTTTGCACAAAATAGCTCAGAAGCGCCTTTGGAGTACGCTCCTGAAGTGGTAAGCATGTTGTCAAGGTACTCGTTAAATCGCATTCCACGAGTTGTGAAGCCTTTGGCTTCCCGTTCAGGCCAAATGCCAACTCCCTCTGCTACTGCTTGAAGCATTGGAAGATCTTTAAACAGTCCAGAGCCCGGGCGAGGACACCAAATGTTGTCCAGAACTCTAGGTCGCCTGCTTTTGTTGATTGTTCAACTGATTGAAATAATTGCTGTAGCTCGGTATAGCATGAAAGAAGATTGTGTAATGGACCCCTATCCATGAATTTCTTTGAAATGAGTCTGAGTGTATCATCTGATGTGTAGCCTTGAGTGATAGCTTTGCCTAATGATGAAGATTTCTTGAGCTCCAAGCAAGGCATGCAGACCTCAACCGCACCATAATCAAGGGTTGAAACTTGTTGGTGAACCCTGGCTTCCATTGCGTCTGATGATCCATGTGGAAAGAAACAACAGCTCTTCTTGCAGCTCATGCTTCTGGCTGTCTGAAAGCAAACTCTCTAGCGAGGTTTTAAACATTTGAAGACAAACAGTAAACCTTGGTGGATATCTGTGATAAGCTGTGCAGGAATGCTGGATACATGTTGATATAGGTTGTTGATCTGGACACAGCCATGTCTTGTCAGTCAGGCCTGGGCATTGTACATCAAACACTTGTGGCTGATTGCCTGGACCATTAAGACTTTTTGGTCGATCTACAGCCTGGCAAATCTTTTCTGTTGCTGTCTTACAATTTATTATTTAAAGACAATGAAGACACACAAAAAGGAATTTTGGTTCACCAGTGGACAATCAATGGAGAAAATTCTATCTCACGCTGTGGCAATTGATTACCTACTTGATTCCCAATGACCTTTGGCATAATGAATTCTACCTTTGATCATTTTGACCAAGTTTCCACAATGGAAGTGTAGCCATTGGTCTGGTCCACCCTTTGTGAAGACACATTCTGGGTAGCTTTGCCCATCATCTGTTTTCAAAGGGCAATCCTTGTGTTTTTTGGCGTCTTTATTGGCAGCCCGCTCACCCAATAGTTTTTGTTTGGCAGTGCGCGGAATCGTTGATGTTGAGACATTAAAGAATACGTTTGAAGATGTAGACATCTTTAATGATTGAGATAAAATAATCTTGGTCAACAAGAAAAAAAAAGAAGTACAAGTGATTCATGTACAATCTTTTTTATGAAAGGTCTTTTGCTCTCTTTTGCTCCAGTCTCAAGCTCAATTGGCCTTGGCATTTCACAACATCTCATAATAGCTCACAATCCAAGTTTCAGTGTTCATGTCACACAGTGCAGGTATCTGTCAAAGACTTGAAAGGCTGGCAATTACCAAAGTCAGAAACAAGATTTTAATTAGAGCTGGGTATAAACCCATGAAGTGTAGCTCCGCGGGAGCTCAAAACGGACGTGTCCAGCAGACTACCCTTTATAGGAGCATTCTGGGGTCCTGAATGAATTGAGTTATACATAAATACTCAAGACCCAAAAAGATGAATCAATTTACATGACAAACACAAATTTAACAGGCAACAAGGGACACAAAAAATCACTTCATTTATTACCAATAGGGCATCGTAATCTGTCTAGGAGGTCTTTTTCATTGGACTTGTGTGCAGGGATCCCATTTATTGTTATCCTTTGTTTCTTGATCCACTAAATTCTGTGAATGTACAGGTGGTCAGATGAGTTGATTTTGGCAACAGATATGTAAAGTTGCTTTTGCTTTATCATCAAAGCCACTTCAAGCTGACCTCAACTCTCTTTAAATTCCTTTCCTTCATACAAAGCTTGCTAAAGTTTCTGCGCCAATTTGTTTGCTGGAAGACTTGGAGTCTGGATTGTTATGGCTAGAGGCCTGGCCTGGTGTGTGTACACGACTGTGGCACTGTCACTGGGGGGAAAAATATGTCACATATTGAATTGTGAGCCATAAGCTAATCTGAGTCACACTGTACATACAACCAAAAGGAGTGACATACTGTCACATGCCTCAAATGTGACTTTAATTCACTCTTGGCTCACAATCATACAGCCTCCTCCGTAGTTTCTGACTGGTAGGATTTTACTTAAATGGCCTACAGCTTAGGTGTTGGTGAGAATTCTCACACGCTATGCCATCAAGTTCAAGAATGTATTAGGCATCATCCCAAGGGGATTGTTCTCAGACTGATGCCAGGGTTTTATGGGTTTACCCTGTCACCGGCAGCTACATGTACTTAGTCATCTACATGTAGCTTGTCATACTGTATGAGGTTGTTCAACTCAATTGAACTGGGCCATAATGTGGCACAAACTGCCATAAGGCATCAGTTCCCGCTGTAATGGTATATAAAACTACTTAATAAAAAGTATCAACATACATAGAGCCCGTATTAAACTTCAAACTCAGTTATTTCCCAGTTTTGATTGGGTTTTTCCAAACTTTGATTGTACTTAACATCAATTCAGAGTGTACTTATCCTCAACTTTGAGCGTACATGTAATCAAACTTTGGATGTTGATACACAATCATAACAGATACAATTCAAGAACGCCTGTCAAAGATATTCCGAGCTTGAAACGTGATTATCTTGTGTGTCAAGCTCAAGGATTACAAGAAGCAAAGAAAATTCATTTCAGGCAAAAAGGCAAAGTGCCCATGGCTATGTACAATGAAGGGACTGTTGAGAGATCAAAAAAATGAAGATTGAGACAGAAAGCAAAGAAATACATGTTTTTATGACTTTTTATGATAGTTGACTGAGAGACAGTCTAGAGACAAAACAGATCGTTGGTATTTTCTATTTTTTTTATATTTTTTGTGTGAGGGAAAATGAAAAACAAGAAAGAAGAAGAGAGAAAATATGAGATGTAGATTGCACATCAAGCTTCAACCTCGCTATCCAAACCATCAAACAACGGGTCGTGTTCCATCATCTCATCGCCATCATGTGCAGCGTTGGAGGCGGAGGGTCCGGATACAGGGGGCTCATTGGTATCCTCAGGCTCGGGCCACGCAAAGAAGGGGTGGTTTTTGAAATTATATTGACTGTTGTTTGGGAATTCTTGAGGTGGTTTACTAACTTGCGATTCATTCAAAGGGATATTGGAGATATGAGGAGATAAAGGGTGTTCCGTTGCTGTCGTATAAGGTAACACTCTTTGTATTGGGCACAATGCTGAGGAAGTTACCGCTTACAGGAAACTACGGAATGCGAGGTGGGTCAAAGTGACAACTTCAAATTTCAAAAATTGAAATTTCAAAATCCGCGGGTGCAAAACTGAAAAAACCTGACAAAACTTTGGATTAAACTCAAATACTGGACTTAAACCACCTGTATTTGGGCAAAAACATATGTTTTTGCCACTTTTGCCACATTTTCCAACCACAAGTCGAAATTTCACTCGTTCGTTGTCACTTTGACACAAATAATACCATAAAATTTCGAAAAAAACAAGTTTTGCAAACACAATTTACAAAAACAACAACTCAAAACCTCAACCGATCCACAAAACACCATGTGTAAACCCACCAATCTCACCTACTCCGGAGGGACCTACCTTGACTCAGAATAACCATCCATCAACACCAAAGAGTTCATCACTACAGAGTTCTTCAACACCTTCATCTCCAGATTACCCTAAAGTCAGGGTCCCACTGAGAGCTTCAATTCACGCACCAAAACTCGCGGTTGAATCTCCGAATCTGTTTGAACGTTTACAAGCTCTAACATCCACACTCTCCCGACAATATGTTTCTTTTTGTGAACCTGATATGGTGGATTCTTCATCAGATCTTTTGATTCATAGATTCCTACGTCGCCAATCTACGGCCAATCAGCTACCGGAGGGCCTAGGTAGTCAACCTTAAAAGGAAGACCACCTAGGCTCTTAGGTGACCAACCTTAAAAGGGAGC
The DNA here is from genome assembly GCA_022264835.1 of Melampsora americana. Lineage (NCBI taxonomy): Eukaryota > Fungi > Basidiomycota > Pucciniomycetes > Pucciniales > Melampsoraceae > Melampsora > Melampsora americana. Next base: position 232,547 of record JAIFHY010000094.1, on the reverse strand, counting down.
CCACCTAGTCTCTTAGGTGGTCAACCTTAAAAGGAAGACCACCTAGGTTCCTAGGTGGTCGCCACGGTTGATCAGTGACTGATCGACTGTGGCAGGAGGTGTCACAAAGCTGCGACACCTCCTGGGGCCTTTCTACGGTCGATCAGTGAGTGATCGACCGTAGAAAGGTCGCCTAGGAGTCTAGGCAGCTACCTAGACTCCTAGGAGCTCACCACGGTCGATCAGTCACTGATCGACCGTGGCAGGAGGTGTCACAAAGCTGCGACACCTCCTGGGGCCTTTCTACGGTCGATCAGTGAGTGATCGACCGTAGAAAGGTCGCCTAGGAGTCTAGGCATCTACCTAGACTCCTAGGAGCTCTCCACGGTCGATCAATGACTGATCGACCGTGGCAGGAGGTGTCACAAAGCTGCGACACCTCCTGGGGCCTTTCTACGGTCGATCAGTGAGTGATCGACCGTAGAAAGGTCGCCTAGGAGTCTAGGCAGCTACCTAGACTCCTAGGAGCTCACCACGGTCGATCAGTCACTGATCGACCGTGGTAGGAGGTGTCACATAGCTTCGACATCTCCTGGGACCTTTCTACGGTCAATCGGTGAGTGATTGACCGTAGATAGGAGACCTAAGGTCCTAGGAGGTCCTCCTATTAAGGTTGACCACCTAGGACAACAGGTCTGGGTCATACGGAGGTATATCTTAATATGAATACCTCCTAGGACCTTTGGTGGTCCTTCCCTCAAGTTTTTGGCCTGTAGAAGGGATACCTAACTTCCTAGGTGGTCTTCCTTTTAAGGTTGACCACCTTATGTCCGTACTGAATCAGGCATAAAGTGGTCAACCTTAAAAGGAAGACCACCTAGGAAGTGAGGTCAACACCATAACCTCTCCGCTCAAAAGAGCGTGAGCAGAGCAGTTTTGGAATCTGCTCAATCCTCCGCTACCCAGAGCGGAGCCTGCGCTCCGTGCTCCAAGGGTAGAAAATTCCTGAGCAGAGCATGTTGCTCCTCTCAGAACCAGAGCCTGGGTGGCTTATATTGTTCATTGATCTAGTGCTGAGCAGCAATAGATCAATGTTTTTCAAGATATCTTTTTTTGTAAACTTTTCGGCGGAGTGTGTGATCTGTGCTGAACATGTAGGCCCATGAGAAACGCAACCTTCTACTAAGCTGAGCGTACCTGTACCCACCCGTCATTTAAAAACCACAAGTTGCACCTGGGGTGGTTCCATGTGCAAACCTATTATTTTCAACCACAAGTTGATCGTGTTTGGATCTCTATAAGTTCTTTGCTCATCATGCAGCAAATCCGTCAAATCAATTCCCAAGTTCCATTCATTTGTTTTTTTTTCATCCATTCCTCAGTGCCTCTACTTCAGAAGATAGTGAACCCATAGTGAGAGGTTGTAAGGGAAGCTGCCAGTGACTGGAGGATGTTTGATGTTAGGGGTTGGAATAAGTGACTGAGGGTACCCCCGATTACCAGTCTAGCCTCTTGATTCAAACATTTTCCAGTCCTGTCAACTCCCCTTGCACCCTCTTTCTATTCAGGTCATTATCCTCAAGTATTCAACCCAAACTGACTGATTTCTGTCACTGTCAGCTTTGCGTTGTGCAGGGTGAGATCCTCAATTTGATTTTGGGTAAGTGACATGACACAACACTGATGTGTTATTTGTCAAACAGATGGCAAAATGTAAATCTGAAGTAAGGAAGGAGAAACATGCTGTCAAGAGAGCCCAGTATCACAAGGTCAGATCTTCCAAGTATAAAGAAGAGAAAAAAATGAGTCGAATGATGCTGAATGTGAAGCTGTGAGAAGTCAAACAAGGGATCTGATATATACAAGAATTTTTGCTGTAAAACAATCTTCAATCTGAACAGCTGATGGTCAGTACCAATATTAGACTTGAGGTCTAAGAAGGAATGCTCTGTACCTAAGATGGATGGATTGAAGAGATGAGGAACAATCCATCCACGAGCTGCTCAGGTTAATAAGTGAAATAAACATGTGAAATGTAGTGAATACATGAAATAAACAAATGATGTCATAGTAAGTTGTGACATGGTTAGTAGCACACATGATAACTCCAACACCCCCCCTTTCAAAGAACCAGGACACAAAGAAAAAACAACATAACAGACATAAAAATTCAAAATAAGTAAAAACAGAATAGAAAACAGAGAGGAAAGAAATAAAAGAAAACTCAAATAAACAATCAAACAATGCCTATCATTTGCCTTTGACGTTGAAGCAAGATTTTATCAAGGGGCTTGGTAAGAAGATCAGCAAGCATATCTGAAGAACATACATGTTTTATTGATACACTTCCATTTTGAAGACACTCTCTCACAAAATGAAATTGAGTGTGTATATGTTTTGTTCGAGAGTGATGAGAAGGGTTCTTTGCCAAGGCTTCAGTGCCTTTGTTATCAACATGAATAGAAATAGCCAAACTTGGACGTAATTTAAGTTCTGATAAGAGATTGCGTTACCAAGTAGCTTCACGGCAGGCATCAGAAATTGCTTTGTACTCAGCCTCTGCGCTTGACAACAACACTGTTTTCTGTTTCCTCGATTTCCACAAAATAGGTCCACAGCCAACTAAATATGTAACCAGTCGTAGACCGTCTATCATGACGGTCTTCAGCACAATCTGAATCACTAAAACCGGACACAGCAAAGTCCTTACCACCTAATGACAATTGGAGAGAAGAGGTTGAGCCCAGATACGACAAGGTTGACAGATTTTGTGGTTGCCTTTTTGGAGACTGGAGGAACATATCTCACACTTTGGTTGCTGAGTGTCCGTAGTTCTGAGTAGAGTGCAGTGAGAAAATGGGTATCGAGTGATGTGCTGTGAGGAAAGGCTGACGAGCAGTGTTTGTAATAAGGAATGAGAGATGTCAGAGTTAAGGAAGAGATAATTGCTGTGTTCGATGGTTGACTTGTGGTATTTACACATGGTGTTTTGTGGATCGGTTGAGATTTTGAGTTGTTGTTTTTGTGAATTGTATTTGCAAAAATTGCTTTTTTGAAATTTTATGGTATTATTTGTGTCAAAGTGACAAGGAACGAGTGAAATTTTGACTTGTGGTTGGGAAATGTGGCAAAAGTGGCAAAAACATGTGTTTTTGCCCAAATACAGGTGGTTTAAGTCCAGTATTTGAGTTTAATCCAAAGTTTTGTCAGGTTTTTCCAGTTTTGCACCCGCGGATTTTGAAATTTCAATTTTTGAAATTTGAAGTTGTCACTTTGACCCACCTCGCATTCCGTAGGAAACATTTGTGGAGCCATTTTCAAGGCTAAGAGATCATAAAAAGTACACCTAGCAAGAAAGGCAGGGTTGTACCAATCCTCAGGCAAGCCGGAAGGTGCGACCGCGTTGTAATCAATGACTGAAGAGCTGCGGCAAGAGCGGGGTCGAGGTACGTTGCCTCTTGGTGCACGTCCTCCAGCTTTAACAATTTGCACCTTTGTTGATATGCTTTTATGAGCTTTGACAAAGTTGATGAAATTCGAAGCTATCTCAGATCACCAAAAGGGGTACTTGCTGTAGTTGATTGGCCTGTTGGAGCTATCAACATCAATTTTGTCATCTGAGTTACAGTATCTATTCTCAAATGCATCAACATAGCAAGGTACAACTCCCATATCCATCAAGTGCTTCTGATGTTTTTTGGATTTCTATTGAAAGAATGTGAAAAGATGATAGTAAAGATCTGGGTTAGAGAATGTAATGAAAAGAAGAAGTGAATTTGTTGAGAGCCACACCTTTTGTATTTTTTTCTTGTTCAATTGCTAAGGCATATTTATCTTTGATTAGCTTCTTGTAACTACCTTGAAGATACTTGAAATGCTTGACAAAGATAGGAGTCAAGATCATATCATCCATTTTGATTTTAATGGCTGCTTGCTTTGCCGCGACCTTGAACCAATTACCCGTCAAACCCCACTTCCAGACCTTAACAAAAAACTGAATCATAAGCTGATTGAATTGGTCATCAACATGAGCTCCCCAGTCCATTGTGAAAAACAAGATACCGTGTGCACGCATTTGTCCAACAATATAGTTAATATAATCTTGATCTAGTTCACCCTTGTCATTGTTTATTCCGTGTACATCCTCAATTGGAAGGGAGGTTGCATTGGGATCATCGGGATCTTGGTCAAGAGATTTGAACTGTTGTATTGTGCGATTGTAGAACTGGTTGGGAGGTGGTGGCAAGGGTGACTGTGCACTGGCTTGTCCCATTAGTATCAGACATAAAAGATACGCGGAGAGCTGGGTGAAGTGAGAGCAGACATTAACTGAGGCGATCAAATGGATAATTATAAGAATGAACGTACAGAGAGGGTTCTTGGCACATTTGAAATGTAAGCCAGCTCGTAGATGTTGTCAGGACCCTTTTCCGCTCTGACATGAGGCTTGTACACACGTTTTGGTTTAGGACTAGGACTGTTCTTTGGAGTACTCCCTTGGCTATTGATTGATAGCTGGTTCCATCGTACTTGAAGTATTCACATCTTGGCATAGTGATCTTTTTGAACAGAAGTTGAAGGATTTGGGTTGGAACAAGATGGTGTGACATTGGTACTTGGGTTGGAACAAGATGGTGTGACATTGGTACGTTTGTGTGAGGGTGTCGGAGTGTTGGTTGACTGAGTGTTGGTTGGTTGAAGGGGTGTGGTTGTTTGATTCATACTTGAGTGTAGAAAAGATAAAAAAAGAAAAAGAAGATATAAAAAAAGATGAAGGCAAGATTGGAAGATTGGTAGGTAATTTTAAAAAAGGAATATGGGGATGGAGATGGAATCCAGTGGTGTTTAAGTTTTATATATGTTTTTGTGGTTGGTGGATGTGAGAAGGAATTTCTTGAACCAGATAAGCTGTGTCAGCCCTGGGTACATATACATGTACCCAAAGACTAATTTATAATGATTAAAATACCCTTATATATATATGTATACCAAAGTAGACACTAGTGTCATATATATATAACATGAGAATAAAGCGGAATATGTAGTATGATGTTGTCAAACCCTAATTACATATACACACAACCTATTAGCCACATGTAGCAACATGTAATATATAAAAAACATAAAACCATTAAATACAACTCATTACTCAGTCCAACGCCTGAACCGCCCTGCATCACACCGCTCTAAGGGCTTTTTTTTGTAGCTAGGCAAGAAGCCACTACAAGTTAGATTGCTCTCAATCTGCCTTCCAAAAGCAAGCGCTACACACTAGTGGAAGCGCGGCGACTGTCCAGACCGCTCTTGCTCCGCTTGGACCAATTTTCAGGGATTGCAGCGGGCCAGGCGAGTGTTTTATTCACAATTTTTTTTCATTCAAATATTTACATAAGAATATGAGTATATACATTCTGCTACAAAGAGCAACAAACAAAAATGAGAAGAATCAAAGAAACTACTAACAAAAGTTGAGAAAAAGTGTTGAACAAGTGAATAGAAACAAAAATCGGACTTTGAGCGAGCACCAAACATGGTTAAAAAAATAAGACAGTGAAAGAAAAATAAACAAGGACAAGGGCTTGAGGGAACAGATATTGAAAGAAAAAAATCAAAAAAAAAATGACAATCAAAAGAGCAGAGGGATTGGATAAATTAATCCACACTGTTAGAGACAGCAGTCTTCCTTTTTGAGTTCAAAGCATAAGATGCTACATAAGTAATTGCATCTGAAAATCAACCAAGATCATCAATACCAGCCCGAAGCCACTCCCTACAACCAACAGCCATTGATATCATCTTTGGCTCTAAAGCACCTTGTCCAGGTACAGCAATAGCTGATGCAGACGAGAAAGTGCGTTCAACGCAACAAGAGGTCACCTGTGGCACACAAAACGTTCGGTACTAACCCGAAGATAACGTAGTACATTATCATGGGCTTGTACCCGAAAACCCCCTTGCACATGAGGGCAGATTTGTCAGAGTCATCTGAGCGATTTTTTTGAAAATAAGTCATTGAACTTTTGCCAAGTTCAACTTCTTTGCTTACCATTTCATGAGGCATGGGGCATGTCCTGAGCACCAAAAAAGGTTTTCAGGTCCTATCATAACTTCCAACAACTTGAGATGCTGATAGCTGTGGTAAAACACTCAAATTGGCCAAAGTCAGACTCATCTGACCGAGTCTGACCAATTCTGACCGCTCACTGAATTATATCTTACAATCAGATTCATCTGCTACCGTCCTGCCTATCAAATAGGTGCGACTACAGCAGCATATAGCAGATGAATCTGGAAGCACAGATTCATCTGTTGCTAAATCATACCATCAACTCAGATGAGACCTATAACTCAAAATTCATACACATCTCAAACTTCATATACATCTTGAAACTCATACATATACATGCGACCAACTGAGGATCACAATCAAGGGGCAGACTCATCTGATCTCATCTGACATCTTGAAATTCATATACACCTCAAAACTCATATCACACATGCGACCAACTGAGGATCACAATCTTGGGGCAAACTCATCTGAGCTCATCTGTACTCTCAATTTTGTTCATACAATCAGCCTCAAATCGTTGTAAGTCTGGAGGAGGTTCTCATCTGTGCTCATCTGCCCCAAGTTAGTTCTCCCTTGCTCACCCACCACACTCATCCAATCTCACATCAATTGTTAATATTCAATGTATCCGTGTAACACAATCTCCACTTTCCATCAATGAGATAGGATGAATCAATTTCAGTAACAATAGAAATAAAAAGGTTGGAAATACAACTATATATCATCCTATTATTTTACGGATCATATCTCTCCACTTCTGGTCCACATCATTGTCCTTGGCAATTGTTGATCCACAATAGCCACGGGTGCGGTGCAATAGCGACAAGAGATGGGAGTCCCATCTGAAGAACAGTCGTGCGTGGTCAAGTATCAAGCTATGGTAAGAAGATTCCAAGACCAATGTACAATCTTCCCACACTGTCTTGGTCATTCGAGCAGTACTGCTTGTGACTAAGTCAATTGGAAGAGCCACGGCTGTCGGATCCCACGCTATAATTATTGTACAAAAAAATTGTGAAATCATGACATTGTTGAAATTAGTTTGCAAGAAGTGTCAAAAGACAGTAAAGGCTGAAGCACCTACTCAAGTTTGATAGCGTCAGAACTTTCTGAATGTTTGCTTCCGTTGCCAGAGACCATCTCAATATTTGTCGTACTTCATGTGAGATCCTCCGCAATTCCTCCTTGGAGCAAGAGTACAATAAATAAGCCTGAATACCCTTCTGGGTATCTGGATCCGTAGCCCAATCTTCATCAGGATGTGTGAGGTGCCCAAAGTTCCAAAATGTGTCATTGAGTGGCAGAGCTTTACATTCTTCAAGTGTATAATTGATCAGAGGATTGTCGCTTGGATAGGAAACATTATACTTTGAAACAAGGTCGTGGAATGTCTTCCATTTCTTTTTGAATGCCTTCTGCTTGGTAGTCATTAAGCCCTTCATCCGATCCTGCATTGAGGTACCTGAAATAAAGTCACCAACATCATTTAACTGTTATTGGCGCATATTGGGTCCACTGACAAACCTGTTTCCCATTTTTTCAATAATTCAATGATTCCGACCTTTGCCTCATAAAGCTTTGATTTTGCAACTTTCACCTGTATTAACAAACGGCTACTGGGGTCTGGTAATTAAAAAATAAGTCAGTGTCTGAAAAAGAACAAATACAGCAATGATATCTGACCTGAGGCATCTGGTATGTTTCTAAACATGTCACCCCCAAGTTCCAATGATACTCGTTCTACTTCCTCTTCCAGGAAAGCAATGTGACCTGGTAAGCCTGCCAGAGTCCTATTTTCTGCATTGGTTCTCCGTCAACGCCTGCGTAGATAGTCCTGTTTCTCTCTGTGGACGTATAACATAATCTATCAACTAACTATGCATAATTGGAAAAAGGTGACAAGACTGAAGGTACTTACTTGGCCTCTCTCAGGTCTTCTTCATATTCAATTAACTCCTCGATTTGATTTTCCAATTGTTGGACATTTGTGTCCCCAATAAACTCTGCCTGAATTTGTTTTTGACGATGCCACTGAGCTGCAAAATACGCATGTGTATACGCGCGCCTCACTCCAAGCACATCAAGGATGTTTTGGTTGTCCATTTGTGTTTTCTCGGCTGTTTCTAACTTGTGTAGCAATGAATGAACTAGGATTGAGAGAATGAATAAGACCAATGAAAAAAGATGTGATGGATAATCAGTGACTGACCGGTGTTTGTCCGCAAGATGATGTTCTCATGTCCAGCTTTGAGATCCAGTGCATCGATTCGATGCTGCTTTGTGGCATATCGCAGAGCAGCCACCAACTTACATAACTTACACCAGCACCGCTCACTACCCTCGCCATCCGACAAGCCCCATCCTTCATTGATTCTTGGATTGTAATCTAGCTGGCAACTCCAACTGTGTACGTACGAATGAAATACGCTGGTCCCAAATTTGAACCGGGGGGCTTCTGACTTCGTACAGCTACCATCTCACCATCACGTGACCAAGCGCAGTCACTGCGGAACCGTTCGTCCATCGCATTATCCTTAAAAATCTCTCTATCTTTCCTTTTTTCTCGCTATGCCTCCTTTTTCTCCTTCTCATCCCACCCTAAACGACTTATTAAACCCATCCGAAGACTTGGAGCTTTCAGGATCGATACCTGGAAAACATTCCTGGGCCGAACAAGTAGAGATGGCGGAATCGATGGCAGGTTCGATGGTCGAAGAGATCACTCCGACTGCCACACCGAGTCCCCCAGGACTAGCGACTTATTGGAATGCTCTGCTCAAAAGGAAAGATGTAAACGGCAGTTTAACCTTATCCGAGAACGAAACGAGGTTAATAACGTCCCTCATCACCAATTTGATTAATCAAACTGCGGCAAACGAAACGTCGATCACAGTGGCGATGCTAAATTCCAAACTGAATGGAATCCAAAAAACGGTTAACAACCTATTACATGTTCAAAATAGACCATCTGAGGTCAAATCATGGGCTCAGGTTGCTAAAGGCGATACAATGAGACAAATGACAAATACTTTAGTCGATGCCCGACCTCCCCCTCCAAAAAGACTCATAAACGAGTATAAACCGAGTTCTTTAATTATCCGCCGACTACCTGATACAAACCCTTTTCCGGAGATGACCCCCCCCGAAATCACGTCAACTATCAATAACGTCCTCAAAGAGATCGATGCAAAATTAGAAGATGAACAGATTCAAATCAAGGGAGTTACACGACTCCAGTCGGGCGACTTGAAAATTTACGCTAAATCAAGAGCCGCGACAAAGTGGTTCTTTGAACACAAACACAAATGGACCCACAAAGCGGACCCATTGTTAGTCACCCCCCCTTCCAAATATCCTGTTATTTTACACTCAATCCCCACAATTTTTGATCCCACTAGCGTTTCTTTCAAGACAGAATTATGCGGAGAAAATGGTATTGATCAGGAAAAGATTCAAGCTATAAAATGGTTAGGAAGACCTAAAGAAGAGGGAAAAACACATGGTTCAATTGTGCTGGCCTTATTTGACAAAGAAGTAGCATCTAAAGTTGAAAAAGGAGGGTTATTTCTCCAAAATATGTACTTACCGGGGGCAAGATATAATCGCCCGCCCATGCAATGTTACAGATGCTTAGAGATGAATCATTCAGCAAGGTTCTGCCCAAATGAGCCCCTATGCTCGAGCTGTGGAGGCAGTCATGAATCCAGAACCTGCAATGTCGAAGATACCGACTTAAGATGTGTAAAATGCTGGAACACAGCAAAAGCAAACCCTGAGGGAAACCTCCCAGACCCAACTGATGAAAAATTTGCCCATTCCGTTTTTAGCTCCATTTGTCCCATAAAAAAAGCAGTAGCCCCACAAAGCAGAAGATTCTTTATGAATAAAAAAATATGAGAAATAATATTACCATTCCAAGCGCACCATCAACAAATAATATTGACAATAATGAATTGAACGTCCTTAGTCTAAATTGTAATACTAACAAACAATTAACTTGGGAATTACTGAACACGCTTTCTGATTTTACTTTTCTTGTGATTTTTGAACCTTGGATAAACCCATTAACTATGACACCACCCGAACATAGAGACTGGAAATGTTTTTATGACACTAAATATAAAACTAACGACTATGCTTTAAAACACAGAACCTGCATATATGTCAGGAACTACATAACATCTGACAAAATAATTCCTATTTTAACTGAATCAAGATTCTTAGCCATTATGCAAATTGAACTAAACCATCCCACGCTAACCACACTTCAGATAATTTCACTTTATAACAGGCCACGATTCTTCGAAGGGATGGAAGACCTGGAACGATGGCTGGATAAAGAGTATGATAGATCAATACCGACATTACTGTTAATGGATGCCAACCTACACCATCGACATTGGAATCCACCTGGATATCACCACACACATCCTAAGGCAGCAAACTTGATAAAAATGTGTGGAAGAAACAGCTTCAAAATAATCTCACCTAAAGGAATCCCGACGTACTATTCAAAAGGAAAACATCCTACGACGATTGATTTGATTTGGGCTAACTTCAGATTGCAGAGGTTAGAATTAAAATGTGATGTATCAGAATTAGCGTTCGGATCGGACCACCAGAGCTTGACATGCAAGATAGGTCAAAAAATCAAACCACCAAACCAAACATTTATAAAAACCAATTTAAAAACTTTAGATGGGGCGAAATTTGTAGAATCACTCAAAGCGAAAATAATCAATCAAAGATTTGACGGACCTACAAAAGAAGAAATTGAAGAAAACACAATCAAACTGACAACTGCTATGCAAGAAGCATTTGAAGAGCAAGCAAAAAAGATACGAATCTCAAAAGTTCAACCCAAACCTTGGTGGAATAAAGAAATTTTAGACCCACTAGTTAAAAACAGAAATATAGCAAGAAAATGGATGTTGTATAATAGATCAGAAAACGCGGAAAAAAGTTATTGGTACTGGCAAACAAGATTTAAGGAGAAAGTTGAGGAACTAAAAAGAAATCATTGGAGACAATTTTTAGGGAAGTGCACCGACAATCAAAAATTTACAGCTTACAACTACACAAAAGCAAGAAGCTCGAATCGAGTAGAACCACTCAAATCAGAAAATGGGAAAACAACATCACAAAAGAAGGAACAAGCTGAAATACTCAGGAAAACGATGGAAGTTGAGGATTTGGAATGGGAAAATTCGGATATATGTAGGATAAATCAGATGGAGGAGGAATTTGAACCGATTTCGTTTTATGAGATCAAAAATGTGATACAAAAATTACCAAATAGGAAAGCGGTAGGACACGACAAGATAAGCAACGAGTTGATAAAATTATGCATGAATGAAATTATGACTCCCCTGATCAAAATCTATCAAAGTTGTTTGAACCTTGGGTATTTCCCAAACATCTGGAAGAAAACAATTACAGTCATACTGAAAAAAAACGACAAACCAGACTACTCTCAACCCAAGGCCTACCGACCTATCGCATTATTAAGTTGTATAGGAAAGGTCCTAGAAGTCATAATAACAAGAAGACTGACTTTTTGGGCGGAAAGCATGGGCATACTTCCGGAAGGACACATGGGAGGAAGGAAAGGTAGATCGATAGATGACGCTTTTATAGTTTTAGATACCTGGATAAAGAATCAATGGGAGAAGGGGAAAGTAGTAACAGGCCTTTTCTTAGATGTACAATCAGCTTATCCGTCAGTAAGAAAACTACGATTGATTTATGAACTACGAAAGAAGAGATGTCCAAAATATCTAGTGGAGATTATCAAAAACTTTCTAGATCACAGACAAACCACGTTAAGATTAGAAGACTACTCATCAGAGAGTCAAGAAATACCCGACGGAATTCCTCAAGGCTCACCGCTGTCGGTCATATTATATCTTATATACAACTCAGACCTCTTCAACTCATCCAAAATATCCGTAGAACAAGAAAAAATATCAATTGGATTTATTGACGATGTAACACATCTGGTAACATCAAATAGTTGGGAAGAAAACAAAGGAAAAATAGAGGAGGAAGCAAGAAGATCATTAGAATGGGGAAAGAAGTTTGGAGCAATTTTTGATTTAAGGAAGGCACAAGTAATGCATTTCAGTAGCGATGAAACAACACCAGCGCAACAAATAAAATTAGGGAACGCTCTTATAACACCGGTAACTTCAATGAGATGGTTGGGCTTAATAATTGACTCTAAACTCACCTATCACAACCCCATCATAGGACTGAATAAGAAGGGAAATCAGACGATGGCTCAACTTCAAAAAATTTGTAAATGGAGTTGGGGGATAAGAAACAAGGAAATTAAACACTTACTAGCAATGACACTCAAACCTAGACTCCTATTTGGATCAATAGTTTGGGCAAATCAGAAAAATAGATCAAAAATAGCGAAAATAATGACAAAATTTCAAAACACAGCACAAAGATTAATTCTGGGAAGTTTTAAAAGCACACCTCTCAATTTTCTTAGACACGACGCAAATTTCCCGGACTTGATGCAACAAATAGTAAGAACAAATCAATCTATAATAACAAAAAGATTTGCTTTACCCATCGATAATTCAATACGACGAATGATATTGGAAGAATTAAGCAAAAAGGGAGGATTAAAAAGAAATCAAAGCGCAATAAGGAGGTTGATTAATAGAGAGAAACTAAACATAGATCAGCTACAACAAATAGAAAAAATCGATCCCTTCATGACAGCACCCTGGGAGGAGGAGATTACAGAGGTACAGAATTTAGAATTAGGAAAAGAAGAAGCAATAGAAAGAATTAAACAACAACTAACACACCACAAAACAGAAGGAAGCGAAATTATATTTACGGATGGATCATTAATACCAAATCAGGGAGTAGGAGCGGCAGCTATTACGGAGCAAGAATCAAGATGGATAAGAATTGGAAGTGAAAACGAACACTCAATTTTTGAAGCAGAATTAATGGGATTGGAACTAGCTACTAGTATGTTAGAAATAAACATTCAGAATAAAAATTACAGAGAAGTAGCAATATTTTCAGATAACCAAGCAGCTTTAAGAACCATAGCAAAACCACCTACAGCAAAATCAGGACAACACATCACAACACAGATTTTCAACACTTTGAAACAACTCAAGAAACAATGCGAAATAAATTTAATTTGGACTCCAAGTCACGTGGGAATAGAAGAAAACGATCAAGTGGATGAAATCGCTAAAAGAGCAACAAAAGATCAAGGAGAAGATACAAATATGAGTATTCCAATAAATCTATCGATGCAATTAACGAAAATCAAAGAAGAAAACCCAGTTATAGAAAAAAAAACCGAAAGAATTCAAATACCAAACTAGGGCGAAATTAATAGAGGAGGCAATATCAAGTTTAGAGAGAGGAGAAGCGGTGATAATTGAACAATTAAGAAGCGGGCACTGTCAATTGAACGCACATTTGTTTAGAATCAACAAGGAAAAATCAGATCGATGTAATTTCTGTAGACAAAAAGAAACAGTAACTCACTATTTAGTATATTGCAAAAAATTTAAGAAACAACGAGCAAAATTAACTTTCGAAATCAACAAACAAAAATTGAAAATTAACAAAAACTCAGCAAAACACCTTTTAGACACACCACAAGGATTCAAATTATTAGCAAAATATTGTTTAGAAACAGGAAGATTCAAAAATCTAAAAACATACGTAGAAGACACAAATTAATTAGGATGACGATCAAGAACATAGGAACAAAATTTTAGAATTCATAATTTTGAGAAATCCTTTTTTTCCTTTCTTTTTCTTTTTCTTTCTCTTTTTCTTTTTTCTTTCTTTTTCTTTCTCTTTTTTCTTCTTTTAGGTACTTAGAAAACAAATAGGAGGAAAGCTAAATAATGGAATGACGATTCAAATGGCGAACAACGTATAAATCTATGGGATATTTCAGATATAAGATCAAACATATCTTTGGGAATAAAAGAAAAGAGGAAAACAGTGGAATCGGAATTGACTCGACTATCAGCTACCTCTGGCCAACCACATCATTAGGCACTCGGTTTGGCACCCGGGTAGAAGTACATCTCACTTCGCATCGAGGTGGGCTCTTGATGTAGGGGGGTTGGTAGAAGAGTCAAGGAAGAGGAAACAAGTTTTACAAGAGGAGGATAAGGATATTGGTTTCCCTTCATATAATGTTTAATTTCTTTACTTTTTGATTTCCTTTTCAAATATGAATACTTATAACAAAACAAAAGAAGACAGAAGAAAATTTTAAAAGTTGATGTTGTATATCAAACGTATCAGACAAAAGAAGAAAAAGGTTGTATTCTCCTTTATCAATTTGTTCTAGATTAACTTAGTGTGTAATGTCATAACAATCGCACTCAAAAAAAAAAAAAAAAAAAAAAAAAAAAAAAAAATTTGAACCGATTCTTTGATCGTTCTAGTTCAAAGAGATTATGCTGCAATATATGAAGCATACAAAACATACAATCAACGGTTCAGATTATCATGAGCAAATTTGAATGTCAAAAGGGAAAACTCAACTCTAAAAATGCCTTTCTCAAGGTTACATCCGATGTCATACAGCAATCCAACCGTTGAATCCTCTTCATCCAACTGGTTGATGAACCAGTCAATAAGTGAGTGAGCAAAATATGATCTACGGAAATGTAAAGACACATGTAAGTTTTTGAGATAAAGGCAGGAAATACTCTGATGTGACATACTTCTCGCCACTCTGAACTATGTTCACAAAGGCCAAAGTGTGGTCATGGCGACAGACCATCGCCAATAGGCCTGTGTCATCACAAGCACGCCACGTAGAGGAACTCCTTGAATCATTGGCAGCAGTGTGCATCTGCGTGCAAGGATCCTAAGTGAATGAATGTAAAATATCAGCATAAACAGCAATGATGAGAACAATTATATTCACTTACCGGTAGATCATTAGAGCCAGCATGGACGTTTGCCCACTTCTGAACCTCATTGGCATGAAGAAAGAGGTTTGGGTACCAAATTGGTATCTCGCTGACCTCAACGCTCGCTGATTTATGCCTTCTCTGCTGGAAGTTACCATCTGTTGATTTCTTCAATCGACGTAAAGGAGAAATAAAAAAGAGTTAGAAATACAGGAGGAAAATTGATTACAAGATAGAAGGAGAGATAATGCAGAAGTTGAATATACGAATCAACAGATGCCCCAACACGTTTGAAATATCGTATTACTTATATGTAGCAATCAGATCAAGACCTTACTTCTCTTTCCTCATCTTTGGAAAGAGAAGTAAGTGGTTTTCTTAAGATTATTAAAAGATTAAATCACTGATATTGTTTTCTCATACTTGATACGTTTCTTCTATTTTTACTATCTCCGATAGAAATTGTCTCACTTATTAACCTCCCAAGATCAGTTATCTAAAAGAGTGATAACTTAAACTAATCATATCATTTACCATCAACTTAGGTGCCTACAGTTTTATCAATTTCTTACTTTTATGTTATCTAACTAGCTGTGTTGATGTTGTAGGTCAGAGTCTTCTATACGTCTTTGTCGACGTGGTTGTTGTGTGCTTACCAGTGGCCGTAGTGCTATCTACTAGATCCCTATTCTAAGACATCAAGACTTCAATACATTCTTACCATCAATACAGACTATGTAGTCTGGTTCATTATCCTTCTTAGGATATATGTTCTCTCCAAAACAGCGCGGGCAATTTGTACCCAGCTTTTCTTTCTTGGTCAGCTTCATCGCGCGCAACTCTAGATCTTTCTGCAACTGGTTTAGGCGCCTGTATGCATCTACTGCGCAAGACAGATGTCGTCCCCATCGTCGTGGCTGTGTATATAGGTCAATCAGTTTTACATGATTGAGCAGAGACAGGGTGACATATAACAAAATATACAACGTACCTGCTGGGTGACGTCTTCTTTGAACTCGTGGGCTGGTCGGTGAAATTCATCAAGGGCTTGTGCAAATGGATGCGTTCAAATGCAGCAATACTTCCAAACAATATCATGTAGCCGGAGCAGTCACAACAAAAACATGATTTCCGGCTGAACTGGGGAGCCGCCAATGTAGCCCAATGATATTAGCCGGACTTGTTCTGGTTGGCATGAGCAGAATTCCACTGGTTCAATTGTGTGCGCTGTCATAAGGCCAAAAACATCATGTTAGACACATAGATACATATGGACTTTTGCGTGAATCATAAGGATGCGACTACTCAATATGTCCAAGACTTGCAAGTGCCGAATGTGTTTCTTTGCCAAAGTATATCGACATTGTTCCTTCCAATCAAAATTCCAAGTTGCCGCCCGGCTCCAATTCATCGTGAACTGTTTACATAGCATATAGGCTTTGAACATAGGTTCCATAACCTCCTGCCATTGTCTCTCCTCTCGAATTTGGCGCCTTTGATTGTTATCACCAGCCACTGCAGCGACTATACCACCTATCCGGGGACCTGAAGCAATTGACTGCTGGGAATCATGAGAATCGTTGGATTCAGTGTCTGATTCAGTTATGTCGGAGGGCGGATCATAATCGAGGTCGTTGCCAATAGGAAACTGGTATTCGTAATCAACTTCATTGCCGTTGTCATTGAAAGGACTGGCGGCACTTGTTGATGGCCTAGGCGCTTCCATTTGGATGAGTCCACGGCGCAGTGAATCACATCTGTTTTCACACCACTTTTGTTCGATTTCATCCCATTCTTTTAACAACTTAGACAATTTATTTGATTTGTTCTTGGCCTTTTTCAAATGATTTACAGGAAGCAAACCATCATTTGGTTGGCGGGGTGCCATTGTTATTGGTATGTAGGGGTGGTTAGTAAAAAAAAGGTGGGTGACAAAGTTGATGATGATTAGGAGGTAGGAGTTAAAATAAGGAAAGATGACATCAAAATTGTAGAGGATTTGCAGGCGATGTATTCAGGAACCCCTTTGGGTTCCTGAATACAAATCCTTGAATAACGCTTTTGGCATGTGCATTGAACAATTGGTCTAGTTTAATTCAATTATTACCTGTTTTGGCAGGAAGTATTATTCAGGTGACTCCAGAGGATGACGCACATCCAGAGGTTGACGGACATCATCTTCATGACATCTTGTGTTACAAACAAGGTAGCCAAAGATAAATCAAATTGGACTCCAATGTCAAACTACCTTGTAAGCTTGATGTTAAATAGAACTATTGGAAATAACATGAGACCTATTATAACTAACTTACATAATTTATCTCGATAAACTAAAAGGCCAGCTTGAGGCTACACCAAAGACCCTCAGCGGGAGGTACAAAAAACTCGAAGTAGAGTTTCAGTGGTGAAGATGGGGAGATATCTTTTTTTGGCATTAACAAACTGGCCATGAAATTGGATTTTGCATACTCCAACGCGGGACATTAGTCCTTTCAGTGATGTTAAGTGGTATTTTGAGTAAATTTGAGGCTAGAGCGGGAGGTACCAAAAACTCGAAGTAGAGTTTCAGTGGTGAAGATGGGGAGATATCTTTTTTTGGCATTAACAAACTGGCCATGAAATTGGATTTTGCATACTCCAACGCGGGACATTAGTCCTTTCAGTGATGTTAAGTGGTATTTTGAGTGAATTTGAGACAAAACTAAAATAAGATCCAACGAGAAACATGGATTCTAGTATTGAAGACCAGGGGCAAGAGAAAATCCACCTTAATAAACTGGCCTTGAAATTGGCTTTTACCCTTGTGTGTTTAATAATGAGCCCATTTTCCCACTCGTGCAATGACATATAGCCATTTTTTGTAGCTAATAAGAGGAATATGTGCTTTCTGAGATTGTTTCAATGAGAGAAAACTGCCATTAGGTTTGGGAAATTGAAGAAAGTGTCATAATAGACTGGCCTTTAAATTTAATTTTGGTCGGGGGTTGCGAGTGATTATGCCAATTTGGCACTCCTTCAATGACCTTGGCCCCTTTGGACTTCCAGAAAGTTGCCAAATGTGATGTTGTGTCTGGTTTGTATACATTTCATCCAAATGTGTGGCTGAGAATGACACAAAGGGGCCAAGGTCGTTGAAGGAGTGCCAAATTGGCATAATCACTCGCAACCCCCGACCAAAATTAAATTTAAAGGGCAGTCTATTATGACACTTTCTTCAATTTCCCAAACCTAATGGCAGTTTTTTCTCATTGAAACAATCTCAGAAAGCACATATTTCTCTTATTAGCTACAAAAAATGGCTATATGTCATTGCACGAGTGGGAAAATGGGCTCATTATGAAACACACAAGGGTAAAAGCCAATTTCAAGGCCAGTTTATTAAGGTGGATTTTCTCTTGCCCCTGGTCTTCAATACTAGAATCCATGTTTCTCATTGGATCTTATTTTATTTTTGTCTCAAATTCACTCACAATACCACTTAGATCACTGAAAGGACTATTGTCCCGCGTTGGAGTATGCAAAATCCAATTTCATGGCCAGTTTGTTAATGCCAAAAAAAGATATCTCCCCATCTTCACCACTGAAACTCTACTTCGAGTTTTTGGTACCTCCCGCTCTAGCCTCAAAGTTGTGTATGCGTCATAATGTATGTGTCATACATACTCAATAGATACATATGTATGTAGATTTGTATGTACATTTGTACTACAGTTGCATTTATACATTCAAAAGGTCACATAGTACAGTCGGATTTCTCACACTGCATTTTATTTTTAATTCATGTGTCCAGACCCTTCAGAGCTTGCTGACATCCGACGGGTATGTAATATCTTGTTTCCATGAAAACATTTCCAACCTTACTATCAATCCAATTCCAACTTGTCATCATCTTCTATTTCATCTGTCTATAGCTGTACACCCTCTCTTTTCATACCTAATCCCAACGTTCCTCATGGCTCCTCGCACTCGCAAGAAAGGACCTTTAGCAAATGCCAATTTACGAAAACAACCTACTCAACCGACTCAACCGACTCAACCTACTCAACCGACTCAACCTAGTGACAGAGATCAACCTGAAGATTCAACAAGAACCCACCGTCCACCTCCTTTGACTCGTGCTACCAAGCGAGCTCCTCCACACTGCGCTATTCCAGCTAAACGACCTCGGCAAGCCCCTACCAACACGGTCAGCCAAACTAATGACACATCAGAACTGACTCAACCAACTCAACCTAGTGACAGAGATCATCCCAAAGAGTCATCCAAAGATTCATCAAGTACCCACCGTCCACCTCCTTTGACTCGTGCTACCAAGCGAGCTCCTCTATGCCACGCAATTCCAGCTCATTGAACTCGTCAAGCTCCTACCAGCACCAACCAAACTAATGACACCTCAACCAATAATGCAGCAATTAACTCCGAAGACCCAGTGGGACAGGATCTTGGTAGTAGTCTGGATGATACTCGCGCGGCATCACTGGAAATCACACCAACACTTGACAATTACAGGAGCTTGATGAAATTTTGGCCTCCTGGTCGTATTCGCGAACACCTTCGAACCCACAAAAAGTCCACTCGTAACCGTCCGTCAACCAAAATCTCAGATTTTGTCAAATTGGTCTACAAACAGTTCCAGCAAGAACTCCTGATGCTCGCTATGATAGGTGAGGTGAGCGAAACCACCATCAAGTCCTGCATGTAAGTAATTGATCATTTGACATCACTTCGTTCCTACATAAGTTTCACTCACTCTCTCTTTTGTTTCATCATATCAGACCTGAATTAACGTTGACAAGAGCAACAAGTCGATATACGCTGTTCCTCGAGTACTGTGTAGATTGCTTAACTCAACCAAGTTAGTAGTTTTTTTTAATGTCCATTATAAAGGCCCCTGCTATTTGCCGCCCACCTGGGGCCCATATGGGCGCCGTCATCTAGCGCCCATATGGCAATATGGGCGCTATAAATCTTGCAATAGCGCCCATATGCTCCAAAAGGCATGTAGGCGCTAGAGTATAGCGCCCACTTGAATATAGGCGCTATACTTTGGCGCCTACATCCCTTTTGGAGCATATGGGCGCTATACTCTGGCGCCCATATCTCTAGGCGCTAGAATCCAACGCCTATCTTGACATGGGCGCTGGAATTCAGCGCCTATAGGAAGAAATGCTGCTAGTTGGAAAAAGGACAATTTTATGAAAAGTTGCTTTGATCTTTGGGATGAAAAGACGGTGGAATGGGAAGCACCTAAGGATAAGAAAGAAGTTACGGAAAGAGTTAATACCAGGAGTTCAAAAAAAAGAACGTCTGTTTGTATTGATTTGAGTTGATTTTGTATTTTCTTTATCTTTGCAAAGTGTTGGATTTGATTTTAACTTGGTTCAATTTTATAAGTTTTTTTGGATTGGATCCCTTTGCCTTGTGAAATTTAGCGCGCACTTGGTCCATAAAGTCTGGAACAGTTGAGCTGTCCAGGAAATGAGCACATAAAAATGGCGCCCATATCAGTTGAAGTCATATGGGCGCTATAATTTGGCGCCCATATTTGCACATAGGCGCCGTAATTTAGCGCCCATGTGCAGGTAGGCGCCGCAATTCAGCGCCCATATGGGTAGATGCTATATGGGCGCTGTATTCAGCGCCCATATTGCCATATGGGCGCTAAATTGCGGCGCCTATATGGAAATATGGGCGCTAAGTGATGGCGCCCATATGGGCCCGGGGTGGGCGGCAAATAGCAGAGGCCATTATAAATTGTGTTCAATTAACTCACTTGAATCCGTCATTATGGTGTAGTGCCCAAGAAAGGACACAAAGAAAGTGAACTTATTCTGGGTGATTGCAACAAGAAGACTGGCGAAATATGGCAAAAGCTTTTGCCAGACGAGCGGATATGTTCAACCCCACAATCTTCTACGCGTTGGCTGGTGTACCTAACCCTCTTGAATTGGAAACGGAAGAAGGCAAAGTTGATATCGATCAGGATGAGCACGAGCATAGTGAAGACTCGTTTGTTCCTATTCCCCAGGTTTGCAAGCTGACGGTTGAAGAAGATGAGCTTTACCGGCCTATATACGAACGCCGCGTAGATTTGAAGAAGGTAGAAAACCAATTGGGCAACCCTTCGGCTGGTCCTTCAAAAGCTCAGCTTCAGCGCAAATCGAAGACTGCTATTGAGAGAATAGCACATCAGGTGAGTTATGTTTCTTTTTTTACATATCCTTTTCGTGACAAGGCCAATACTAAAATGGCTTGCATAACTTAGCTTTCATGCGAAGCTCATCGACTAGACTTTGCCTACTATCTAGTGGCAACAAGCACAATTACCCCAAACAAGTTGGCCGAACTGGGATGGCTCGAGGAATACACAACACACCCGCAAGTAGCAACTTGGGCCAACAAAACATGTTGTCTTGCAACAGTGTTTGCTACTTACTCTCAAGGAGAATCAATGGCAAAGGCAATCACCTTGGCTACGGCTAACCGCAAAGCAAAACGACAAAGGTCTGATAAACAACAGCCCAGTGATAAGATCAAGGTAGATTTAGGACGTCTCTTGGCTGCTTTGACATGTAAGTTTGATTCAAATATTATTGTATCTATCTTTAGTCATTCAATTTTGATGCTTTCATATTTTACTTTTGTCTCTTTCCTTACCAGACAAAACCTTGGGATACTTGCCCACTCAATCTTTTCCGCAGACAGCTGACCCTGTGGCCGAGTTGAAGAAAAGGTCCTTACCGATCTCAATCGTTCTTACAGAAGGATCAAGACTTACCGACGAAAAGCTGAAAGTCGGTTTCAAGAAGATGCGATCAGTGACACGACTTGAATGGCTCAATGATATCTCAGACGGCCATTTCTGCTTAATCAAATTGAAGGTTGGGTTTGGTGAGACTATTGGAGATGTGGTAGGTTTAGACCGTAAAGATATTGAGGCGGCCTTGACAACTGCGCCTCGCGAGATAGGCAAGATGGTGGAGGACAATGATGACAATTCTGTTGATGCAAGTCAAGCAGCAAGGAAGGGACAGAGTCAAAATGGTGGAAATGAATGTGAAAGTGAGAACAGTGAGGGTAGTGATGACGATGTTTAACAAAATCTGTAGTCTGAATTAATTGTTGTTTAAGTACAAATTTGCTCATGAAATCAAACAGTTATTCTCAAAAAACTTATTTTTCCTCTTGTTGTTGAGTGAGGTGTAACGTGAGATAAGATGAGAATTGAGATAGGCCACATTTCCTTTTGTTCAACTATCATTGTGAGCGGTACACAGACTAGGTACCAGATGAGTTTGCCAAAATGGTTGACCAGATGAGGGGTCAGATTAGTTTGCCCCCGGGTGTATGTGAGTGTAATATATAGTTGACCAGATTAGGTACCAGATGGGTTTGCCCCCTGGTTCACTTGGAGGTGATTGACCAGATGAGGGGTGATTGACCAGATGAGGTCAGATGCAGGATTGTACTTTCTGTCAGATGAAGACAGATTATGTTGACCAGATGAGGCCGGATGTGTATTATTCTAGGCAAATGAGGCCAGATAGGTTTTCCCCTTCAAGTGCGATCATCATACATTTGGACAGATGAGGCCAGATGTGTTTCACCTCCCATACTCACCACTCGGACAGTACAAACTGACATTGGAGGCCACATCCACCATGAATCACCTCTCCTGTTCTTGGTATCATCGTAGTACCTGAACTCACCACCGTCTTTTGTACTGAATTTATTCAACTATACATGACACTCACAACAACTGGATTGTAACTGGTCACATCTAGGCAACTTTTGAGACATGATTTCTCTCAATTGGCACGAACTTGCTTGATCTTGCATTTGACATACAGCTCGTATAGTGAGGTTAGTGAGGTGTACTGTTCAACCTTTTTTTCTCAACCTCTGTGTGTTCATCTGTTGGTTGAACTTGAGCTTTGGATCTAAGGGTACCTCATTGGGTTTCACTAAATGAGAAATGATTGCAAAAAAAGTTTTTCTGAAAATCACATTGGTCACCTGAACCACCTTGCATCAGTATCCGACCTTCTCCAATTAGCAAGAAATTAAAGATGATGAAATTTTGATCATCTTATCGTGTTGTAGTACATTAGTTGTTCTTTTTGAGAGTAGTAGGTTTGGGGTTTTAAATGTTATATCATCATGTACAACTCATTCAGGTTCTGAGTTGTCTCGGCTGAATTGATGATTTGTCTCATCTGAGTTGATGGTATGATGTAGTGTAGATGATTCTACTCGCTTGTTGCCATATTCATCTGCTGTGGTCGCACCTATTTGATAGGCAGGACAGTAGCAGATGAATCTGATTGTAAGATATAATTCAGTGAGCGGTCAGATTTGGTCAGACTCGGTCAGATGAGTCTGACTTTGGCCAATTTGAGTGTTTTACCACAGCTATCAGCATCTCAAGTTGTTGGAAGTTATGATAGGACCTGAAAACCTTTTTTTGGTGCTCAGGACATGCCCCATGCCTCATGAAATGGTAAGCAAAGAAGTTGAACTTGGCAAAAGTTCAATGACTTATTTTCAAAAAAATCGCTCAGATGAATCTGACAAATCTGCCCTCATCTGCAAGGGGGTTTTTGGGTACAAGCCCATGATAATGTACTACGTTATCTTCGGGTTAGTACCGAATGTTTTGTGTGCCACAGGTGCAAGAGGTGGCCGAGATTGACAAGTAATCACAAGCAAGTGAAGCAAGGACTGGGAACTGTTTGCTGTGTTCCTGTATGAATCATCCAGGTCAGTTCTTGATTGAAAAACTCTCAACAAAAAAAGATGAAATGTACCATCCACCAAGTTAGTTCACATTGACCAGGCAAGATAGGATCAATGCCTTCAAGGTACCAATCAAGCTCGGCAGCCCGGATTTTTGCAGAGTTGTCAGACAAAATTTCAGCGGTGAATATGTCAAAATGATCAAAATGTTCTCTTGAAGGTTGAGACAAATTGGGAGGTGGGGTGGCTTCAGGAGTGGCTGGCCAATCCTCCACTGCTTTATTGAAGATACATTGAATACCACCTTTGGCTCGATCAGCATGTTCAGCATAGTGAAGATCAAAGAACTTCAATCAATATCTTGGGTTAAGAACAGTGGCCATCAAGACAACTTCCGCTGATGCCGCTTCTTGCTGGTATTGGGCAAGTTTAGGTAACATGACATCGATCATGCGCACTATGGATGTGAAGGTTGAGCTGTTGTGAATATTCTGGAGGGTCTCAGAAACTCAAAGGTATTCAGCTAGAAGGGTCGATCCAGAGGCAAAATTGCCCTCCATCCGCTTGGTTGATAAACAAAATACCTGATGAGTCAGATCATTAAAGGGTTAGTCAATTCACTTAGACAAGAAAACCAGAAGGAAACTGAACTTACTTCTAAAACCAAACAGAAGGCCTCCACAGCATCCCATTCTTCCATGGTCATCATGATACCTTGGTAGTACTTGGTCTTCCAATCGGCAATCAAGATGGAGTCAACAATCTAGAGGGAAGGGTGTCAGCATTAGAGAGAGGAAAGCAAGGCATCAGAACCAATGAGGTAGAAAATAAAGAGACTACTTACATCACGTGCACTAACTAGATTAGAGAACATCTTCAAGTCAATGTTCCATTGAACACCCCATCCAGCAATTGGTGCTGGCCCCTTATAGCCCATCTGAGCAGCTCGAGCCTGAAATTTACAACGGGGAGCACTGCTTTGGGTCAATAATGCATTGAATTCCTTGAGCTTTGAAAATGGAGAGATGTCAGTATACCTGCTTAAAAAGGATGAATGAAAAAGATCAAAATGAGACATACCTTGTGATAACCCTGAACCACAACACAGCCATTCCTTGGCTCATCATCATAACCAAAGCTGTCATATTCTTCATCAAAATCTAAATCATCAACTGCATTTAGCCGGCCTGAGTGATTGGGAATCACATCTTCATCTTCATCATCTTCAGAATTCAAAGCTATTGCATCAAGGTCGTCATTGAGGATAAGTGAGGGAACTGGGACTGAGACATGTGCTGGAGTTGTTGGTTTGACGTGACCAGCAGGCAATTGAAGAGAACTCAAGCCATTCTTTACAACCAATCCGAGTTTATGAGCAAAACATTGGACATGGTTGTCTCGTGATTTCCATTCAACCAAGTCTTTACAATCCATGAAAGCCTTCTCCATTTCTTGAGCCATCGGGAAATTTGATGAACCTGAATCAGTGGTTTGACCTATCATGTAATCGATCAAATAAAAAAAGGTTAGTTGAGGCTGATGGATGAATAAGTTTCAGAGAGAGAAAAGGAAAGGGTGAAAGGAATGGAGACTTATCTTCTTATGTAATTTGTTTGCTATCAAGAATCGTGCAACTAGTTGTGCAAGAAGATACCCTACCTTATTCCAAGCAACAAGTTTAAGTGTGAGGTGGACCAATTGATAGTTCCAATCTTGATCAATGAAGTTAGCCAACACGCCGATGAAAGCATACCGGTTCCCCTTTGTGGTCCATACATCATGGACAAGCGAGAAATTGCTTGTATTTTCCTGTTCACAAGCAAGGTCAGTTCTCGAAACAAATGGAGATATCAGTTAAGGCAGAATGAGACTTACAAAGCCAACACTGCCAACTGCAAAGTGAAATAGAGCTCCTTTGCTGCACTAGCTGCCCAAGTAGGAGTTCTCAAGACCGCTCAATGATTTGCTAGAGTGAAATCCGCACGCAAAGGAACGTCATAGAAGCGGTTGAAAGGGAGAGCGTGCCAGAGGGTCCACACCACAAGAACTGTGTTGCATAACTCAACGCTGAAGGTGGTCTGGGAGAGGAAGGCATCAAGGGTAGGTTGACCGTTTGCTTCATTCAAAACAATCAAGGCTTCAGCTTGCTCTTGAGCCCAGCTCAAAGGCAGCTGGCAGCCAGCCCTGATGGCTCAGTCTTGATGAGGACAGGTGGTTCGTCCCTTAGCACCGTCACAATGGGCGTATAAATTCCAGTTAGCACGCAGACCCCGTATAAAAATACCCCGACACCACCAACATCTATAAGCTCAAGGGTTGTCACCAGACTTCAAAGAGAAAAAACAAGATGGATTTGGAATCAGTGGGTTAGTGAAGTAGGAGAATAATTAAATGACTTACTTCACCCGCAACATGATGAGGAGGACAGTAAAAGTCCAGGAGTTCCTTAACTTGTTGAAGTTGAAGACGGAGAGCCCCAGTGTCAACGATTTTGACCAAGGATTCTTCTTGATTGACATCAATGACATCAGGAACAGCCTTGGTTGGTTTTGGCTGTGTTTTAGTGGGTGGAATGAAAGGGTGTAGAGAAAAGAAACAGAAGAGAAAGATTTAAATGAGATGAGTTGAACAGGAATCACGTAGGTAATAGATAACTTACCTGTTGAGCAGCCCGCTTTTTCCATCTTGAAGGCCCTTGAGACATACCAATAGATGCACCTGAGCCTCTGGGACGACACTTGACCTTCTTGCTTGGCCAAACAGCCTTCTTCGCTTTGGGTCTCGTTGTCAAGTTGATGATGGGCAAGTTGTCTTGATCTTTGTCAACATCAACAAAGTTGAATTCACCATCAGAATTGCCCTGACTGCCAACAATTTGGCCTGGACCTGGTGCAAACTCGGACGGATTGTCATCGTCATCAGGGCTGGGACTTGGAGGACAAAGAGAGGATACACGCAAGTTGTTGGATTGAAGAACGAATCCAGACTTAGGTTGAGTTGGGGTACAAGGACAAAGCATTGGACCCGTATGGGTAGACGGAGTAGCAGGAGGAGCAGTAATTAATGGAGTTGATAAAGACATTTGGTGTTCTGACTAAGTAAAAACAGGAAGGATGGGTGGACAATGATTTGTAAGTATCAATCAAATATATTCAAGTGGAATCAAATTAAAGGCCTGAGGAAAAAGAGGAAGAAGACTACATAGCTTATTATATAGGCGTCCAGCTGAGGTGGCAACAAAGGCCATAGAAATCTCTCGTGACGTAGGTCAATACCCCAAAAATTCTGTGCTGATATTTTTATCTAGAACTTGAGGGCATTTGATGCAATCAGCAAGGTTATTATTTGATCTTGTTTGATATTTAAAAACAACTTACCTAAAAAGTAAATATCCAGCTGTATCAGATGGTATCAGGCCGGCATTGTTTACATTGACATCATTGATTGGAATTGGATGTATCAGATGGAAGAACCTAATTGAAATATGAAAGAATATAAAAGCTAATTGGATTCTTGAAGAGGTCACAAGGGTGTTGTTGGCAAGATGGAAAGATGAATCTCATCTTGTCTTGGGGTCGCCGCTGCATATCGCTCTGAGGCGGTGTTGCGGGGCGGTCTTTGCAGTCGCTCAGCTACATACGCAGTCCACTACATGACAGCTCACCAGAGGGGATTGCAGGCGGATTGCCAGGCCCCACTACATAAAATTCTTGGAGCGAGGGCGGGGCGGACCGCCCCGCCCTCACCCCGCCTCCGCTTTTTGCAGCTGATTGCTTCAGGTGTTGCTCAGTCTCAAGAGTTAATATGCTTGTACTACATATCACACTTAACACATACATGTAATTAAGCATTAACAATAATAAAAATAATATATATTATTATTATAAACCTGTACGGAATGCGAGGCGTTCCAAAGTGACAACGTGAAAAACCAAAAAATCAAAAACATGATTTGAACAACCGAAAGCACAAACTCTTAGTGAGAAAGTGAAAGATCTGTAGAAAACCCCCAAAATACAGGGCAAAATAACCTGTATTTTGCTTAAAACGTGGGAAGAAGCCCTGTATTTGACATGTTTCAAGCCGTTGTCAACACTGTCAATGCATTGTCACCTTTGGACAAAAAGTACCAGCACGAACTCATAAATGAACAACCAAAAAACCTACCACTGAATTTCAAAAATCAAAAAGCAAATTTCAAAGTAAAGATACAGAAAAGGAAATTGATCCCGATACATAGAAATGAACATTTTCAATTCTATAACAGGTGGCACCAGAAGTAGGCATGTGTCAACCAAAGCATCTCACATCATCTCTACTAGAACCCTCACCTGACCGGAGCTCATGTAAGTAATTCCAAAAAATCCAGTTTATGTTCCCTCTATCGTAGCCTTTTCAACTTTCCACCTCTATTTTTACTCCTCTGTTCTTCTTCTTTGTGACTCCTTAAACTCTTGGAGGATACTATATCATCCCCTTTTTATATCTGCAAAAGGCCTGAAGCCTCAAGACTTGTTTCTCTCAAATTCTTTATGCTTTGCTTTCTCTCAAGACATAAAACAAACTGTTTGCTTCATCTTAAAAAGCCTTCCTTCTGCCTAGTATAGCTTCAATAGCCCTTCACAACCTCTAAAAACCTATTCTCTGATATTTCATTTGCTTTGCCTTCATTCTGTCATTCATATCATCTCTTTGCTTTATATTGAGTCCGACAGCTTCTTCTAACTATCATATCACACCATCAAGTTCTTTTGCTTCATACTAACTATAACCCTCACTTCGAAAACCGCAAATACCAAGTCCAACTGTTCAACATGCCGGCCAAAATCTCTGACGAAGTCTTGCGACCCCTGGTTGAGGAAGCTGTGGCCAACAACTGGCCAGCACAAACTGTTTCCGACACTCTTTGGCGAAGGCACAACATTCGAGTCTGTGTCAGAACAGTTAGGAGAAGAATCAAAGAATGGAACTTGAAGCAACGGGTTAATTATGATGTGGAGGTGGTACAGGATGCGGTGTTAGACAAGTACAAACAATCTCTTGATCAAAAAAGAGTTCTGATTTCCCTCAAAAATGAAAACAACATCATCATCAGCCGTTCCACCCTAGCTCGATATGAGAAGAAGCTTAATATTCACCGTCAACAGGACGACCTTGACTTGGGTGTGGTTACTTATTCCGCTCTTTGTGCCAAGATTGAAGAGCTCCAGAACGAGTATGGAGGTGCACTTGGAATTAAGAGTGTGAAAGCTAAGCTTGCACTTGAACACCAGCTTCACATTCACCGGTAGGTATTTGAAGTTATATTCTCTTCATTCTAGTCTCATTCTTACACTAATTTCTGTTTATGTAGTGATGTAATTACAGCCATTCTGAAAGCGATGGATCCGGATGCTGTTAAGATGAGAGCTGCATGTAAACTGGTCAGACGGCAATATTATGCAGGAGGTCCCAATGAGGTTTGGGCTTCCGATGGCCATGACAAGTTGTTCCCATTCGGAATTGCAATATATGGGTTTATTGATTGCTGGTCTCGGAAGATCTTGGGACTTCATGCTCATGTCACCAACAGCGACCCCCGACATGTTGATCTTTGGTATCTTGGGCTAGTCAAGAAACATCGTGGCATTCCGAGAAAGCTCACTACAGATCGAGGCACTGAGACTGTGGACCTTGCTGGTCATCAAATATATCTTGGCCAAACTTATGGATCTGAAGTTCCAGATTGGCCTTATCACCGATACGTTAAATCAACCCGCAACCAGAAAATTGAATGTTTCTGGGACAAGATGATCTGTGGGCTGACTGGACACATCAAGGCTAGTATTCAAGCGCGCATTGATGAAGGACTGTATGATGATGAAGATCCTATGTCAAGGTCAAGATACTTCTTTTTTATACAAGGTATCCACATTGAGCTGATGAGTTGTGTGTTTGTAGGACGTTGTTTCTCCATCTCTTCCTGCCTTGCTTCCAGAAAGCTCTGGACAAATGGGTAGAGTTTTACAATGGTTTTCGCAGACGCTCTGATAAGCGTACTAAATTGCCAACTGGATGCTCTGCAAACTATTGCTACACAAACCCCTATGATGAGTTTGGTGGGGTTGACCGCCTTATCCCTGTACCTGCAGAGGAAGTGGACAATATTATTGCAGACGAATACCCGGATCAAGAACACTTGTGGAGCACTACCCCGGAGTGGTTCTCACCAGTTGTTGATCAAGCCATGGATGAACTTGGATTTCAGCAACAAATGTTGACCACAGTCAATTTTTGGCAGCATTTTGATATTGTATTAGCCAGGATCAAGGGATTTTCTTGGGTTAACACACCCTTTGCCCGTGTGGCAGGTGATGATACCATGGTCATTGATGACTGATTGATTACTCCAATGTGGTGAATTGCATAGTTGTGTGTTAAAAAACTTGTCAGTTTGTGAGACCTTGTTGTAGTTTCTCAGAATATGAATGTGTCAGCAGTTTTTTGGCACGACTAGGCCTGGTTATCCCATGTGGCTACCTGCCCCTTTGGATACAGATGCTTTACAAACATATTAAGAAAACCTTCCTGCAACAAACATGACAAGAAAAAATGGTACACATACCAAAGATATTACACAGACAAGTTCCGGCCAAGATCACACATGTGGAATTTCAAATCACACTTGTTACATCAATGCGCAGGTAGATTGTGTCCATGAAGGAAATTTAAAAGGAAGGTTTCAGGAATTTCAAAGATGTTTTTGTTTTTATTTCATTGGGAAGATCAAAGAGCAGAAGAGAGAGAGAGAGAGAATTATAAGTAGTGATCATGATGAATCTTGTTTTTTTACATTTTGATTAAATTTATAATGATTGATGAATAATTTATCATGATTGATGATTTTCTTTTCTATTTTGTTTGTGTATGTAGAAAAGATTAAAAAAAGATTATTTTGTAAAAGATATATATATTATATATATAGAATGAATTGTGGGCAAAAAAAGAACATTGAAGTGAATTTTTTTTTTCTATTTTTATTTACAAATGAGCAGAAGTGGATGAAGTTAGCCATGCCCCCAACAAGTGTAATTCAAGGTTTTGGGTCTCAGACTCAGATACTATCTAAGTCAAATTCCCAATTCAGATTTGTCCCCAATGCCTTCCTACATCTTTCCATCACCACTTACGGAATACATATAGACTCATACCAACATATCAACACACATCAGTTACATATGACATTTTTTCAACTCATCTGTAAACAAAATTCATCCCTGGGCCAAAAAATGTCTAACATGATTCATGCTGACACATATGGAGATGGATTTTTGATTCACAAAATCCATCTGTTGTTGTGAGTCATCTTTCCCATCATGCTGTATGGGAATTGTCACCTTGTCACCACATGACTTCAAATGCATTGTAAATGGGTTTCACAGATGTGTGAATGTGTCTCACATACACATTTGTCAATGTGTTGAGCACATGTGTGACTGTGCTATAGACACTCATAAAGGTCTCACTTTGAAATGGAAGTCACACACATGGAGCACAGGCAGATTTGTATGAAACACAGTCACACATGTGTAAAACAGTGTCACACATATGTGACTTCTACTCAGATAGGTGTTAAGGATAGTAACACATTTTTAAATGCTGTTCAGTCAAGTTGTATATTTAGCAGTAGGTATTGTGTATGACATTGGCCTCTCAGTGGGTTGTTTAGTTGTAAAGACCAATGGGAGAACCTGTGAGATTGAGGTTTTTGAATGTCATGTAGTGGTGTTCACTCAACAAATGAACATTAAACACATGTGCAATTATTTATTAATCAAGTTTAATGTGTAAGAGACACGTTCAACTTATTGCAAGAAGGACAACATTGATCATTTAAAACCCAGCTTTATAGCATTTGTCAACATCCCCCACATCTTCCACTTGGCCTTCCATAGTGTCAAAGGCCCTGACACAATCCTGCAGACGGTTCTTAGGCACTGATAGTGTAATAACCTTCCTTGCCAATGAAGCCTTTTTCTTTTGAACCTATGATGCATAATGTCCGTCAGACAGTGACTAGGCCCTTTTCTTGAAACAAATGCTTACATTAAAAAGATGTTGCTCTACTGAATCACCAGCCACAACATGATATGCTTTCACTGGTTTGGTTTGACCTATTCTGTGGAGGCGGTCAATTGCCTGTTGTACAATCTGAGGATTCCAATGTGCATCCTATTTTATGAGGGTAGCAGGACTCAATTAGCCTATCACCATGCCAAAAATGTACACACTTAAAGACCTTACCATCAAGTAGACTTCATCTGCACACGTCATATTAAGACCAACACCTCCAGCTTCTATGGAGACTATGAATGCTTCCACATCGGGTGTGTCTCTGAATTTTTTGAGCTGCCATGTCCTCTGTTCACTTGTCATACCGCCATGTAATTCACAATTCTTAATCCCGTGGCAATCCAGGGCAGTCACAATCCTGTGTCAAGTGACATTGCAGTGAGGACTTGGCACATGAGTAGGAAAGAGGCTCTGGAAGCTGAGATATATAGCACTCACCAGTCCATGAAGCACCTCCACTGTGTGTATATCACACTCTTCTTTGATTCCCCTTCTTCTTTATTAGCTTTTCTAGCTAATAGTTTGTTCACCAGAAGTTGAAGTTTACTGCTCAGAACCCAGTCCTCCCTGAATGTGGGCCGTGCATCACTATCAAGTTCTCTTCCATCAGGTAACATGATGCCAAGATTCTGCTCCATCTGATTGATCTTCTTTTTCTTTTTCGGTTCGGTTTCTTCTTTGAACAGTAAAGGGTGATTACAAGTCATTCTTAGGTTTGTTAATTGTTTAAAATACTCACCAGGAGTAGATGAAGTCTTGGATTCCGTTCCAAATTGATGTAAAAAGCGTTGATAATGTTCCTGATATACAGTCTGGATTTGTGGTAGTAAATCTAAGACTATTGTGAAATGAGTTATGGGCGGTAATTCTGGTAAGTGACTTGCTTTAGTACGTCGCAGCATGAAGTATCGCAAGAGTTGTGAGAGTACTGTGAGATCTCCATGATGAACGGGGTGTACAATTTGACGGTACCATACTGAATCTTGAGCAAAGGGCTGGATGTGCAAGAATTTGAATAGCATATGTAGGTCTCCAATCCGATTATGGAGTGGTGTACCTGTGAGACAAAGCCTGTTGACCGCATCCAAAGAGGTCACTATGGAGTGTGAGCATGTTTCATTTCTGATGACACTGTAAAACCATCTTCATAAGTAATTGGTTTTTTGGCAGGCAGATTGACGAAATAGCTTACTGTGCCTCATCAAATACGACCCTGTACCACTGTGTGGTGAATGGAAGCCTAGTCAGACCTGCTTGACGTACATCATATTGAAGTGTGATTGGAGTCGTGATGATTATATCAGCTGAGTACCAATCATCTTCCGGAATGCTATCTCGATTTCCTTCATGCCATCGCATCACTTTCAAGCTGTTTTTTCGGGTGTGTTTATCAATCTCCTCAGTCCAATTGTCCATCAGGCCAGTCGGGCAGATTAAGAGTGTTGTATGAGATGCCCGTCGGTTTTCAGAGAGGTTGGAGAATTTTTTCTGAATCTCATGATGAAGTGCATCATCTAATGTTGCGGCAATCAATGCAATAGTTTGAATTGTCTTGCCTAGTCCCATGTCATCTGCTAGAATCGAGGCCCTTGGACTGGATGGTCCTGGCTGGTCCGGAGTGGTCAGGAATTCTTCACCACAGAGACGGTGAGTCCAGCGTACAAAAGATCCAACTCTTTTCGACACCCAAAGCGATTGGTAGCTGCTGGAATAAGGCTTTTCTCTGTCTAATAAGAACGCCAGACCTTGTTTCTGATGTGGTCTGAGTTCTGACATAAGTAGGTCAGATGGATCCGCAGGCTCAAGATCTGACCCGCAGGGAATTCGTTCAAGGTGAGCTGCTTCTTCGGACGAGAGAAGATGGATACCGGATGATGCTGCTTTCCAATTTGGTGTGGTTAGAGCTCTTAGATCGATGAGATTGATGTTGTAATGGTGACTGGAATTGTACTCGGTGGGCCATTCAAGCATAAGGTGGAATTTCTTCATTCGTTTGACAAAGTCTTCGACTTCATAGCTCTTGATGAACAGGAGGACTGTGACTTTGAAGCGAGGTACTACCTGGGTGTCGATGGGTGTGGTGGTAAGATGGCAGCTGACCAGCGGTGTGCGTAGGTCGTGCATGTGAGAACGAGGAGTCCATCCGCCAGCTGGTCGTGATTTGTGTAATGTTCCATCCACAGTTCCAATGAAATCCAAAAGACATTCCTCCATGTGAGGAGGGGCATATCCCATTGATTCCCCATTGGGTAAATAAATTCCCACTTGCTGGGTGTGATTTGGGTGATTCATGACATATAGATGTACTGGAGACTGAAATGGATGTTTGATGACTACAGCGGATGAAGTGAGCCATGCTACATTGAATGTTATAGCCCCTGCACACACAGGGTTATTAGTATTGGAAATGGGGATAGGAAGCATTGGAATTGTGAGTGGGACTAAAACACGATTGGGATGATGAATATAGACGATTTAAACTCAAATAAAATTGGGAGAGGGGAGTCTTTCATAGCCATCTATAAGGTGAATTATCAGGTATCTGCACCGATCTTCACTCGCTTGCATCTGTGTAGGGAACTTCAAAGTGGGTCAACATTGTGTATACTTGGAAAATTCTTTTGAATATCTTTGTATGGCTGAGATTTGACAAGATTGGAGACCTTGTCAAATCTCAGCCACAGTATATTGGCAACAGATGATCATGGAAGCTCAGACATTCCACATGATCAGTAGCTGGCGGCAGGAAATGCAGAAATAAACCCTGAACCTGAAGTCCTAGGATTTCATTCGGTCAGCCTGAGATCGAACAACATTGGGGGACCGCTAGGACCGTAGGGTCCTAGGGACTCAAGCTTTCACAGTTGAGTGCTACGGTAACATAAGTTTAAACACGTGAGTACATAGGACACTTCGGTCCTACGATATTGTTCGGTAATCCTATGATCGAACAAAAGACAGGGGACCGGTAGCCTATAGTTAGGTCCGAGCACCTGTACCATTCCAAGTTAAGTGGTACATTAGCTTAACTTTAAAAGCTAGATACCCTAGGCCCTTACGGTCCGCGGAATTCGTTCGGTCGCTCTTTCGTTCGATCACAGTATGCCCGAACAAATCCCTAGGACCGTAAGGTCCTAGGGACTCTTGCTTTTAAAGTTAAGTGCCTGTGACGTAACTTTAAAAGCGAGAGTCCCTAGGACCTTACGGTCCTAGGGATTCGTTCGGTCATACTGTGATCGAACGAAAGAGGGGGAGCCCTAAGACCGTAAGGTCCTAGGGACTCTTGCTTTTAAAGTTAAGTGCCTGTGACATCACTTTAAAAGCGAGAGTCCCTAGGACCTTACGGTCCTAGGGATTCGTTCGGTCATACTGTGATCGAACGAAAGAGGGGGAGCCCTAAGACCGTAAGGTCCTAGGGACTCTAGCTTTCAAAGTTAAGTGCCTGTGACATAACTTTAAAAGCGAGAGTCCCTAGGACCTTACGGTCCTAGGGACTTCTCTGGTCATTTTGTGTGTGAAGAAGATGTAAGGACCTTTAGGTCCTTACAACTCGTTCGGTCATCCTGTGATCAAACAAAAAAAAGCGGACCAGGGGGGCTGTACGGTCTTACGGACTCTGGCTAGGAGGTTTAGGTACCTCCTTACTCATGATTCCTAGGCTAAGGTCTTGTTCGCTTAGTTCGTGAGCGAATGAAATACCAGGTGTGTACTGTCTAGCTCTATGTACAGTACAGGCCATCACGATAACTCTATGTACGTAACCTTAAAAGCGACAGTCCCCAGGACCTTACGCTCCTAGTATTTTGTTCGGTAATCCGGTAATCGAACAAAATCCTAGCGGACTGGTGGGACCGAAGGCTCTTACGGACCCTGGCTTTCAAGGTTAGGTAATAATGACCACACCTGTGTGACACCTCATTACATCATTCACAGGCCCTGAGCTGTGACAAGTAAGCCAGTATTGCTTGTCTCCAGTGACTGTATTGGCTATATGCCCACAATCTGACGTAAGCTGTTGGAGATCAAGCCTAGGCCGCGGAAGATAATAAACCTCCATTCCATACATTTGTCCCACAATCGACTCCTCTAACTAATTCTTCACCAATTTTACATCTCACAAACCTTCCTCCCATTTTCAAAATGGACATGGAAATCGAATCAGAACGGCGCTCCTCGCCTCCCAGACTGGATATTCCACCGAGCGATCAAGATTCAAGCAATCAAGATACCTCACCCGATGAACTCAGTGATTCCGATCCTAATCAATCAACCGGTTCCAATCCAGAGAATCAATCCCAATCGGATGGGCCAATTAAGAAGACTAGTCAGCCACTGTTCAAGGCTCCATCCTTCAAGGTTTTCTCCCAGGCTCCATCATCCCACGGATCCCTCGACTTGATACAACCGATTGGCCTTTCAAATAATGAGATCGAGGTCCTCACGGAAGCCCAGTACTATCGCAACCTGGCCGCCACTGTCGAAGATCTTCAAGGGGCTCGCGAAGTGCCAGGCCTTCCTCCAAAGGCTATCAAGCTGTTACGAAAAGTGATCGAGATTTGTGAACAAGCATATGATGGTACGTATATATCCACTTCCCAAAACTTAAGCACGATGCTGACTTATTATGAATGGATGATGCAGACATGGCCAATGGAAAGAAACCGCCTCTTCCGCCGAATGTCGAAGTCATCACCATTCAAGACGACACACCACCTCCTTCTTTTCGCAGGCGCTCACAAAGAAGCAAGAAGGATATCCATTCCTATGCGGGTACCCAGGCCACCACCAAGCGGACTCGCTTGTTTCTTCAGTCCAAGCCCAAACGAAAGCCTTCTACTAGCGATGAGGGGAATGCCGGTAGCGATGATGACGCTCAAGGCTCGACAGATCACAGCAGAGGTACAGTGGGACACCCAGGTTACCGACAACATAGTCATCAGAATGACAGTTCTAAGAACGATCACTCCGCTGCCACTACCTCTGTCACTCGTGCTTCAACTCCACCTAGATCGATTTCTCAATCACCATCTCCAGGCAGAACTCCACCACCACCTCCTCCCTCTCCAGGACTTCAAACCCCTACCACTCGATCTCCAGCTGGAACACCAGCACCTACACCACCAAAATCTCCACCGGGGTCATTATCAGAAAGACACGCACCTCCACCTCCAAGCTCATCTGCTTTACCTCACGCTGTAACAAAGTGTCCAAAACAAACTCGACCTCGCTCCACGTCACCAACGATTGTTCACGCCAGAAGAGGCACCTCAGCAACAGCTCATCTATCTGCTCGATCAACCTCAGCTTCAAGGGCTCCGACTGATTCAACTCAATCTAGAGATGAGGCCTTGGCTGCTTTGGGTCTCATCAAGAAGAAACTTGGTGATTTTACTTTCCATACTTATCCTAAGCCATCCGATTTTCCTTCTGGTGAATCATGTGCACCCACAAGCACATTAACCGACCATACCAGCCAATCATTACCTCACTCTCAGCCAAATCCGGATAGAACTCAGTCAAACTCGCCTCAGCAAAAGTCCATGGATATCGATCCGCAAACCGTTCAAAAATCAAACTTTCCTGTTGACAATCGACAACCTAGAACCAGCCAAGCCACAGAGGCACCAGCACCTTCTATTGATTCGGAGGACATGATGGATCTGGAAATTCCCCGCTTCGAAGAATCTTCAGTTCCCACCCCACTTATCATTCAAACCCCTGCGAATTCGGCTGATTACCTACTCAGACATCAAGACGTCTTCATCGAGAGCTTTGCCTCATCTCCTTTCCATCCCACAGCTCAAACCTACGCGGATGCTCGTGATTCGGCTTTTCGCCTCATTCATATCCGATCAGAACAAATACCTGCTCTGGATAAGGGACCTTTTTGCCTACCCCCCGGGACCTACTTTGCTGACAGCAACATGAAACCAGAGGCTTGGATAGTACACGCCCGAGGACAAGGTAAGTTTTTTCTCTCTCATCATTATATTTAATTGAATGTATTTTGGCAAAAACCTCACAACTGCTATCCTTGCAGGCGTAGATTTCTTCTCTCCATCAGATGGAGAGTTGTTCTTTTCCTCTGGTATATGGAGCAAAGTCATGTTTGACTGTGAACAACCCGAACGAGCACACGAGCCAACCTGGCAATCATACCTCTGGCGAGCTATGAGGCCAATTGCTTGTCCCACACCCAAACGAGCCTATGAATCACTGAAGTTGTTTCATGATGCAATCCTGGTTGGAGGTGAAGAAGTAATTCATCGAGTGGATTTCCAAGATGACCCCCAACAATCGCCTTACGAGAACAGCTTGCGATTTGTTAGTCATTTACTAGAAACCCGTCCACGAATTGGATACTCCGGTCTCCTGGAACCATCATCACGATCGCCAACAACTGCCACAGAGAGGACTGTGGTGAAGGCTGCAACATTGACCAAACTACAAAATTTTGCAATTAATGTTCACGATGTGTTGATGGGTGTTGCAGTTCTTGATTTATACGCCAAACTGCCGAGGACAGCTAATACTAAGGAACAGCAAGAAATTAAGAAATCCCTGAAAAAGAAGATCACCGAGTTGAAGGCTGCCGGTTTCTCCTGGGCTTGTCTGGCTGCTTTTCTGATCAGTGGTGTTAGGGGGCTGATTTTCACCTCAAGAGATCATAGAGTCATTCCAGTGGGTAGCGTGAAGGCTATAATGAAGGCTGCCGAGGATATTCACAAGCGAGATCAGATTGTAGTGAAGGAATCGATCTGGTGTAGAACTAATGATTATATTATGAATCTGTTGATCAAGGGTTACTCAGTCTCTTCAAAGCTCGATCAAACTCAAAATACACAATTTGGAGAGGTTTATGTGCAGAAGATTCAACTGGCTGTTTGCATGGCGTACGACATTGGGTATTATTGGACAGTGAAAGTCCCGGGTATTAGTTGTGCTCTGCTGCCTAAGGCTTACATTCCAGATTTAAGACTTCCGGCTATGGCTCCCTCCTTACTTGAGGAAGAAGACATGCAAATTGACTGATAATCACTTCCAATTACTCAATGAATCATTTTATGAAGGGTCATCTCCTTTCATTTCAGACTTTTAAATGGTGGTTGTCATTTTTTAAATTTTTGATGTTTTCTTTTATTTCAGACTGCTGAGTGGCCATTGTTCCTTTGTCATGTATCTGACTGTTGATTGGTCTTGGTGGCTTTTTCATCTTTGGAAATTTTTAATTCTTTTCAACTGTTGATTGGAACATGTGTATCTAAATACAGATTCTCTGACTCAAAACAAAAAAAGATTCTGTGAAATAAATTAAGTATTGTGTGCAATTTTTAGACATGACCACAAGTCAGCCCTCTGTCAAGTGGGTTTATTAGTGGACCGCTTTGATGCATTGACTTATCACCAAACCATCATCTTCATCCATCATTCCAATCCATCTGACCTGATATTCACAATCAGCGTTTTCTTTGCTTGTTTCCAGGTGAGATGTCTTTCTTATCATCAATTATTTCATGGTGACAGTATGATGAAAAAGTGCCACAATGTCCAAAAGCTTGGAAGGCGGAAGTGACTTAAATAAGGGATGATGGCATCTCATTAAGGGTTGGGATAAGTGACTGTGGGGAACCCCAATTATCAGCCTAGCCCTTTACCAGCTTCAGGTCCTTTCTTCTTTCACTAAACTTTTGGTTATCACTGTGTTACACCTGACAGTGTCTCCAGGTCCATTTCCCACATTGTGATGATCAGCAATACTGATGTACATTGAGATCCCTTCTACATAGATGAGCAAAAAAAATCTGAGGCCAAGAAGAAGAAACATGCGCAACAGAGGGCACTGTACAAAGCAAGTCGGGCAGACGAATACAAGAGGAAAAATCAAAGTAGAAAGCATAATAACCAACGTGATCCAGTACGAGATGCATTCAGAGAGGTGGTAAGTAAAAGGATTGAATCTGGAATCAAGCAAAGGTTTGGTTTGCAATCAGACTGTGTGGTGTTTAGAGTGGGAAAATTTGGAGGGAGTAAAGTGAGATTGGTCAATAGAGGAACAGTTGCATTAGTCAATCTGATTGGTAATAAATTGATATGTGTTGCTAAGTTTAATGTGGAGGTAATTTTTCAATCTGAAACAAACCATTTAAACGCTTTGCTAACATCTTACCATTGTAGGACACCAGCAGAACAGATCCTGCATCAGTCCAACTGTGGAGCAACTTTCGCAAAGCAATCAGAATCATGCACCTACACTCTGAAGCCAGAGGTACGATTCCAGGCAATCATGCCATCCGAAAACTTCCACCAGAGCAACGTCAAGGCCGAATGAGAGGGTTTGGATTCAGATCATCCAAACGAGCTGGGCAACATCAAAGAGGGAAGAAAATTGGTATGTAAAACAATGTCATATGCAATAATATATACGTTTAATTGGTTCCTGGCATCACACTAGCAACCTATGCTCAAAATTGTTCTACTAGCAAAGACCCGGTGAAACTGCATGAAGATGAATACCGACAAGAAGATCTTCCTTGGGTTCAAGATTTTCATGCTGAACGCACCTCCTCTCTATCTGGTTTTGCGTACAAGTCTAATAAAGAGCTGGCTGAAAAAACACATGCCCCTTCCTGGGCCTCAAAGGAGCCAATTGCAACCATGGATTCTGAGAAAGCAGATAGCTTTGTGGGCTCAAATCTCATAGTCACCACTGGTGGATTTCGTAATGCTCCTCACCGTGACTTTGATGTGACAGGATTTGCATCAGGATTCTTTTGTTTGATTGATGGCTACACTTGTTAAGTAATTTTAAGCTTGTCCCGCTCAGAAAGTATATCCTGACATAAAACCTTGTCTGCAGCTGAAGTTATATCATCAGAAAGAAGGAAGGCACTCCTAAATGAGCGGGCAGAAGAGCTGCAACACGAACACCTGACAGGAAAACGCATCAACAAGAAACATCCTCAGGTTGGGGCAAAATTCATCATTATATATGGCACTTACAAGTTCATTGTAGATATCAACTCAGCAGACATTGTGGAGTTGCTGTGGGCAACTGATGTGCAGCATCACACTGAGCATTATCTGTTCAACAATCAAGAGAAGAGGATGATGTCACAGTTACAGGGAGCTGTGACCCGGGCAAAGACTAAGGCAGCAAAGATTATTCAACTAGGTGGAACATTGGAGTCTGAAATCACAATAGATCATGTACTTGGCTATGCATGCAGCACCCAGATAAGCAATACCTTGGTGGAAGTTATGAAGGAGATCATGGATATGCGAGGTGAGAAGGATGCAGAGAGCTGGGAGCAATTTCACCACACTATTGCTGAGAACTATGATGAGCAACTGCAAAGGAAGTATTCCAAGCAGCTAGAAATGTGATGTAGGGTTGTAATTGATGCTCACTCTTTGATATCTACAATGTACAATGTATAAAAACCACACAACGGTTGTGCAGGGGTGTTTCATCATAGCCCATCACTTTTGGTTTCCTTTGGGTTGGGAAGAACTCCTGAAACTTTAAAACAGAAGGTACTGCCCCTTTAATTGATGGCATCATATAGAGGAATTATTCACAGTGAGAGAAATATACAAGCATATTTTTGTTCTCTTCAAGCTAATTATACTGTTTTTATAATCATGTTTTCTGGTTTTGATTGTGGATGGAGTAAATAAATGGAGACAGAAAGGGTGGGTTAAACAGAGATAGAGATTTGTGAATATGAAATAGTTGCAGCACTGGTTTAAGGCCGTGAATCCCTGCCTGGAATGTGGGTAGATTCCCCGGAGGTAGCACCATATATCTTCTCAAACGACTCGCGAAAACTCAGTGTGGGTACCTCCGGGCGTTGTAACCCCAAGTAGTGACAAATTTTATTGCACTCATGCTGGGTTGAGAAATTTTCCAAACCCCGCCTGCCAGTATTACCATCACACCAACCCAGACTGTGAAAAGAAAATCTGTCAGCCATGAACCTGTGTTGGGCAACTAAAACTATACTTACTTGCTTGTGTCAACAATCAAAGGGTCAGTCAATACCAATCCAACCCCTTGCAGATCAGCAACCATTCTTCTACCCTCGTAGTGTTTATGTGACCAATGACTCAGAGCTTGCATCACTTCATTGTTCATGAGACAGTCTGATCCTCGGAGATCAAAGTTGTTGTTGCTCGTATACTTGCGGTATTTTTTGACATCCAGGACTTCTTCGAAGAAATAAGCACAAGATGTAGACCCACTGCTTCCTGAGTACACTGGGAAGTTTTCCACAATCTGAAAGATAGACACACATTCAGCAAGTGTGTTTGGAATTGCATGCAAATATTTGGCTTACACGGATGCCCTTGATGGCCTCAATTGTTGCAGGGAAGAGTTGAAGGTCACTGAGAGCCAAAGCTGCTTTCTTGAACTTCTCAACAACCACAGCAACAGCAGCATAAACCCCACCAGATTCTTTATGAACTTCAAGATGTGTAGTGTTCGGAGGCAGCTCCATGCGCTTCTTTGCAACCATTGCAGTCACCTCACCACCAGGAACTTTTCCATAGGCATTGTAGCAAGTCCGGAAAGAACCTTTGCCAATTGCAAGGCTTTCATCTACTTTGAACCAATAAGGTGCCACCATCCATTGAGGTTTACCTTGGGAATCAGACGTGAGGAAGCACTTCTTCCCAATGATGAAACCGTCTGAAGTCTCAGGAGGTGGAAGAGGTGGAGCCATTGGCATTTTTCTCCCAAATACAGATATATCAATAGGTGCTATGAAATCAAACACAGGCACTGAAGAAACCCTGTTAGTGAACCACAACATTGGGAGTTGATTGTGAGTTTTGAAACTTACTAGTTTGGTTTGTGGGTACCACATGAGTTATAGGTACTAGACTTGCTACGTCACTCTGACTCCGGTGGAAGTTTCTTGGTGGAGTGGTGGTGAGGCTGTTGGTAAGATCAATAGTGTTCTTCTTTCCTTCCAGGTTAGCCTGGTTCCGAGTCAATGGTCTGGAGTTGACTTTTGCTGAACCTGAGGGAGTAATCTTGGCTTTCTTACTCTTAGGTGGTAGGATATCAAGGCTTGTAATCTCAGTATCACTATCACTATCATCATATTCCTCATCATCTAGAATCCTTTCCTCATAATTAAACTCTTCAGATGCCTTCCGTTTGATCTGCTTCTTACTGATAGTTGATTTAGGCCGGGATGAACTGCTACACACAGAGCCAGGATGTGGAAGCCAAGGATTGGCATTCAAGTATCTGTCGGATAGGAAAATCAGCTCCAGGCTAGGCTCCCCTTTGGTATCATCAAGATATCGGGCAAATGTTTCGTTGTCATGTAATACAGCCGGTGGTTTCCTGGCACGGCCAGATTTGGCAAGGTTGAAGAAGTCTGAACTGAATCTGTGTGGTGCTGGAGGGTAATGAGGTGAGCTGATAGAGTGGTCCCAAAGCTTAAACATTGCTTCCTTGGTGTCTTCTAAAAGTGTTTCAGAGGTCCTTTCAACAGTGATTGTTCCTCGAAGGAGTCCATGAGTGAAAGAGTTGTTTTTATATAAAATCATATAGCCAATAGAGCACACCCGGCCAGATTTGCTGGAAAACGGTGGAGGTTTGGGTGCTGCTGGGTGACCACCAAAAATTCGATTGCTACTGGCTTGTTTCTTGGCAGCTGCTCGCTTGGCCTTCTCTGTGTGGAGTTGGTGGACATGAGTGCCGGTGGAGGTGGAGGTGTGAGAAGCAGCTGCTGCCTTAGCTCTGATGACCTTGAGATTGGCTGCTGTCTGTGGATTAGAAGCCGGTTTGGCTGCTTGTTGGGGATGCAAAGATTGGTTGGCTGCGGGTCGGCAAGAGGATAAAGTGTTCTTTTGTTGTTGGGTAGAATTGATATTTTGAAGGCAGGGAGCACATATCTGCTGTTCACCCTCTCGGAGAGTGTTTCGACATAAAGGACATATGGGGCGGTCCATGATGTTGTATGGCGAAGGGGATGGTTTGTTTATGTGAAATAGATAACAGAGCTCAAAGGAGTTGATTAACTGAAAATGTATGATGTTTGTGAGGGTAGAAGCCAAAAAATGGAAGTAATGAATATGATATTGATGAGTTGGAGATATAAAGTAAATAAATGATTGAGGTTTTGAGGACAAGGTGAGTGTTGGGTGGATCAAAGGGTATACTTCAAAGGTTTGCGGTGAGGGCTAATCCAACAGTAGACAATTCAAGAGTGGGAATACCAAGGTGTGTGATAGGGTGGATGGTATGTGATCGGGTGAGAGGTAGAGTTCATGTTTGGAGAGATTTCATAGTTGACAAGGTTTTTTTCTCTGTTTCTTTGTTACTGTCTGTCAACCTTCTATTTCTGATATTTAACTTTTTGTTTTGTGTTCATTGGTTCTTGATTTTTGGTTTTTTGGTTTTTTGATTTTTGAGTTTTTAAGTTTTTCTGAGTCGGTGGTGTATTTCCTGGTACTTTTTGTCCCAAGGTGACTATGGGGGGACAATGGTTGAATTCTAAATGCAAACTCAACTGAAAATTCCACTCCGGTCGGGGAAAAAACTGGGTTTTTCCCATAATTCAAGGGAAATACAGGTATTTTTGCCCTGTATTTGAGTATTTTCTCCCGTTCTTGGACTTTCGCACCCGGGATTTGTGTTTTTAGTTTTTTGATTTTCGCATTGTCACCTTGACACCTCTCGCATTCCGTAAACCTGAACCAATGTGGTGATATGAACAGATATCATTACAATTAGGTTTGGAGAAGAAGGGTATATAAACCTCTCTTCTCTCAACCTTCAACAGATCCCCAAGAAATTATTACACACTACTTTTAAGAACTAACCAAAGTTCCAGCTGAAGTACAA
The DNA here is from genome assembly GCA_022264835.1 of Melampsora americana. Taxonomy (NCBI): domain Eukaryota; kingdom Fungi; phylum Basidiomycota; class Pucciniomycetes; order Pucciniales; family Melampsoraceae; genus Melampsora; species Melampsora americana. The sequence continues at coordinate 187,867 of JAIFHY010000094.1, read as the reverse complement.
ATCAAGAGTCTTATAATTATAAGACTAGTGATTGACTTCTCTAACTTTAATCAGTTCCTTGATTAAAAGTAAGTAATATACCCTTCACTCCTCTGGATCCTCTATTTCCCCCAAGTAGAAACACAATCAAGGTTAGTGACCTCAACAACTCAGGCTAGTGACCTTAAGAAGAACTTCAGGCTGGTGACCTTAAGAATAACCCCAAGTTGGTGACTTTAAGAACAACCAGATTAGTGATCTCTACTCACTCTTTAATCTGTTAATCTAAGGATTAAAGGAAGGCCTTGGTTCCAGACCCTCAATAATTATAACCTTTATATTATAATTATAAACCTCCTTTTAAGGAGTCAACTAACTGTAGTCTGTCTGGATTTATCCAAACAGACTGTTAGTCCTTTTCCCTCTTTTTTGTTTCTCTTCTTTATTTCTTATTCTAATTACTACATATTTGAAACAAAGAATTGAATTACATTATTATAATACCCTTTTTCCAAATATATTGAGCTTAGAGTACTCCAAAAGAGCACCCTACCCTCACAAGCTGGATATTGACGCAGTGAGAGAAAGTATATTTTGGTGTATATTTTGGTAATTTTAAGGTTGAAGAATGTGAAATGGTGTAGACTTAGACTGAATTGAGAATGAAATAATGAAATGTGTGAAAACTGTAAGCTTGGGAGAACACATTTCTGGATTGGGGCAAATTGATTGAGGAGAAAGAAAGTCAACCAAAAGAATATGAATTTCATACCGCAGTAACTTACTTCTCATGACCATGTATGACAACCGCGACTAAGTGATTTTATTGCGATTGTTGGATGTTGAATGCCAAAGTTGCCAGATTTGTAAGTGGACGAGGCGGTGAAGTCACGGACCTGATGAAGGTGTATTACCTTGGGTACTAGGTCAGGACGCAAGCCTAGATCTTGGGTAATTTGAGCATTGGATGGGTTTGTATAAAACAATTGCACATTGAGGTCTGGCCAGCTGTTGAAAGGGTTGTGTGAGGCGTCCTGTTCATTTAAAAGACAATGTCTGAGCACTGAAAGGAATGTATCCTGTTTGTCTTGACCGGTAGTTTCACATTGGCAAACATGGTGAAAGATCTTCAGTATCTGACCAAAGGCAGGGAGTCCAGGATTTGTATCATATTCAATGATTGTGTTCTTGCAGCTAGTCTCGTGATTTCTCAAGGAGCGGCTGGACCAGGGTATTTGCTTCACATATTTAGCCCTTGAAGATGAGAGAATACCCTGCGGGCTTGGATTGAATTGATGTTGAAAAGATGGCTCAGAAAGTTTGACTGTTTGAAGAAGAGCATCATAGGTGGCCGAGCAAAGGTTGTCCAACATGTGTTGGAGCGTTGATGTTGTTGCGGAAGTCAAAGTGTCCAGAGGAATCTCGCCAATAGATGAGGAGAGCTTTTTGCCACATTGCATAAGTGGACTGACTTCCCTCACACATTCTGGGAGATCTGGAGAGTTCAAAGCTACAGCGAGATTGGAGGCCCGACAGACTTGTCAAATCATGGTCAAATCAAGTTCCCCAATGAAATCATAAAAATAGGTAAGTTAGCATTAAAAAAGCTTTACAGACTTGATCTGGGTGCTTACATATTTTTTGATTATTTGGAATCTTCTGCAGGATACCGTTGTATTGTTCAAATTGCCCAGATGCCAAGTAAGCAGACGGTGTGGTGAGTAATTTATAGGAGCAATTAGGAAAAATTTAAGGCCACGTTTGGTTTGATTTATTTTAAGCTGTTTATTGTGTAAAAACGGCTCAAAATAAACTACTTCGAGAATGTCATTTGGTTCAATTTATGAGTGATTTATTATAAGCTATTTATCTTGCCAAAAAACTTTTTTTCGGTCATAAACAGGTCCTTTAAAATAAATAGAAAATAGCTATTTGTGGGACCATAAACTACTTATTATGACCCCAAAGTTGGACACTTTGCTCGGACCGCCGGGCGCAAAGAACTCCTTTCACTCCGTACCCCCACCTGGACTGTCCAGATCACCACCTTCTTCAACTAATCACAACATTCGTTCCACTGTAACCCGCACCTGAAGACAACACAGGTCTGTCTGGCTCGGTCTTCGCCAGCTGCCATCAAGAGAGCGAGAAGGTCCTCATCCTCATCTGATGATGATGAGGATGAGAATGTGGATGATGATGTGGATGACGATGAATCAGTGGTGGTATTGGACATGATGGTTAATGGAGAGAGCTCTCTTGACCATCCTGGCCAAATGAGTTTGGTTCATATGCTCTCTCTTGACCATCCTGGCCGAATTAAATTGATTCACATGTTCTGTTGACCATCCTGGCCAAACGACTTCCATTCGATAAATCGATTTTTCGAACAGTTTTTCAAAAAATTGATTTATCTCACATAAACTGCTTTTGCAGTCGTATAAATTTGCGACTTTGTAAAAAGCTGATTTAAATTAAATCAAACCAAACGTGGCCTAGAACTTTTCAGTGCTTAATAAAATTATTTTAAAAGTTTTTTTCACATCAACATTAATAAGTCAATATAATATTATTTTTATTTTTTCACTGTGGTCAAGTGGTAAACAAGCGTATTTAATTTTAATTTGAATTTACATAATACTTTACAAATCAAGAAAGAAGAAAATTTAAAATTCAATTGATTACTAAAAAATGAGGGATTTAAAGAGAAGATCTTAAGAATGAATTAAGTTGATCATAAGATGAGAAGAATAGAAGAGTTGAATTAATTAAAGAGGAATGATTGAAGAGAAATGACGTCAAAAGTGGTAAAATGAATGAAATTTAGGTTTTTCAGAATCAATAAAAGTGGTTTGATAAGAGCAGAAGGTGGCTTACCTTAGAGAGAAGTGGTGTAAATCAAGGAATAAGAATGAGAACAGAGTATTTTGAACTTCAAACTTCAAACATTTTGAACGCGGCTTTAAATTCAAAACCGTCCGACTTAGCCAAAATTGGAGTTTTTCATTAGTAATACATATCAAATCTCAACCGAATTGGCTGAAAAATGGCTCAATCGACGCAGAATCTAAAGGTTAATAATGTAAAAATCTCACCTTAACCATATCAAGATAAATAAACAACTTTTATAAGAAGAAACTATTGAAAATATGAAATTCAAGAATGAAAATCAGTGCATATGTAATAATGGTAAACTGGCTGTATCATGGGTTTTGGCTTCTGTATTCATATGTAATATGGGTTTTCAACGTGTTATGACTTTCAAATTAAGGTTTTCTCAATGTTTACAACTCAATAACTTCATCATTACTCATCAGAAAATGGGATTGTGGCATATGGTCTTGGTTGGTAAAGAGAGCTCTATTCAATGCACTTTAGTAATCAAAAATTGGACAAGATTGAAAGAAGTTGGTAATTTTAAAAATCAGTTTTGGCTTATTTAGAATCAGAAGAAGATCATATTAATAATCATGAAGGCTTACTATGAGTAATTATGGTATTATAAGAATGAAAGATTGCAAGATTAATCATAAGAAGAGGTTATGACGTGGTTGAATGTACATTGAAGTGGTAAAGAAGAGGTAATGAGGCTGTTTACCATGTATTTCTTTTGAGGGAGAGGTTATATATAGCTGTGGTTTGGTTGTGAAGAGTTTTTCTTTCCTCTTTTCCTTATCTTCTACGTGTATATTATTTTGTTCATCATTATAAACTTATTTTGGTAGTATCAGATCACTTAAATACGCCCTATATCAAAGTTATAAAGAGAAATTTATTTTAAAGAATAGTATTGTAAGACTTAAAAGTCATTTGGGAATAATACCAACAAAGTATTGAGTTTAATAAATCAAAGGCGCTTTTCCTCCTATAATTGAAGTTATATTTCCCTTGTTCCTTATCAGTACTCCATCAATAAATTCTTATTGATTGGTTTTAGAAGAGCAGTCTTAGACAGCTTCTACTGTTATATCTAGTAGATTATCCTCTTCACGTGTTGTATAACCCTTGTTGGGTTATAAATACTACAACGGACCGTAATTGACGTGTTGAAATGGGACATGAAAAGCCATGTGTTGATTAGGAGTCACTTTCAAACCTGGTCAAAGCTTCTGTAAGATAGCACAATAAGCAGTGAGATGATTGAAATATTGTTCAATTTTGGCCATAGAACTTTCATAACTCATAACAATTTCACATAAGCTGCATAAATGAAGTACATTTTGTGCTACTTTGGGTGAAATCTTTCCCATGTTGTTGAGCTGAAAGATTACAAAGGTGAGATGAACTGTCACAAGTACAACCCAGTCTGATGACCGTAGTTTACCATGTGAGGGGCTTCCAAGATTTGAAGGGGAAGGATACATCCATGATGAGATTGATGCATTGACTATTGCTGAGCGTATTTTTTTGAGAGCTTGACTACTCAATAGATCATCATAAATCCTTGAGTTTTCCATCCTAGTGAGAATATCACCATTGCCGTCATACATATTGTCCATTTCATCGTCAAGAGGTAATTCTTCTGATATTGCCAGCGAGCATGGAGTCAGCAATAGATTGCCCACTTGTCTTGCGGAACTGGTAGAAAAACTTGATGTATTGCTGTTGGAAAAGCCCATGGCTTGGTCAAGATTGGATTGAAAAGGCTCACATGCGTCATCCATTGATTCATCATCCATATTGGTGCCAATTGCTTCTTGTTAGAGGTTGCTGAGTTTTGAATCATCCTTTTCCTTATCAAGTGCTTTACCAAGTTCAACAAGATTTCATACCCTTCTGAAGTGGTATTCAACAATTGCACCAATACAATGCATTGTATCAACCACCACCATTTTTGTTGGATCCCAATATTCTAATTCATTTAAGCAGGACCATCAAACACCGCATGAAGAGAAGATTGATTTTTGAGCATTGTGAATTTTAGCGTTCTTCCATGCCTTTGCTTGTCGGGTGTGATCTGCGTGATTTCAAAGGGTCCAGCTTCAATAGTCAAGAGACCGGTTATTATCCTGGGTAAGATAACAAAAAGAGCAGAAGAAATGTGCACTGTGTGATGCATAGCCAATGATTTTTTGAACAGCTGGCAAGTCACACACAGCAGTCATGAGGGCGACTTGTACGTTGCGGCCTTCAGGATGTTGAAATGTTGGGATATTTATACCGGTTGTCCACAAATGCTTCAGTTCTGCAACTAGATCATTGATCACATTGTTCATTTGTAGTACTGATGGCTCGGAAGGTGCAGGAGTGATGCCAATGAAACATATATTTTCAAGTTTGTACGGAATTTTGGGTGGAAGAGATAGACAAAAAAGGATATTTGCCCCAACTGATGACTTCTTTCCTGTAATCTTGTTTCCAAATGGGTTGAACCAATCCACCTAGAATCCAAACCCTAGATTGCCGGAAGTTGAAGTGAATGCAGAGTTTGTTTTGGGGTCTTGGAAATTTCTCCACATTTGCCCATCCCAGATACCTCTTGCAGGCTCAGAGTGATGTTGGTGATGAATGAGAATGGACTTGTCAAGGTGGTCTTCAATATGATGTCGCTTGAGAAATCGAGTGAGCCAAGGTATAAATGGTTGTGTAGTGTAGAATCTGAACGGAACGTTGGATTTTTGGAAGAGAGGCTTGTCACAGGCATTACTACGTTCAGTTTATTTTTGAGTGCATCTTGTAGGAATTGGAGGCTCGTCAGCTGTAGGATTTCAATATTTCTTGAAGCATTTTGGACAGCAAACGCTGCGCTTCAGATTGGATTTGATTTCCAACCACTTCATTGCCGTAGAACAATCTTCAGGGAAGGTGTCAAAGAGTTTTTGATCAAACTTGTGAAGCACAAGGTTCTGGCTAAACTGAAACAAGATAAGCCAAAGGATTTGGAGAGTTGAATTGACAACTTGCCTGCTCACTCCAGCAACCACATGAAGATAAGTCACCAGTGCGACAGAGAGGAACAACCAATTCCCATCAGTACGGCCTACTGAGGCACTAGGTCCTGCGGTTGTATTTTCAAGATTTCCAAATGACTGTAAGCTAGTCCTGATGATCTTGTCATGAGCTGATGATATTACGGCTTCCAACAAGTCAGGTAATGATTGTTCTTCTGACTTTTTGGGTAACAATTCCAAAGCTGATTGTGTTGCGGAATTTGAAGCTTGACATAGTGCAGGACCATATTTTGCTCGATGTCGCTTGATTGTCACTAAAGAGACCGCTAGACCCTGGGTTGCGTAGGTCTTGAAGCATATTGCACAGTCACACTGGCAGTCCATGGTTGAGAGTTTGTTGATGAAGGATACACAGAGTGAAGAGATTGAGATTGAAAGTATAGCGGTGATTATGTATGTATGGAGGACAAAGGGGGTTGAAATCAAAGTTTGAAAAAACCCAATCAAAACTGGGGAATAACTGAGTTTGAAGTTTAATACGGGCTCTATGTATGTTGATATCATTTATTAAGTAGTTTTATATACAATTACAGCGGGAACTGATGCCTTATGGCAGTTTGTGCCACATTATGGCCCAGTTCAATTGAGTTGAACAACCTCATACAGTATGACAAGCTACATGTAGATGACTAAGTACATGTAGCTGCCGGTGTAGAACTCCTACGCAGTGTAGCGTAGGCTGAGCCGGAGAGGGGACGAAGTACAACCAAAGAAAGCGGAAGTACAACAGGTGCAGTTACGCTGCCCTCAACCTTTAAGAATCTCTAAGTTCAGAAGCAGCGGGGGTACAATTCAAAAGAAACTTTTCTTGCTACACACAACTTATAATCCTGTCATAAGATTATTCCTTCCTTTCTACTGAAGTGATTCAGTTCCAACCTTGGTCCGGAACAGCTCAGACGAGTCTATTGACTGTACTAAGTGGTCACCAAGGTCCTTAGACACTAAAAGTGAGTAAGCTAGGGTTCAAGAAAGAAATTCATAAAATTGTTAAAGATAAGAAGACGTGATTCACAGTTCAAGATGACTTCTATAGATAGAGCTGAAAAGATTTCACTAAAAAACTAAGAACTAGTACTAAGACTTGAGCAACAAAACATGGATAACACTACTTTTATTTCTATCTTTCACAGATAGTTGACACAGGTTCTACTTCTTCAGACTTTAAACTTGATGATAAACAAAAGAAATAACACTTTTAAAGTCTAACACTTTAAAGGACACTTTGAATTAAACACTTATAACACTTTAAAAAAAACACTGATACCAAATGTACCACAAAAAAACACACACACAAGGGGATAAGTTCCCAAATTTCGCCTCCAGACCCCCTCCTTATATACCTTTCATCTCCCTATTCGCACTATCACATCATCTAGTCAAATAAGACTCCTATCTGCCCAATTTACATAAGATTGACACTTTCACACCCAACTTTCCTCTCTCATGACCCCTGAGACATATCAGGATTTGTATGTAGATTCCTTTCTCATGACACTTTCTCACTTTGTTTTCTGTTTTATTTGAGTTCTCCCATTTCGATCTTGCACTTTCAATTGATTCCATTTGATATCTCTATTTAATTTAATAATTTGATTTCATTCATTTGATATGTAATTTGATTTAATATATTTGTAATTTGATTTGTCAATTCCAATTCATTTACTAATTCAATTCAACTCCTGATCGAATGAATCATTGTGCTTCTAATGATCTAGCTAGTTGATTGGATGTAATGGACTTGTTTAATTAATTTAATTTAATAACTTCTTGGCACTTTCTCTCATTCCAATTGATTTTTCTCTTTTTTTTTAGATTTGGTTTCTAGTTCCTTTTGATAGATCTTTCAATTATGATTTTTGTGTATCTTTTCCTTTCCAGTTCCTCTCATACTAACTGAAATGACTTCCTTGATTTTTACTATGGTTGTACTTCAAATTAGTATTGATTAATTGTTGTTATTTCTTCTATTTTGTTTACGGTTGTTCTTTCTTTTTTTTGATTGATTATGATATTAAAAATGAGCTTGAAAAGTAAATATAGAAACCAAATGTGAGTTTAAAGATGGTCTTAAATGAAATATAACTTTGAGTTTTGAAAGTCAATATGTAAAATATGGAAGGTAAACATGTTTTGATTTCCAAATCCTCCCCCAACTTCAAAGCTGTCCTCAGCTTCACTGAGAAAAAAATCTTGATGAGAATTTGCAACTGAGAAAATTGATTGGTGACTACCTCCCCCAACTTAGATAAAAAATTCCATAATCGTGATATGCCTCCCCCAACTTAAATAAAAAATTCCACTTCTTCAAACTTTGAACCCAAATCTATCCAATCTTCATAATAATTATCTACCTTGTACTAAACTTTAATGAACTTTCTGCCAACTTCTTTATTCTTAATATTTAACTTCTACATATGAATTTCCTTGATAATGATCCTTATTCCCATATTTCAACTAAAAAAACTTCTAACTAAACAAGTAACCTCTATTCTAGGCCTTGACAAAAATAATAACTTTACGCTCTCGCAAGAATCCATTGCTCTAAGTAATTTCAAAGTATGATTAAATTCTGAGTTTTCTGTAAGTTTGCTTCTGTTGACTAAAGTTCGTCTTCCGCTTCAAGTTAAAATTTCAATCTTCAATAACAAAATCCAAGTTATTAGTAATAGTAATTTTTAATTGTTTGTTGGTCTTGCCAATCATCCAACACCCTCAAACTCCAGCCACATCCCCAGGAAAGTAAAAAAATATATAAAGAGAAAAGAAAAAAAAAAGACTATTGTAAAAAAATATGTGCTGTAGTAGTAACCATTTAATTTTTATAATTTTTGTGCCACTTGATTGTTTGTTGATAATGTGCAGCCACTCCCCTAACCCCCTACTACAGACTTTGATTTGATATTTGATGATGATATATAAGTTGTTTATGTATTCAATTTGATTTGATTGTGAAGTATAAAACTGCCACTTTAAAAGATCCAACACCCTCATCTAACCATTCCGTCCCTGTAAAAGAAAAAAAGAAAAAAGAAAGAGAAAAAGGTACATATCCGAAATTGAGTTGTATTAATTTGATTGTTGATTATTTGTTTATTTGATTAATGATTTACTTTGTTGTTTTATATTTGTTGTATTTTGACATTATTTTTATTTGATTGTTTTGACCATCCATTCCTGCCTACTATCCATCATCCTCAACTAATAGTACCCATCCACCATGAAAAGAAAGAAATATATCCAGAATAAGTTGTTTTGTATGTAATGTTGTTTTAATGTTTGTCAATTGCTTTGATGATATTTATTATATTTTATATGTAATTTGATTTGTTTTTATTTGACTTTGATTTGTAAATTTTGATGTTTGATTTGTATTTGATTTTATTGTAATTTACTGTAACTATTTTTGCCAATAATTTCTTGCCAACTATCCACCATCCTCATCTACCCATATCCATCCACCAAAAAAAAGAAAAAGAAGAAAAGAAGAAACATATTCAAAAAATTTAAGTAAAAGATTGAGAATGACAATAATTTGTTGTAATTGTTGTTTGATGATTTGAGTATTGTTTGATATATTTGATTTTGATTGTGATTTAACATGTAAAGTATTTGATTGAAATAGATTTGATTTGAAATTTTAGAAAAGAAATGAAAAAAATGAAAAAATTTGAAAGGAAAAAAGTGTTATAGCAGTAATCCATTTATTGTTTTGATATTTGAAGTTTGATTTGTTGATAATTTTAATGTCTGTAACTTGTACCCATCCCATGCCCCCTGCTAATGATTTGATAATATGAAGTAAATATATGAGAAAAAAAGAAAATGAGAAAAGAGAAAATGAGAAAATGAGAATTGAAAAAAAGAAACAAGAAAAAATGATTTAAGTAGTTGTCCAATTATTCAGCTTGGTTGATTTGAATGTTGAATATTTTAATTTGATGATTTGTTGTGCCCGCCCCGTTACCCTACTACTTTTGTTGTTTTGTTATAAATACTAACCATTCCTGCCATCATCCACCATCCTCATCTTCCTATCCCACACCGCCAAAATAAAAGAGAAAATGATAACTAAAGAACAGAGAGAGAAAGAAACTAGAAAAAACTGAGAAAGAAAGAAAAAAACTGAAAAAAGAAACACCAAGTCCCCCTATTAGCCACTAGTTGGTGATAGACATCCAAGGTTACTTGGATTTTTATTATGCTGAATGCCCATTGATTCACCAACACTGATTATAACACCATATACCCTTCACCGGAGACTTCTTCCACATAATCTGGAACCACACTACTATCTTCTTCTTGAACCTCATGCTGTAACCTTGCTAGCTGTACTTCCACCAAAGCTGTCCTCTTTTCTCCTAAATTCAATTCCCGCTCCCAATCACCATCATCTGGCTGACAAATTGTAAACCGAGTCCAAAGTCCCCTCTCATCACGCAAAGTCAACCGTTCCCCTATCACCTTCCCAAATTCAATTTGTGCTCTAAAGTCCATAAGGAAAGGCCGTCCCAGTAAAATTGGACACTTGTTGTCTTTAGCCACCCAGAAATGTGCCACACCTTGAACCTTGGTACCAACTACTATTTCCACCACTTCTGCAATTCCAATCAACTCAGTTCTTTGTCCACCTATACCCCTAACTCCAGACTTAATAGATACTACTCCTGTCAAACCTAATTCTGCTGCCACTGATTCAGGTAAAATATTAATTTGAGATCCAGAATCCACCAAAGCCTTCACTCTTTTCTTCTGTCCGCCCAACATAATCTCTAAATATCCCAAAGGACATGAATACAAAACGTCTTCCACATCACTTTCAGCTTCTGAAGATGACTCATCCTCCTCTAATCCACCTGTTGCTGCTCTCAAAGGCTTGATAATTCTGGAAATAACCACCCTTCTTTTTGAGACCTGCTTTTTCACATGCTCTGCTAATGCTGGTGAGATTGCACACAGCTCTCCTACTTCTGCCTCTACTTTATTCTTCATGATCTTAGTTACTACATTATCCATAACTCCTTCATCACTCTTCTCCACAGGTCTTTCAAATCTTCCTTTAATTATATCCTTCTTGTCAATTTTTGGAGCCACCACAGTTGCCTTTTTCTTTTGTTTTAATTCCGCCAAAGGTATATCTTCACTACTATCCTCATCCTCTGCTAATTCCATGATCTCATCCTCTTCCCGTATCATAACTTTCTTCTTCTTTGGTGCTTCAACCGGTTCGGCTTGTCCTCTGCCTCTTTTCACTTCCACATCATACACTTGAGTTCCCGCTCCTGCCATTGCAGCCTTGAATCCTCTACTAGTAACTCCAGGCACCTTCCAATCTTCTAAAATTCCACAACTAGCCCTAAGCTCTTGAATTTGAGTTCCTCCTGATTCATCTTTAGCTAAAATACCAGTAACAACAGTCTTCTCACCTGATCACTTAAGACATGACCCTATACCATAGGGTCATACAGACTACCCTGTCACCCAATGGGGTTCGGGGCCATAGTGTGAGATGAAGTAGCATCTTGAGAAGCATCTTCGCAATCTCAAAATCTGGCTAAGTCCACTTTCTATAAGGGACCAAACCACACCACCCTCATCCATCTTATACACACCCCACTGCATCATCAGTACTCCACCACCCTTTACCTACACCTCACCCCCCTATCACAGCTCCACCTTCCCCTTAAAATTACACCCCCCTACATATCCTGACACACCCAGTCATCACCGCTTCACCCGCTTTAGGCTTCACCCCACCTACCCACCACAAACCCACCACCCTAGACACCCCAGGGTAGCACAGCCCACCACACCTAGATATCACAAGTACACCATGCTAGACGCCCCTACACATCTACCACCACACTATACCTGTCCATCCATTGATTACCACATGGTGTACTGTCCTGTAATACCCTTGTGACATCAACACACCCTCAACTGCAACTCTACTCTTTACTCACAAGTATTACTCTTACCCCACCACCCTCTCGCTTTCATCTGATTTAGACTCTCATAACACCATGTCCTCCACCATTCCGACCAGCAACAGCCACAGCCTACAACCACCACCACATGATCTCATCGCACCCAACTTCGAAGGTATGCAGAAGCAACTCCAAGCACATGCTGAAGCCCATGGTTACAAGATCGTCATACGCTCCTCAGAAAAGAAAAACTCAGAAACTGTTAGCGTCCGTTACGAGTGCCACCGATCAGGCAAAAAACCCTCAGTCACTTCTCGATCCCGCAAAACCGATTGCCCATTTGCCTTCAGTGCGTACAAGGTAGCCGCACCTAATGTGCCAAGTGAACTTCAACAGATCGTTCACAATCCTTCTTTGCCACCGTTTGGGAGCTGGGTTATCCATATCAAAAATCCCCACCATAACCATGAGCCAATAGGATCAGAGGTATGATTGTATTTACTTTGTTTTTTTGAAAGACAGTGCTGACTGGAACCCCATTGATCTCATTTCTCATAGGCAACACAAGCGCAGGCATCGTCTACTGAGACCTCCACTGTAATCAAACAACGATTGGCCATGGTCAGCTGATGCCTTTCCCTCATCATAGCACAGATCGCTCTGCTTAACTCAACTACCTCTTGCAGCTATGGAACAACATCTCTCAGCTTCCGGTCCATAATTGCTGTCAAGCCCTCACTGAGATAGAAGAGATCCTAAATAAGTATTGGACCCCCATGCCACCCCACACCATCTCAGCAACCAATATCACTGAATCACCAAGCTACCAGGAATCGAACACTATCACCATAGGGTGCTCAATCCCCTCAACCTTGGTACCATCTGTAGTTAGTCAAACAGCTTGATACATGTGTACAGTTGTGTACGCTCTCTTCTGACTTATGTCCCAACTAACCAGCTCAAAGACAAGCTCTCTTCGCATAAGAAGAAGAAAAGAAGAAAGAACCCAATTGATGACCAGCCAGTCTCAACAGCTCCACCTCTTGGCTCAGAATTGCCAATTGCAAACACAGCCGACCTTCGCACACATCCAGTCCAGAGTCCTCCTCCTCACATACAAATACCTTCACTCGCACCACCGCCTTCTCTACTACAAATCATCACTAGTGCCCTGAACACCAAACCAATCGAACCCCATTCCAAAACACTACAGCCTCAAGATTGACCTAACGCTATTTCATTGCAATCCACAACTGAAAAAGGTACCACAGATGAGTTGGTTATCTTGACTGAAACCACAGAAATGCGTCCATCTTTGGTCGATTATGAGTCTGAGCCCACTGATGAACCTGACGACAAAACTGACAGCCTGGTAAGCCTGCTCAAGCTCAATTACACATGCATCTGAGAACTTTTGATTGACTGACCGATCTAATCTTGTGAAGCCTTCACCTTCACCTAAGCTTATCCCAGCGACCATTCCAACTACTGAAGTTCCTGTTGTAAGCAAATGTTACCTCACAAGGCTTGAGCATGGCACCATATGACACTGATACTTACATAACACCTCAATCAACCAAATATCTTACAAATCTGTTGGACCACAACCACCACAGTCACCTACCACCCTTGTTGGTGACGAGGACGCGGATGGAAGCTTCCAGGTTGAATCTTTGCTACCATCAGCCTCAGGTCTTCACAAAGACCAAGCAAACTCCAAAGTTAGTCTATTCCCACCACCTGTTCGATCCCTTTCCGACTTGTTCATCACCAGCATCTGACGGATCTTGTTGAATCGCATTGTAGCCAAACAAGCCAAAGAACAAGAAGCAGAAGGTGAAACACCAGCCAAACACCAACTCGTCTTCAACCATCCAGCACTGGCCAAGCCTGCGAAGGTCTACTTGGAGTAAGGTAGTTGATCACCCTTCTGATTCAGGCCCCCCTCGTCGTTCTACTCGCACTCATGCTGCTAAAAAAGTGTGTAAGTTGTATTCCATCCTCATTTCTTGTCGATTCAGTTTTTGAGAGATGTCTTATAATCCAGGACAAACGCGTACCGCACTGGCTACATCAATATGTTAGCTCAGTATCTGACCCAGTGCCTGATGGGCACTGTGGCTATCGAGCAATTGCCATCAGTTTGGGACGACATGAAGACGAATGGAACTCAGTGCGTCGCGATTTGATCGTTGAGCTGGAGTCAAAACACGATATGTACGAAGCACACTTTGAAGCACGTCAGCGAGGAGACGGTGGGGTGGCTGAACACGTTTCAGTCATCAGAACCACCCGTGAAGAAGTATTGGATACCCCTGCATTGTGGCTCAACTCGGCTCAAATGTTATATATAATTGCCACGACTTACAAGCGGCCTTTCTGTGTCTATGGTGAAGCTAACGATAGTTTTTCAGCTCTGCCCCTCGATGGACCACCAAATGACAACACGCCTATTTATCTGTGTTATGATCGCAAAGGCTTACATTTCTTGTCACTCTCTCTGTTCTCCTCTCAGCTGATCCCCTTCCCTAATGTATGGCAAGAATGGTACAAACTTTGCAAACCAGATGCGGCCAAGTGGATGAATAAGTATGAAGCTCATTTCAATAAGTTCCAAAACTGTATCCACCCCCTCCTTGTCGCTGAAAATCCAAGGCTGTACTGTTCTAGGAAACCTGTATCCATTTCAGACTCCGATTAGCTGTCTTGTATAATAATGTTCATAATCATAGTGGAGTTGTAATAAATAAGGTCAAATATCAATGCAGTTCAATTAGTTTATCAGTTTTATCCATCGCAAACATAAAACACAAAAGGTACAACTCAAAATACATGTACAACTTGATATCCTATATCCCATGTAATCCAATGCTATCACCTGATATGCCTGATATCTCCATTCATGTCATAATGTATTTCATATACTTGGTCTTCACCTTGCTCATAGAGGTCCGGCTCCTCAGCCTGCACAACATTGCCACCCAATAATTTCCTCCACTCTTGTCCCACCCATTCATCAACAATCTCCCATTCCCTTTCTAATCTTACATCCAACTCTGCAATGCCTGGTAAAGCTGTCTGAGTATCATGAAGCTGAATTTGGAGCTCCACACTCCAGTGCTTCAACAGTTTAGCGGTCCTTCTGGCCACAATTCGATAAAGTGAAGCCTTTTTCTCCTTTTCATAGGGGCAATTTGCTACAAATTGAATTAAACTTGATCAGGATAGAAGCAAAAGTCATCCCAGCAATCAATATGTTGCTCACCTTGCTCAATTCCCTCCTTGAGTACCATTATCCGCCCATGGTATTCAATTGCCCATCCTAACATCTGACGGACTTCCCTAGAGATCCGACGGATCTCTTCCTGAGCACTTCTTTGCCTCAGGAAGGCATCAATTCCTTGTCTTATCCTCACATTCTCAGCAGTTTGGTGTTCATCTTCATCAACCTCACCCCGATTCCAAAATTGATCCTCCATTTCCATACCCATTACGGTCTCATAGTCCGGAAGTTCGAATCGAGGGCCTCTGGGGTAATCGGCTCGAAACTTACGGACTCGACGTGCGTAAGTATTGTATTTATTCAGTAGATCCCTTGTCTTATCGCTGTATATCCGAGACATATGCTGTGATTGTCTTGTGCCTGAATCAGGCAAATAATGAATCCCATGGGGATTGTCAATAGGGATACTTCGTGTCATACTTCTACTCAGTCACTCACCTGATGCAAGATGACGACGAATCCGACATTCTACAAGACCGACTTTGGCTTCATACATCTTGTCACGAGCAAGAGATATAGCCAACGTTGCATTTGCCACATTGCCTGTTCATAATTTATATACAACATATCAAAACTCTGATGTCATTATCAGATTTAACAAGATAATTACTGCACCAGTAGGCCCTGTCAAAGCTCCAAACTCAGCCCCTCCAAGGGCATTTGCCATTGCCTCGATTTGACGTTCAATGTCTACTATTGAACCAGGGAGGGCCAGGAGCTCGTTCTTTTCAGCCTGAGTTCTTGCCCTCCTGGTTTTGCTTTGGAGGTCACGCAGTTGTCCACTGGCTGGCCATTAATCTCAGCAAACATCAATATTAGTCAGGAATGGTGGGTTTGAATATATAAATATGCAACACTGACCGAGCAATCACAAGCTCCTCCTCCATTTTCAATAATATCAAAAGCTTCTCCCTTTTCTGCTTTGTTGTCTCAGTCATGACATCAAGCTGTTTAGTCCTTTGAGCATTCCACTCGTTCTCGAAGAATTGAGACGGATGCCCAGCCAGACCTTCACCAGGAACAGGAAGTGCCAGAGTTCTGAGAGTATCCTCAGCTTCAGCAAGGCGTTTCCTGACTTCCATATGCTTTCTTCGAACATGTTTCACTATGGACAGGTCAATCATGGTCAGACATTTGATCATCAATTTATAAAGTGAGTGACTTACCAGCCTCGTGTCGAAGGCATGTGTTGAAATGCGCCGAACGCATTGCAATGGCATCAACTCGATGTTGAGGTGTTGCATATCGCAGAGGAGCAACAAGTGGGTCAAGCCCAGACCATATCCTTTCTTCTCCTTCACCATCGGAAAGGCCCCAACCAGGATTAAGCCTTGGATTCCAAAGGAGCTGACATGTCCAGCGATGGACATAAGCGTGAAAAACGCTTGTGCCAAACTTCAAGCGCCCAGTGTTGAAGTCATCTGCAAAAATTCCACGCTGGTGATAGGTATGTGAATTACAACTTTGTCAGGATGAGCTCTTTCTTGATAATTAGGGATTTCCACAGGCACAGGCATTGCAAATTGGTTATATTATATCACTCACTTTTAGAATGCCAGCTTGCATTGTACAGCCGATGTCATACAAGAACCCTATATGACTTGGATTCACCCCATGGTTGCGAGTTATGTCTAGAATCCATTCAATCAGCGAGTAGCTGAAGTGCAACCTAACATATAAGCAAGGATCAGTCAAAAACGTCTGATCCTTTTGCAAGCATAATTAGGACATTGAAAGATACCCACTAACTTTTCGCCGCTCTGCCTGATGTTGGCAAATCGAAGGGCGTGGTCATGTCGACATGCCATGCCCATAAGGCCTGTTTCATCACAACCTCCCCAGTGCCCTTTACCACGCTTATCATTCGCTGCTGTATGCTGTTCTGCACAAGCTTGCTACACATGAAGAAGGTAATTTTAGCTGATTCCTTTCATCAATGTAAGAGGTAAGTAGAGCCTGACAAAATCGTCTTCAGGATGCCCTGCAAGCCTGGCTTCCATCCGGTTGACTTGCTCTTCAGGGAGAAATAATGTAGGCATTTTCGTAGGGACCTGGGCTTGCTTGGTACCAGCGGTGATATGTCGTCGACGCTGGAAATTACCATCCATGCACACTATGATATCTGGTTCCAATGGATGATCAGGATTTCGCACAGGTGGTCCAAAACACCGGGGACAGTTTTCCGCAAGCTTGCTGATGGCTGCGAGACTCATTTCAATATCCAGAGCTTGTTCCAACATAGTGAGCATTTGGCGATAGGCATCTATTTCCAAGTGCAGTGGGGTTTGCCATCGCCGAGGCTGACATGCAAGATGTATCAGTGAACGTTTTGACTTTACTGAGGTCAGAGGTCTAGCTCATATCACTAACCTCCTGGTTCTTGGTCAGTATGAGCGGATTCCAAGCGTCAAGGAACTCGTCCAGTGCCCAAGCAAAAGGTCCTAGTCTGGTGCTGCAGAACTTCCAGAGGAGATGATAGAATCGCAGCAGCCGGATGGAAAAAGCCGTCTGGGGGGATTTTGGGGAACCTCCAATGTACCCCATGTAAATCAAGCGTGTTTGATCACTATATTGACATGAACAAAACTGGATGAGTGCTTTTCGCCGCGCTTTGGAAGCGCAACAGACGCAGGGGACTTTCAGTCACAATATCAAATCAAAATGGATTGGGTAAGAATTGACTAACTTAAAAGATTGACCAGGTCTATGTTCCTACTCCGCCTCTGACTAGGATGACAATTACAAACAGGCTTGTGATCAAAGTCCCATCTCAAATGATCGCCCCATTCACTCGTCTTGAGGTGACATTCAATGTATGCTGAGAACATCTCTTGGGCCGCCCTCTCCAAAGCCAAAGCTCGTTCACGCCTTTCGTCTTCAAGGCGAGCTTGATGGATTTCCTCAATAAAAGCAGGAATGCAATTGATATCGATATCGTCAAGTTCAGGTACTCGCATTTCCTCGAACTGCTGAGGGCCATTGTCCGCATTCTGGTTGTTGTTGTTTAAGCATCCACCTTGGCGCTTGCGACCTTTGACCGCTTTGCCCATCTTCTCAAAATAGCGCTTCTGTAGATCGGTCTTCGGGTTGTCCTTGATCCAGTATGGCTTGTTGGGATGGAAAGGTTGATGTACACCTTTGAATTTGGGCATGGTCGATCGATACCGATGGTGGATGTGATGGAAGGAGGTGGTATGGTATATGTTATGAGATTTGTGTTATTAGCTGCTGACAGGGGAAAGTGGAGAAATTGGTTACTGCCTAGGTGATTACAAATACATAAAGCACCATTGTAATACAATTTTCTATGTTCTAGTCGTTTTTCCTTTTGATTCCAGATTCTCACACCAAACTGCCGACCACCACATCATTATGGATCCACACCAAGCTTCCAAGGACAACACCACTTTGTATCAACTGTTTGGTAAAGTTCTCATTCAACAACATGCTTCTGCAGCGCAGCAGAGATAGGTCGAAGCAGATCAATGATTGGTTAGAGGGTCTGTGACATAGATAGATATGTACAAGCTCATGATACACTATTCATAAGGGTGGTGTCCTTCTTGATAACACTCCATATTCATGTTATCATTCAAATAAAAGTATGTTGTGTGATGATCTTGAGCAACAGAACAAATAACTGTCTAAAATAATAAGGAGTGTTGCCCTCTCTATAGTTCAAGTGTTATCAGTATAGTTTAAATTGTATCAGTTATAAGAAACTACCAGATAAGACAGTTGTGCTTTTGTGTGCTAGAAGAATACACAGGATAATTGAGTGCATCAGCATCATCATGAATCCACATGATGCTCTTCAAATATAAAGGAGTTGTTGTTTTATAGATATTACCAGTGTTGAGTTTGAAATTGCATTTCAAAGGTGAAGAAGTAGTTGCATGGTCCCCAGTTCTTGATGAAGAGGTCTGTGGTGTAGGAAGGCACATTTACCAAAGGAGCATTGTGACAATATGCCACATCTTCAAAGTGTTTGGGTGGAATTTGTAAGTGGGAAGGAAAGAATACCTGTTTGTTTTATATATTGAAGTGAAAGTTTGCAGGTGAAGAAGTAGTTGCATGGTCCCCAGTTCTTGATGAAGAGATCTGCAGTGTAGGAAGGCACATTTACCAAAGGAGCATTGTGACAATATGCCACATCTTCAAAGTGTTTGGGTGGAATTTGTAAGTGGGGGGAATAGAAAAGCTGTTCATTTTATATTGAAGTAAGGGAAAGTTTGCGGGTGGAATTTGTAAGTGGGGGGAATAGAAAAGCTGTTCATTTTATATTGAAGTAAGGGAAAGTTTGCAGGGGAAGATGTAGAGCTATGGTCCCCAGTGATGAATGAAAGATGTCTACAGTGTAGGAAGTCACATTTATCAAAGGAGCATTGTGACAGGAGCATTGTGACAATTTCTGACAAACTGGGGGTTATTGAAATGTTGAGTGAAGATATTTCAATAAAAAAGGTCAGTGAAATTTATCAGAAAGTTCATGACAATGGTGCTGATGCAAAGCATGTCAAAGATTTAACCCAAACACTTTGAAGATGTGGCATATTGTCACATTGCTCCTTTGGTAAATGTGCTTTCCTACACCACAGACCTCTTCATCAAGAACTGGGGACCATGCAACTACTTCTTCCCCTGCAAACTTTCCCTTACTTCAATATAAAATGAACAGCTTTTCTATTCCCCCCACTTACAAATTCCACCCAAACACTTTGAAGATGTAGATCAGCTTAAAGTGTTTGGGTGGAAACTGGATTTCCATCATGGACTACCCTATCTGTTAAACAATTAAATTTGACTTCCAATTTCAAAGGTGTTTGGTGAATAATATATAAATGGCTATCATCCAATAATACATGTCAATCAGACCAAAAGGTCTGATTGAAAGGTTGAAAGCTAGGGCTTGAAACAAATCCAGAAACTTTTCCATTATCTGACCCAAAAATGCGTCAGACTTGCATATTTCAATGAACACCATATAATTGTATTCAGACTTGCATATTTCAATGAACACCATATAATTGTATATGGTGTTGAAAGTTTTGGCCTGGATCAAATTTTGAGAGCAAGGTGAGAACATCACTAGACATGCCCCCATCAACTCAAAAGCTAAATCTGCCTGGTATGCAATTTGATTAAAAACAAAATTTTTACTATGTCAAAAGTTTGTGCACAAACTTTTGACTTGGTAATATCAATTTGCTTTAGACAAATTGACACAGTCACAAGATTTTGTTATTTCTTGATGGCATTGATCATACCATCAAAGAAAGTGAGATTACTTGTTCTTTTAAGACTAATATGGAAGGTCACAAAGACATTTTAATTATTTATGGCGATGATGATACCAAAAAGGATTTTGGAATTCATCATCAAGGCTAGCAGATGATCAACCAGGTAACTACAAGTCAAGAGGACTAAACAAACGGTGACAAGGATTCCTTGAACTATAGCTCTACAGTTGAATAATACATGCCCATTGTGAAAAACGCAAATGTATAAAGGCAATTGATTTACTCATCAAACTCTGGGTGGCTCTCCTTCAATGCGCATCTCATTAATGACTCTTATCACCACTTATATGTGAACCATAGAAATGCATCAAAATAATCAAGACAAGTTGGCTTAAACTTAACACACCTCAAGGCCGCATGGCCTTATTGGCTGGAATTCCAACCAGTTTCTGCTAAAAATTTCTCACTGATCAATAAATCGCAGGCATTAAGCAACTTGATCAGCAAAAATTACCGCCTGTAGAAATCATGTGGGTTAGAGGGGTTGAGTAAGGCTTGCTTACTTAAAAAGTGGTCATCTACCTTGGACTGCGATGAGCCGCGCTCCTTTGCTCCATCTTCTGCTGAATTTAAAGCTGCCTTGTAAGCTCGAACCTCGTTTCTATACTTTTCATGCAAGCGGGTTTCTTCATGCTTGAGTATCTGACACATTTGAGTGAGAGAAAACCCTGCTGGATAGAAAGGAATCCAAAGCTGGGGATCGCTAAAAATTTTAGGCTCTTGTTGCATTCCAGAGAAACAAGCCGCACCAGCGAAAACGTCTGCATGGCTATAGACCGCCATGCAGATTCGCTGAAGGGGCAGCCCTTCAGGCGTTGGAAGGCGGGTGATTTGACTGACCCCATGCATAAGTATGTCAAACGCACCATGGACCGAATACCCAGGCCCCCCATGCATGGCATACCCTAGGTAATTGAGGATCAAAGCGCCACCGTCGTAATTTTCACCAAAGTAATTGGCTGAGGCAAATAGGGTGGCGTTGTTTCCATCTCGATGATGATCAACCTGCATGCCAAACATTGTGTGCCTGCCTGCCAATTATCAGATGGCCTTGTCAGGTCGATTCACCGTGCCCAATGCAAGCGAGAACCACTTACCAATGCCGAGCGGGTTGGTCATATCCTTCAGTTCCCGAGAAGCCGCAGGCGTTCCTTTCTGCACAATGACACGAACAGCCTTCATGGCAGTCAAGTAAGATTGAGGCTGGATGGACTTGATTATGAGTCGACCCATTTCGAGGTACCACAGCAGTTCTGAATTGATTCGCTCGTGATCCTCACGCTTATATGCGTGTTCCTTACCCATCTGAATGAGGGTAGGAAGGTTGTAATGGGACACATCGGCTTGATCCCAGCCAGAAGAAGGGTGCCCCTGGCGATCCGAACCCAATGCCAGATGGGTGTCCGACATGCCTGCTGAAAGGTTCTGCGCATAGAAATCATTAATTGAAAATCAGCGTCAGAATGAAGTGTGTGAAGATTGCTGTAGGTTTGGATCGGCTTACCGAGTATCGTCCGTAGCCAACCTCCTGGGAAGGCAATGCGCCGTTGATCGTGCCTGGGACGCTGATGGTGCTTGAATCGGCTCCACTTAATCTAGTACTCGCTTTGTCAGATACCTGGTACGGGCTCTGCAAGATGGGAGGTGGGGGATGGAAAGTGCGCTGGAACGTTTCCAACGTCATGGGCCCAATAAAAACGGGGACATCATGAACGACCGCCGCGCCAGCAAAAGCGACTCGTGCTCGTTCCTATTGTGATCAGAAGGGGGGGGTAGAAGAAATTCCACAAGTGAAAACAAAGAAAACATGCATAGATTGTTAACTTTGATTCTATTGATGAATCAATAAGGAAGCAGATGCTTACCTGACCGCTCATGGACTTGGCAACTTTGCTCACTTTGGGTGGAACGCCAACAGCAGCGACACGACCGGCCAGATCGATCAAAACCACCGCTTCGTCTTTTCCCACAACTTTGGGTGAGACGGAGCGTTGAATGGCGAGGTCGTTCAGGGATACGAGGTTAGGATAACGGAGGGCGAATGGCTTAGGGCCACTAGGGTAAGCAGCATACCGATCGAGTTCTTGTTTGATGTGAATTGCGCATTGAAGGATGCTGTCCTGCCGGCCATTCAGGGGCTCAAGGATAGAGAAGTCGTCCAGGACGGTGTTGACGCTGATGGGGATGTCACCAAGTTCAAGATGATGAACTTGTTGCAGGAAGAAGGCAACGGCGATGTCGAAGTCGACCTGGATCACCCTGGCCTGCTCAAAAACGCGGCGGAGGTAGTCGGCAACCATGGATCGGCGGCAATACTTACTGCGGAACTGATGAGCTGGGATATCGGGCCTTAGGTGTTTGGGAATCTCGTGGGTGCGAGGCTTGGGTTTCGATGCGGGGCGTTTGGTCTTGGGTGGTTTTGGAGGCAAGCATTTGATCTTCTTGGGAAACGAGAGGGGTTTTGGCTGATGGCTGGGAAGCGCGCTGGTGTCAGTTCATGAACGACGTGATCGTTTGAATGGGATTCACCTTACCTGAGCATGATTGGTCGTATGGGGTCTAAATCCTGAAGGTCGGTTAGATTGGATTCGTACCCTGATTCATTCGGTGGGGGCTGATCGTCCGGCTTGGTTTGCAAAGGCCAGGTTCAGTGGGTATGAGGCGTATAAAGTAAAAATATAAAACAAGGTCAGCATTGCATCTATGATGCGATTCTCTTGCTTCATGCAGTCAAGAGCACATCCGGATGCCTTGACTGCATGCATACGCAGGATCCAAGCCCATAGATCCGGCTATGGGTGGAGGATCCCGGCGCAAGAGAGATCGCTCGGTGGTAGTGAAAAGGGGGAACGAACCTTGGCTGGAAGGGGGTTCGTTTCAATAATGGAGCTTGCCACGTTGATGTTCGCAGGGCGCATCGGTGGTGCTTGAAATTGTTGCATCACGACGTTGGCTAGTTCGGTCGTTGGCTAGTTCGGTCGTTGGTGAGAAGTGGGCCAGGTGAAGGTGAAGGGTGCGAGTTGGAGCTGAACTTGCAAGCAGCAGGTTCGGCTCGAGCGTCATGGGGTGCTTGGGTGCGGCTTCGGAAGCCTGAGGGCCCTGGGTACCGGTACAGTCCATACAATCACCATTGTACCGGTACATTGGCGATTGTATACCCTATATGAGCCCCAACCAGTACATAGGTTTATGGAATTCACCATGAAACCTATGTACCGGTACCACTACGAACTGTACCGGTACATAGGTTTCATGGTGAGTTCCATAAACCTATGTACTGGTACATCGGTCTATGGAATTCACCATAGAACCTATGTACCGGTACCACTACAAACTGTACCGGTACATAGGTCTCATGGTGAGTTCCATAGACCGATGTACTGGTACATAGGTTTATGGAATTCACCATGAAACCTATGTACCGGTACATAGGTCTCATAGTGAATTCCATAGACCGATGTACCAGTACATAGGTTTATGGAACTCACCATGAAACCTATGTACCGGTACCATAGGTCTCATGATGAATTCATTGTACCGAAGTACTGGTACGATCATGGATTATGATCGTACTAGTACATAGGTTTATGGATCTCATCATGAAACCTATGTACCGGTACCATAGGTCTCATGATGAATTCACTAGACCGAAGTACCGGTACTATCATAATCCATGATCGTACCAGTACATACATGGGTGTACCAAATTACACCACCCTTTCAGAGCGAAGGGTGGCAAAAAACTCACCACCCTATGAAACCCACCACACCTCCTTCCTTATCAGAACTGTACCACCCTATGAGATTCACACCAGGCTATAAGGGTGTAATAGGGTGAAATACACCTCGATTATCAAAAATCACACCCACAATCAGCACCACACCACACCTTAGATAGTGGCACACCACCGTAATGTGCCATGAAAACTTACTACTGTATGAATAAAGCAAAAACCCACCCTATAACTTGATTTTTACACCGCCTTTTTGCAAAGAATACACCAACTCTTCAAGTTGAACCACCCATTCCAACACAAGTCCCTGCCATTGCTTTACATACACAAACCCGTCATTACATGCACAAACCTGTGGGAACAAGAAGGGCAAAGTATAACAAAGCACCATTATGCACTAGGTCTGAAATGGCCTCTCATTTACAAAATGTCACTCCTTGTGTAGTATGAAGAAGCGGTGGTCAAAGTGAAGTTCCTCTGGTGAGATGATGATATTGCAATTACAAGATAAGGACCAGACAAATAAGCTATTGGCTGTGTTCCTTATTGTCTTTGACACAAATGACTGTGTAACGGTGTGCCAAGATGTCTTGGTGCCATACTATTCCTTATCATTCATAATGGCCGCAGGCCCCGCTGCAAGCATCTCGGCTGTGACTTTCGAATCACTAGTTTGATGCACTGCGAGCCGAATGTCATTGGGAAATGGTATGCTTCGCAATAGAACATCACAATGTCCTTTTTTGGGGTGGATGTGGACCCTAGGCCGGATCTTTTTGGTGTTGACTTTGTGCAGGTGTTTAGCTGGATAAGGTCATCTGATGTAAGCCCTGGACAGATGAATTAATGGAGGTTATGGTTACAATGCAGCTTACCCACAAGCTCGTTCAACGCGGCAGTGAAGTCCTTGCGAAGTTGATCATTGGGCCTGATGTCCGTGTCCTTTGACTTCTGTCCAGGCAGATCACGACTAGTGGCAAAGCGATTGAATCTCTCAAGGAGGTGATGAGGTGATGAGAACGAACTTAAGTAGACAGGATCAGAACTGAATTCCTTACACCAGCCAGCCGTTGGATTGGAGGTAGTGGGATTCCATGACGACGCCATCAAGTGATAGTGCATCCCATAGGACTTGTGTGCCGCTTGGAGCTGATGTACATGGACAGAAACCAATGATCAAGTGTGATGATGTGCAGGTAGAATAGAGTAGTGATCAACTCTTACCGAGGAATGTATAAGCTGAATCTGTGCAATACCCTTTTGCTGATACTTAGCACGTTGATCTGGGCGTCGACTCAAAGCCAATTCATCTTTCACCTTCTTGACATTGACAAGCCGTTCAAAGACAGGAAGATAGGCTTGTTCTTCAGCAGATAGATGTTCATGGCCATTGAGGTCCACAGTGTTGTTGGATACAACCATGGCGATGCGATGAAAGAGGTTTCTTTCAAATACATTACTGTCTGGTGTATCCTTGATTGCTTCCCAAGCTGCACAAACCTTGTTGTTGTAGGAGGCCAGAGGGTCGCCATCCATGGTATCAACGTCGTGTGCGTTTTGCGGGGCGGTCTGGGGCACTGGAGCTCAGGATTACTATTGGAGGGCTGGTAAAAGTGGGAAACTAGGAGGCTTTGAGACCACTCACTGATGTTGTCAACAGTGGCTGTCAGACTGAACTTGCGAAACATGTGGTAGCTGCTCAAGGTGTTTGCTCGGATGGCACGATGACTGCATGCAGGGATAAGTATATGTACTGTTAGTATAAACCTTAATGAATGTACAATGTATGGACTAACACTCCATATTTCAAGGTATCGTATGAAATGCCACCAGCCAAACTTAAAACCTGCAACCTGGTGGCCAGTTGGTCCTCAAGTGCTCTGGCCTCGTTCAGGATATCAGGTGGGATTCGGTTGTGACATAGCGGTTTTGCGCACTGAAGGTAGTGTGAGAGTTCATCATTGCTCCACAAGTCAGCTAGTTCTTGATAATTATAGAGCGTGGGTTTGATCGTGGGTTTTTTTGGTATTGGGACACCATGGCCATCAACTGGTTCAACAACAATGTCTGGTAGAAGGTCATCGTCTGGAGGTGGCTTCTTTATCTGCTTGGTGCGTTTCTTTCTCTTCTTGCTCAAGACACAGTCAGAAACTGCAGTGGTGTCATTTTCTGAGGGGTGTTGATGATGAAGAGCAAATCAAGAGGAACAATTGAGCGTGGGTACAGAGCAGAGCAACTTTGAATACCTTTACCTTTGCTACCTTCGGAGTCGGTTTCAGTGTTGGATTCATGCGAGTCTGATTGTGCTGCATGTGGAAGCAGTGAGATAATAGGAAGAATGGGGAAAAACAAACTTTAAATGGTGAAAAGTTGCGACTCACGCTGGTACAATGGAGAAGTATCAGCATCTTCACTTTGGCCCTTGCCTGTAATCCAGAAGAGTCCAAAAATGCAAGTCAGCAAAGTGCAAATGTGATTAAAATGTTAGAATGATGAGTTGAGCACCTTGGTCAGTCTTATCGTGGCTGGACTTCTGACGAATACTAGACCGAGTTACACGGCGTGGTCGTGCCATGCCTTTCGATCGAACCAATGATTGAGTGTTGACAGGTTGAGATAAGAAAGTTGATGAGTTGCACCAGTGGTGAGTTGATTCTACCAGAGGGATGATTGGAGTTTCAGAATCAAGGTGTACCTTGGTGCTTTGGGTGAGTTATGGGTGTTGGTGTACTTAGGCTTATGTATCATATTTGGAAAGGCCAGTGTTTGAGTTGAGTATTGCAGGGTGGTATGAATGCTCGACCCATGTATAAATGAGTAAAGATCAATTGGTGGTCTGGTGGATTTTGAGCTTGAGGGGTGAGGTTCTGTGTGTAGAGGTGGAGTTGTGATGACTGGGTGTGTCAGGATATGTAGGGGGGTGTAATTTTAAGGGGAAGGTGGAGCTGTGATAGGGGGGTGAGGTGTAGGTAAAGGGTGGTGGAGTACTGATGATGCGGTGGGGTGTGTATAAGATGGATGAGGGTGGTGTGGTTTGGTCCCTTATAGAAAGTGGACTTAGCCAGATTTTGAAATTCCGAAGATGCTTCTCAAGATGCTACTTCATCTCACACTATGGCCCCAAACCCCATTGGGTGACAGGGTAGTCTGTATGACCCTATGGTATAGGGTCATGTCTTAAGTGATCAGGTGAGTCTTCTCAGGTACTACTACAGCTTTAGCTGCTTCTGCTGGGGGTGCACCTTGGTTTTCTACCCCTTTAGCTGCAATATTAGCCTGCTCTACTTGTAAAGAATAATCTGCAACTACTGCTCGAATAGGTCTACTACTGTCCCACCTAATTACTGCACCATTAGATAATATGTAAGTATTGTTATGCTCAGTGACATATCCATCATTTATGTCCCTTTGTTTATCTGGACATCTATTATGACCATGACCTTCTCTTGCACAATAGTAACACATCACCGGTCCATCTCGAAAAGCCGCCTGCTGAAATTCTGCTCTAGGAGGCCCATTGTTGGGTTGTGGTGGTGGTCCATATTGCCCACTTGGTGGTTGATGATTGCCATAATTTCCTTGATACTGCCCTGCTGAAGTATTCCATTGAGAAAAATTATAACCTTCGCTTCCTCCTCTATTTGCACCATATCCTCCTCTTCCTCTATTCATACCAAAGTTTCTGTACTGTCCACTGTTGCTGTTGTTGTTGTTGAAGCCCAGTCCATTGTTGAAATCCTGGCCTGATGCACCCTGACCTTGTTGTCCATTTCTAAAATAAGTACCGGAGTTGAAATGAGGTGCTGGTCCTCCTCTATTTTGAGGTGGTGGAACAAAATTGTTTTGTTGTCCAGCATAAGAATTGTTTTGAAATCCTCCATGGACTTGACTGTTTTGATTTCCAGCCAAAGGTCTGCTCACTCCTTGTCCACTCCATGCAGCAAACTGCCTGACTAACTCACTAATTGTTGCTTCATCCACCGACTTTCCGCCAATCTTCTTATTCAAGCCTTCCATCTTCAATCCTTGTCTCTCTTTATCCTTCTGTACCACTTTCTCTTTTAATTCCTCATCCTTCTTTGTCTCTACTTCCTTCTTTCCTCTTAACTCTTCAAACACTAATTCAACCTCATCTTGTACTACCGTATGTACTGTCTTCTTGAGTATCTTCCATCCTGGCAACCGGTGCCTTCCATCCTTTGTCCTCCGCAAATCTCCATCACTACGTAACTTCTCCTTGATTTTCTTTTGCATGTTATCTGAGAATGCCCGGTAATAGTAGGTGCACACTTCATCCTCTGAATCAATGTAATCATATTTCTTGAGGTAGACCAGAATACTATCAAACTTATGTCTAAAACCTTCAAATTCCAACTTTGAATCAATACCACCATTACTTTCAGAATCCAAAGCTAACTCCTTTAGATCTTCCACCGTGTACTTAGGCGCCTCCCGAATTGAAGCGTACCGATCCTTCATCTCTGCCTTCAACAATTTCCAATCCCATTCACCTTCACCCCAACCGTTAAGTTCCTTGATTTCCTCTTTTAAATCTGCTCCATTCACAAATGCACAGACCTGCTTTGCCATGTCTACACCACTAGCTCCATCTACGTCCGCAGCAACCTCAAAGTCCCGCAGGAATTTCTGGACATCATCTCCACGACTAAATCTTAATTCTGAATCTTGAGGTTCAATTTTTACAACCTTCCTTTTACTTCTCTTGCTTTTCTTCTTTCTCCTACTCTCCACCTCACTATCTTCATCCGAACTTGACTCCTCCTCACTACTACTGTCTGAACTTGAACCGCTACCCTTGTAATACTTCTTCTTTCCTTTCCCTTTGCTTCTCCTATTAATTCTTTCTTTCTCTTCTTTACGTTGTGACTCCTTCAAAGACTTCAATACTTTTTCCATATTCTCTGCCTGTGCCCTAGCCTCCTTTAAATACTCCTCTGCATCCTGAATTGACAGTCCTCTATTTATAACCATTCCTTCTACGTCTTCCATTGAAACCATTTCCTCCGTCACCATTCCTTCTACTCCTAAACCCTTTGCCGTAACACCATCATCCAATTCTTCTCCACTTTCCTCCTTCTCCCTGTATGCCAACTTTTCCGCCATAGCACCCCCTTGAACACCATGAATACTGTCTCCACCTCTCCCCCCTACTACTGCTAATGCTTTTTCTGCTGCACGTTGGCTCGAAATTGATTTCTGACCAAGGTTGTTTTGAGATGACATATTGAGATTTGAGAATTTCTGAATTTCGAATTGAGATTTTTGAGATGTACTGATGATTGATGATTGATGAATTTATTGATTTGTTGAAACCACGAAGCGGAAGTGCACCCGCAAAGACGCAGAAGTTGTTTCGAATTGCCCGGGCAGAGTCACCAGATGTAGAACTCCTACGCAGTGTAGCGTAGGCTGAGCCGGAGAGGGGACGAAGTACAACCAAAGAAAGCGGAAGTACAACAGGTACAGTTACGCTGCCCTCAACCTTTAAGAATCTCTAAGTTCAGAAGCAGCGGGGGTACAATTCAAAAGAAACTTTTCTTGCTACACACAACTTATAATCCTGTCATAAGATTATTCCTTCCTTTCTACTGAAGTGATTCAGTTCCAACCTTGGTCCGGAACAGCTCAGACGAGTCTATTGACTGTACTAAGTGGTCACCAAGGTCCTTAGACACTAAAAGTGAGTAAGCTAGGGTTCAAGAAAGAAATTCATAAAATTGTTAAAGATAAGAAGACGTTGTGGTGATCAGTTCCTCTTTCCCCTTGCTTCTCTTTTCTACGCGTTAAATGAGTTGAACTCATTCAAGCCTATTTACTCATTAGGCTTGAATTTGGCTCATGGACCTTGGGTCTCCGCTCACTGCTGAGCAAGTCGTTTTTTTTTAAGATCACACATTCAAATTTTAGTTTAAGTTAGTCTTTTTATTATTATTATTATTTGGAAAGAAGGAATATAATTAAAACTACAACTTTAAAAGAAAGAAAAGATAAGATTAAAGTTAAAGATGAGAAGACAAGATAAAAAAAAAAAAAAGAGAAAAAGAAAAAATCGAATTTTGATTTCAAGTAATTATAACATCAATAAACAAGGTTAGAGATAGAGAAGGAGGAGATGATTTGAGTGGGGATAAAGAGGTAAAGGAGAAGGAGGGGAGGAAACAAAGAAGGGAAGATCGAGTTAGTAATAGTATAGATGAGAAGGAAGTAAAGAAGAGCACGTACTTAGATTGGGTTAGATTTGAGTTCAATCGATTGATAATAAGAAGGTTGTCGAGGAACGAAGTAGAATGAAAGATCAGAAAAACAACTCAGGACAACGCTTGAGAGAAGAGAAACAGATAAGAGATCACGTACCTAGATCAAGTTCGATAGGCCGGATCTTGAAAAGCACGAATAAAGATCAGATAGCAGATGGAGAGTGAAGTGAGAGATGTGGAGAATTGAGGGTGATAGAGGAGGGTGAAAGGAAAAGAGATCGATCCAAGGCGGAGCGAATCGTAGATCATGAAGAGGATCCCTAGGAGCAAACAGAAAATTAGAAGCAGGTGAACGAGTTAGTTCGAGATGAGATGAGGTTGAGCGATGTTAAGAGAACTTACGGAAATAGAAGTGGAGTGTGAGATAGAAGTGAGGAGGATAGAGGTGAGGGATTGAAAGGGAAAGTAGTCGGAAGACTCTGGAACTAAGAAGGAAATCGATCGGAACTGGTTAAAGTGTATCGAAAGTTACAAGACGAATAAATTAAAAAAAGAGTTAGTACAGGAGGAAAGGATGAACGATAAAGAAAAAGAAAGACTTGCGTACCTTGAGTTGAGAAGAAAAGTTAATCGAAGATCATTGGGAATCCAGTGATAGTAAGATAAGATGCAAAGCGAGACTGAAAAGTAAGAGAAAGGGGAATGAAGGCCGAGTTGTGGTTTGAGCGAGGTAGAAGGATATAAAAGGGGAGGACAAGTAGTCATTCGAAGGGGGGTGTTCGTTCATGGGTTTTTGCATGTTTTCCTCTTCTGTGTGAGTGTTTAAATTGGTTATCGGTTTAAATTTCTTCGAGCGTCCTAAGTAGTGTATAGCAGTCCTAATAATAGTATTAAGCCAAAGAAAAGTGTTAGTCAAGTAAAGTAATTGTGATAGAGAGCGACTTACAGTGAGAATATTGTAGTAGACCTTTAAAATCGCTCCGTTAGTGTCGAATCGAGTGTTGTAGTTGCTGAGCTCGGAAAAGGAAAAAAGGGAGGTCAGTCAATAGCTGTGTTGGGAACAAAATTCGCAAAAACGTCGCTATCCCGCCTTAGAATTCGAGAAAAGCCGGGTCGAGTCGGGTTTCTAACTTTCAGGACCAGACCCGTAAATCAAGTGTTACACCTGTAACAGCTTACCAAGAAACTTCGACTTTTCTTCTTATCTGCATCACAACCCTGCATAGGGTTGTGTGTAGTATCATTCTACTCAGGCTAACCTTGCACATTCAACTGTGGGGTTTTTTTAGGGTTGGGAAACTTTTAAAGGCACAGAAGTAAAATTAGAGTTGGCTCGACATTTTCTGTAAAACAAACTCAAAGGCAGAGGGCAGCTTTACAGCACCTTAGATTGTCAGCTCTCACGAGTGACATATCTTCCCCTCTCCGGCTCAGCCTACGCTAGACTGCGTAGGAGTTCTACATCTGGTGACTCTGCCCGGGCAATTTGAAACAACTTCTGCGTCTTTGCGGGTGCACTTCCGCTTCGTGGTTTTGACAAATCAATAAATTCATCAATCATCAATCATCATTACATCTCAAAAATCTCAATTCGAAATTCAGAAAATTCTCAAATCTCAATATGTCATCTCAAAATAACCTTGGTCAGGCATCAAGTTCAAATCAAAGTGCAGCAGATAAAGCATTAAAAGTAGTGGGAAGTAGGAGTGGAGACAATGTGCAAGGTGGTCAAATGGAAGCTATGGCGGAAAAGTTGGGGTACAGGGAGAAGGAGGAAAGTGGAGAAGAATCGGATGATGGGGTTACAGCAAGAGGTTTAGGAGTAGATGGAACGGAAATGGAGGAAATGGTTTCGATAGAAGACGTGGAAGGAATGGTTATGAATGGAGGACTTTCAATTCAGGATGCAGAAGAGTATTTAAAGGAGGCTAGGACGCAGGCGGAAAATATGGAAAAAGTATTGAAAGCTTTGAAGGAGTCACAACGTAAAGAAGAGAAAGAGAGAATTCAGAGGAAAAGCAAAGGGAAAGGAAAGAAGAAATATTATAGTAGTAGCAGTTCAAGCTCAGATAGTAGTAGTAAGGAGGATTCAAGTTCGGATGAGGAGAGTGAGGAGGAGAAGAAGAAGAAAATCAAGAGAAGCAAAAAGAAGGTTGTAAAAATTGAACCTCAAGATTCAGATTTAAGATTTAGTCGTGGGGATGACGTTCAGAAATTTCTTCGGGACTTTGAAGTTGCTGCGGATGTTGATGGAGCCGGTGGTATAGACATGGCAAAGCAAGTTTGTGCCTTTGTGAATGGAAAGGATCTAAAGGAGGAAATTAAGGAACTTAAAGGTTGGGGAGAAGGTGAATGGAATTGGAAATTGTTGAAGTCAGAAATGACGGACAGGTATGCTTCAATCCGTGAGGCGCCTAAGTACACTGTGGAGGACTTAAAAGAATTAACATTGGAATATGAAAGAAATGGGGGTATAGATTCAAAGTTGGAATTTGAAGGGTTTCGACATAAGTTTGATAGTATACTAGTATATCTCAAGAAGTATGACTATATTGATTCAGAGGATGAGATCTGCAATCATTATTATAGAGTGTTTTCTGATAGTATACAGAAGAGGATCAAGGAGAAGCTACGGGATGATGGAGATTTGAGGAAGACTAAGGATGGAAGGCACAGGTTGCCAGGATGGAAAGTCCTCAAGAAGGCGGTTCATATAGTAGTACAGGAAGAAGTGGAATTGGTATTTGAGGAATTAAGAGGAAAGAAGGAAGTAGAAATGAAGAAGGATGAGGAGCTTAAAGAGAAAGTAGTACAGAAGGATATGGAGAGAAGAGGTCAGAAGATGGAAGGTTTGAATAAGAAGATTGGCGGAAAGAATGTGGACGAAGCAACAATCAGTGAATTAGTTCGACAGTTTGCTTCGTGGAGTGGACAAGGTATAAATAGACCTTTTGCCGTCAACCCCAACAGACAAGTCCATGGCGGTTTCCAGAACAACTCATACTCTGGACAACAAAACAACTTCGGACCATCACCACAGAACAGAGGGGGTCCAGCACCGCAGTTCAACTCCTCAAATTACTTCAGAGGTGGTCAGAACTTCAACGGCAGTGGTCCGGGTCCTAACAATCAGAACGGCGGGCAGTATTCTAACTTTGGAATGAATAGAGGAAGAGGAGGGTTTGGAGGTAATAGAGGAGGATATGGAGGAAATCAAGGTGGAAGAGGAGGATACAACTCAACCTCTCAATGGAACAATTCATCAGGACAGTTTCTGTGAGCTACTAGCGTCTGTTGGGCTAGTAAATCACTAAAGAAAAGGTGGGAGATAATAAACTGAGTTTATTATCAGCGTGAGCAACTTGCTTAAAGTTTTAAACAAAGTTAGGAAAGAAGCAGTGGGATCAAATCCGTACTGACTTCAGTTAGATGACCTTTAAACAAAGGGTTTTGGATACAATTCCGGGAATCAATGCAAGCCCTGAGTCTTCTAGCAGGATTTAAAGTAGAAACTACAGTCTAGTTTCGTGCCCAGGACCACAACACTCTACTTTAGAGTTTGTGACTCAAGGGAAATATCACCTAGTGATATTTAAAGTTCTTTAGACTCTGAACACAGAGGAACTCCCGTGAATTTAGAGTTTCTCAAGTTATTGGATTCCCTTAATAACTTGAGCAGTACTGCAAGGATCACCTCCTGGAGAAGTTGGGGAAGTCTTCAAAAGACCTTCAACAATTTAACAATAGTTTGAAATCAAATAGAGAAATATACAATGTCTAATAAAGAGGACAAGGACTCTATTTATCTGATTTGATGAGTGTATTGATAATTTGATTAAAAGTAATGATGATGATAGATTTTCCTGGCGGGTGGGAGAGCTCTTTATATACACAAAACCCTAAAAATCCCTCATGTACAATCTGTGGTTTGATTACATACTTATTTGTAGTATGTAATCATCATCTTATCTATGATTGAATTACGTGCCTGTGAAATTCTTGTATTACTCATGTGATATGCATTTGTGAAAGCTTATATCACAAATTATAATGTCTTAATGTGAAATTACATGTATGTACATATGTAGTTACATATGTAACTATATGTAATTACAAGTCTACTTGACTCTTGAAACTGAGCCATGAGTTGTAAGTATTGTTTATTAGTTTTATTATTTTATTATCATATATTTCAGCCCTTTGGTACTAGTAATAGGGCTCGGGGCTGACATTCCCCACCACCAAAGGAGGTCATACTAGTTTCATGAAGTATGATCTCTTTTTGCTGCTCGAAAAGCTCTCAGATTTACTTTAGAGTTGGGTACCTTGTCCGCTGGTAACCACTCGTCAGAGTCCGCTCCATGATGTTTGTACCGTACTAGGTATAAAATTTCATCTTTATTGTCTTTGTTCTTTACCCTTTTCTCTCGAAGAATTTTATGGAATTTCTTTTCCTTTTCTGGTTCAAATGGTGGAATTACTACCATTGGTTTCCTCTGGAACTTATTTACTGTTGGGTCATTGTATTTCTTTATCAATGATACTGGAAAGACTGGATGCTTTCTTTCTAGTTCTCCATGCAATATGAGTTCTACTGCATTAGATCCCACCAGCTTGGAGATAACAAAAGGCCCAACAAAAGGGTCCCGCAGTTTCTTTGGTCCTTGTATATTGTTGAAATTGACTGTTGACAATAGTACTTGATCACCAACTTTAAGGTTTGGCTCCTTATGAGTCTTATCCCATCTCTCTTTGTTATATTCTTCCGCCTCTTTGATGCATTGGTTTGCAAATTCTCTTGCTTTACTTATCATTGTAGCAAAACTCAAAGAGGTTGGGTGGATTTCAACATCTCTGCTCTTGAACTTGTCCTTAGGCAACCTAGGGCAGAAACCTCTTTCTATCTCAAAAGGGGTTTTCTTAGTAGAGCTATGAACACTAGTGTTATATGCAATTTCCAATGCTGGCAATAAAGTTGTCCAATCATGTGTATATCCATCTTTATCTTTGAATTCTAAGCCAAAAGCGCAGAATTTCCTCAACATTTCTTCAAATGTCTGGATGCATCTTTCTGCTAATCCGTCTGTTTGCGGGTGGTATGCTGTTGAGAAAGCTAACTTTGTACCCATTATGTCAAATAGTCCTTTCCAAAATTCAGATGTAAATTTGGGATCCCGGTCACTGATTATCACTCGTGGTAATCCAACATCACTTATAAGTCTTTCCCAGAAGAGCAATGCAATGTCCATCGCTGACGATTCTTTATAGCATGGTAGAAATCTTGCACGCTTTGAAAATCTGTCTACTACAACCAAACAGGCATTGTAATTTTCTTTTCCGCCTGGTGGTAGTCCCGTAACAAAGTCCATGTTGATCACTTGCCAGGGATATGTTGGTTTCTCAATACTCTGCAAGAGTCCATACCTTTTTCCTGTAGCTTTATTTGCTTTTTGGCATCTGTCACAGCTACTGACATATTTCTCAGTATCCAATTTCCATTGAAACCACCAGGCTGTGGTACTCACTCTTTCTAGAGTACGTTCTACTCCCATATGTCCAGATAGGAACTCATCATGGCAGGTTTGCAATATTTGTTTGATGTGTTTTTCTGAAACAAGAACAATTACTGAGCTATGCTTTTCTCTGAAGTATAAGAGACCGGATTGCAGCAAGAATTTCCCTTCTGCGTACAATTCTTTCCAAGGTGACTCAAGGCTACTTGCTAGACTTAAATTAGCTTTATCTTTTGACATCATTGATACCAATTTTGTTGTGTTGACATTGGAATTGTAGCTCTCTTTTATTTCTTCAAAAAATTCGGTGCTGAGCTCGGCTAAACTCAAACCCATGACAGGGATGTCTATTTCTGCGTCTTCTGGGTCCCATGCGGGATTACTGCTATCATTTGGCAAAGCCATCCTACTTAGACCATCCGCATTGTTGTGCATTTTACCTGGTCTATGTGTAATTGTCATATATGGCCGGTACTCTTGAATAGCTAACATCCATCTTAACATATGTCTGTTGGGAGTTTTGATGTTCATCAAAGATCTCACCCCAGTACAGTCAGTAATAACTTCAAAGTACACTCCATCTAGGTAGTAGTGTAACTTTTCCAATGCCCAAACTAAAGCTAGTGCTTCCAATTGAGGTGAACCATACCTGGTTTCACTGTCCTTGAGCTGTCTTGATATGAACACTACTGGTCCTTCCCTTGCTTTACCATCGATAATTTGCACTTGGTGTAAAGCTGCTCCTAGACCTTCAAATGATGCGTCAACATATAATTTGAAAGGTTTGGAAAAGTCCGGCTGTAATAATACTGGTGCGGTAGTGATCATATTCCTTATCTTTTGCCAAGCGTGAATTCTCTCATCTGTCATTTCAAAAGAAACACCTTTAGCAAACAATTTATACAGGCAATTTGCAATTTTACCGTAGTTTTCTAAAAAATTTCTATAGTAACTTGCAAACCCCAAAAAACTTTGCATATCTTTGATGCTTTTTGGTGGAGGTTTTTGCAATACTGCAGCTGTCTTGTTTTGGTCAATTGCAATCCATAGTCCTGAAACTAAGTGTCCTAGTGCCCGTACCTCGTGGAAACCAAAGTTGCTTTTCTTCAAAGAAATTGTCATTCCCATTGCTTTAGCTTTGAGCAAGACTTGCTCAATGGCTTTGATATGGTCCTCCCAATTATCATGGAATATGATAATATCATCAATGAAGATTTTCAACCATCCTTCTCGCAATTCTTTACTGAATTGAAGATCCATCATTCTTTGAAAGAAAGCTGGCGCATTTTTAATTCCAAAAGGCATTTTCAGATATTCATGGATACCCATATGACAGATAATCCTCAGGAATTTTCTACATGCCTCTTCTACAACATTTTGATGGAATCCTTTGAAGATATCCATTGTAGTGATATACTTTGCTTTTCCTAGATTGATCAATACATGGTCACATCTAGGTAGGGGATATCTGTCAGTCAAGGTATATGTGTTCAATGCTCTGAAGTCACCACACAGTCGAGACTTTCCATTGTGCCAAGCAATGATTACGGGTGTGGTAATGTCCACTTCCTCTGATTCTCCAACCTTCCGAATGACTCCTAGTTTCAACAATTCGTCAATGTGTTTTTCAATCTCAACTCTATTCCTAGGACTAGCCGGATAAGCTGCTTTCCTCAATATAGGTGGATAAGGCTTTTCAATACTCAATTTAATACTCACTTTATGCTTCTCAATGGTACCTAGTGGGTTTTCCCCTAAACCAAATTGAGCTTTAAACTTGGCAATCAGTCTGACTACTTGCTCATGTTGTTTGTCTGTGAGCTTGGGACCAAATTTGGCTTCTTTGACACTCTCCATCAAAGGTGGAGCTACATTGACTTGTTCAATTGCAGGAGTCTGCTCCTCTTGCGGGGTTTCAACTACGTCTTGTTTTTTTAAAACAAGTCCTGTCAATTTTGGTCTTTGAATTGGAAGTCCAAATTTCTTTTTCTTTACATCATTACCAAATGTAAAGTATTTATCTTTGCTATGAAAAATGTCTATTCCATACATTGATAAAAACTCATCTCCTATTATGAGATATTTGGTATGTGAGTTTTCCATAACCACAAATTCAGCATCTATCCTCACAGATTCTTGAGGATGCGGGAAGACAAGTTTTAAAGAAATGACGCCTAAAGGAAACAAACTTCCACTGCACCCTGTGAATTTTATATTATTCTCGCAGGGAACCATTCTTGATTTCCAGTCTGGTAATAACGTGGTGAGATATTGACTCCCCACCACTGAACAAGATGCTCCACTATCTAAAAGTGCTTCAGCGTCTTGATCATTAACTATTACTCTGGTCAGACTATGGTACCCAATGGTGTGAGCTTTACCTGTGGCTGGTCAACACTTCAGCAACTTTGCATCACTTATTCTCACATTTCCTTCTCTTGGAGATGTAATAAGAGGCAGTTCTGCTTCGGAGTGTAACTGTGCAATGCTAACTTCTGGTTCGAAATTGCTTTCTATTGCATCAACTGCTGTGTCAAAATCTAGCTGTTGTTCCTCATCACTATCTTCATATTCCTCGATGTTGTAGGAAGTGAAGTCTTCTTCTTCTTCTTCTTCTGCTTCTTTGGCATCAACATTGTTAATGGCTTTACCTTTCCCTTTACATGTTTTCCAAACATGACTTGGATCGTTGCTTCCACAGGTGTTGCAGGCTCGAGCCGGTTTTTTCACACTTGTAGGAGCTTGTACCCTTGTACTGCTCACTTGTTTTGAGACATCATTACTCCGTGAGAAAGTATTCTTCCAGGGCACTGCTTTCCTGGTTTGAGGAATACCTTTGCTAATTTCTTCAAATGCAAGAATGAAATTGGTCCATTTACCATCTACTCCAATCCTATTCCGAACTGGAATTCTGATAGCTGCAGGAACACGCCACAACAGTTTGTCAACTACTTCACTGCTAGTAGCTTCTGGCTTGAAAGCTCTGATTCTTTGTTGTTGTCGATTTGCCCATTTGACACAATCTTGAGTAGTTTCTGGTTTGAAATAATCCGCCATAAATGATCTTTC
Organism: Melampsora americana; assembly: GCA_022264835.1. Taxonomy (NCBI): domain Eukaryota; kingdom Fungi; phylum Basidiomycota; class Pucciniomycetes; order Pucciniales; family Melampsoraceae; genus Melampsora; species Melampsora americana. The sequence continues at coordinate 148,893 of JAIFHY010000094.1, read as the reverse complement.
CATATTATCCTTCCATTGAGAATTTCCAAATCTGGACTGGATGGCTTCTTTCCACTCATCCCAGGTTTTGGTATATGGGGCGTCTTCTTTCATTACATCTAACAGCCATTGTCGGGCTGTTCCTTTGAAGACTAACGACAGTTTAGATGTTATTAAAACATCTGGTGGATCCATTGTAGTCCTTACTTGGTCCACCCAATCAATGAATTCTTGGTGGTTATACTCACCTTCACCGGTGAACTCTGGCCAGTCTTTAACATTAGGGAAGTTTCGTAGAACTTCTTTCCTCAATGCCGCCGCTTGCAAGGCTTCAGTTGTTTGAAGTTCCACAATTGAACTTTCTCTATGCTGAGGTTTTTCTGTTACAAAACTTTGTTCATGATTCTGGACTCTACTCCTATTTTGAATATGTGAAGTTTCACCTCCCATAGGGTCTTGCCTATGTGGAGGTACCATTCGTGGAGATGGTCGACTATCTCTGTGTATACTTCTGTTAGACAGTCTTAGTCTTTCAAAGTTATTCACTAAAGATTCAACTTTAGGACCTGCTCGAGCAGACTCTCGAAGTTGATGGAATTCTTCTATCATAGAATGTTTTTCTCTTTGATTGTTGGCGTTCATGTCAATGATCATTTGTTCAAGTTTGTTAAATCTTGAATCTAAGTATTTCTCTTGCTCAGATTGTTTATGTATAATGATTTCAATATTATTGGACTGAACTCTTTGTATATTCTCAAGTTGTTCTTTTTCTTCACAAGCAATTTTCTGATTTTCTTCAAGAATATTACTCAGAGTAGTTAATTCTTTCTCAAAGATCTCAAATTTCTCACTCAAAATTTCTCTTATTGATTCAATGAGTTGCTCATGCATACGTTGTAGAGTAGTCATAAGGACTTTATTTCTCTCACTATTTGGCTCTTCAATTTCAGTATTTAGTTCATGAGAAAATTTCATTTCTCTCGTCATTGGAGACAATTTAGAAAAGGAAGTAGAAATGGATAATTTCTTGTTCTCATTTAAAAATTTCTTAAAGGAATCTAAAGCAGAAATAAAGGGAGAGCCCTCACTAAAAATTTTTTGATCTAATTTATCAACTACTTCATAAGTATTTTGAATATACTTCCTACTTAATTGACAAACTAAATCTACTTTATTAAAAATTTGTTCCATGTTTGAATTACTAGTTATGAAGTGTTCTTCAAAAATTCTGTTTACCCTATTGAGTTCATTGAATCTGTTATGAACTTGTTTGAAATTTTTAGCCATGTCATCTAACATGGGCAAAGCAAAATCATTTTTAGTTAGTTCAGAAAACTTATGAATAATAGCCCTTTCTTGAGTATTTAAAAGACTTACATTTTCTGTCTTTACTTGCTTTGAGGATTGTACTTGCCTCGGCGTTGATTGGAGCTGTTGGAACCCCCCTCTTGTAGGAGGGTTTGACCCATCATTACCTGAGCTCTCACATAAGCCTTGGCCTCGTCGCGACTCGCTCGGTGACGATTGTTGTTGTGGAAATGCTTGGCCCGCTTTTGGGGTTGGTCCTCCTTGGTCACTTGAGGCTGAGAGGTATCCTCCTGAGCTTCCTTGCTCCGGAGGAAGAAGCCCCGAATCGAGAGATCGTTCGGATTCCAACTTGTTGTGCCGTTCTTGAAGTGATACTGCAGCCAGTGTTGAATCGAGTATTCGGTTGCCTTGTGATTGTTGACCAAGGTGTTCCAGGTTTTGCGGGCTCTGAAAACCGACTCCTTGCATAGTCGCAGTTTGGTTGGATCCGAGTCGTCCTTGGCTCGAGCTACCTCCCACTCCAAATAGGCTTGTTTGAGCTTCTGCCAAAGATCGCTGTACACTAACTCTGCCTCCAGTTCCTCCATTGTCTATTGTCAAAGATGAGATGGGTAAGCTGCCTGGTATTTGGTTCTCAGGAGTACTACTTAACTTACTTGTTTGCGAGGCTCCTGTGGAGCTCTTGCTGCTTCTACTCGAGCCTTTCCTTTCTCGCGAAAGACCGGCTGTTGGTTCGACCCTTCGGCCATCGGTATGTCCTCCCTCCTTGACAAGGTTGCCGTAGCGGATTGGTTCTGTTCTACTACGAGCAGATGATGTCCTTTTATCAGACATTGCTTAACGAAAATAGGATAAAAAAAAGTAAAAAAAAAAAAATCCAAAAAGAAGCAAGTATTACTTACGAGGACCTTCTGAAAACCTAGCAGTTGTGAATGTAAATCCTGTTGTGTCGGTTGTAGTGCGGGCAGTTGCACGAGCTATATTGGCTGGTCGAGAGCTCTTAAACCGCTCTGGAGATCGGCCCGGGGTGGTTCCTTGGAATATCGACTCCTCGTAAGGAGTAGGAGACGGATCTTGTGATTCCGATTCGCTTCGATCCGAGATCCTCTGGGATACAGATTTGAATTGTCTACCGTTACCTTCGGTATTGGATTCGATGTCAGGTAACTCTAGCTCGATACCTTTATCTTCCACTGAAGAAAAGGAAGATCGAATAAGTATATTTTAGGAAATTTAATAAAAAATGAACTTGTCAGTTTCAAAGTTTGATTTTTGCACGAATAACAATGTAAAGAGAAAAAACCTCTTACTTTCTTATGACGTGATCTTGGTGATTCACTGTATGTTGTGGTCAACAAAAGGTGTACGTTTTATATCGGTCAAATTTGTTTTGATCGATTGATTACACACAGAAGGAAAAAAAAAATCTCTATCTCAAAAAAGAAAAACAAATCTTTGATTGGAGATCGACCACGATAAATCAAAATGAATGGAATAGTTAGTCTTATGAACTTATTCAATCGATTTGGTTTGAATTGAGATAACTTACTTAAAAAATTTAAGTAAGGATAGGGATTGGTTTGAAAAGATCCTATCCACTGGTTTATTTTGTTTTGTTTCGTTTTTTTTTAAAAAAAATGAATGATTAGATGAGATTGTTTCAAAAATGAAGTAATCTAAATTTAATTGATAATGATTTGGTCAAATGCTTAAAAAAAAGAAAACTTTTGCTTCGATCGATCAATAATGATTCGATTGATCAATTACAGAAGGAAGAAGAAAAAAAAAAAAAATGTTTATTTTGATTTCTTTGATATAGCCGTTTTTGTATTTTTGTTCGATTGTTGATATTAAACGGCTTGTGAGGTATCGGCTTTAATAAAACTGTACGAGATATGTGGTGTTCAAAATCAGAATGTGGGTTGTTTTGATCGATCGATCTTATTTTAATCGATCGATTTTTTTTAAAATCGTGATAAGTAATACGTTATCAATTACTTACTTTCTGTAAAGCGTAAGTAATGTTATAAATTGAAGTTTTGATGCAATCAAGGACCTCAAAATGGTCAGTCGAGGGTATTTAGTTTGATCTATCAAAAAGGAATTGAGCAATTCCTAATAGTTTCTAAACGATGAGTAATAGATGAAGATCGATTCGAAAAGAACGCGATCAAGAAAGTTCTAGAAAGTAGAAGTAGTAATAAAATTTGGACCCTTGATATAAGATAGTATTAATCGTCGCTGGTTAAGAGTTGTCGTAGAGGTTTAGAACGATCAAAGACTGGTTTTCCTAAAAGGTGATTCTCACGAGGTGAAACAGATTAAACGATCGATCTCTTTTCAGTTGAGATCAAAGGTGATATGCGATAAAACAAAATAGACAGAACGTAAGTTTATTATTTGTTCTTTTTAATCGATCTAAATTGAGGTGATTAAATTAACATATCACTTACTTTGAAATGAGCAATATTCCACAAGAATGTTCTCTAATCGAAGTCAGAAGGTGAGGTGTGTCGAACAGATTCTTCGAATGAATTCAATCGGCTTTAATCTCGGTGATTGGCTGGTCGTAATTTAGATGCAACCCCAATTGATTCCTCACAGAGGAACGTATGACCTGGCTGGTTCGTAGCTCAGAGTCCGACAACACGTTCAGGCCAATCAATACAACTGTGAGGAAAATCAATTGGTTCTTGAAGGTCGGTGAAGGTGGTTGATTGTCTTGATCGACAGAGGGTGTGTGGTGGGTTGAGGGTTTCTGAGCTTCGAAATTTCGAAGTTCAGTAGACAACTGGGAGATGTGGCTGTCGGGCCACGCGCGGGGCTTATGCAGTAATATCTGTGTATATGTACACAGATTAATTACTGTACTTGTAAGTGTAAGTAGCACGTGTTGGCTCTATTACAATAGAAATCAGTGGCTTACAAGTGTATCCTTTATGCAACACACCACTTTTTAATATGTAGTTCAAATTTAGTGGATCAACTAATGATCCAGACAAATGAAAAAAGTAAAAAAAATAAAAAATGCGAAAATTGGAGGGGGGAAATGATTTATTTCTTTCCTCCAAGCTATTATCCTGATTTTTGAAAATGCTGAGCTCACTCAGTTTTCAAGCTAAACAGGTAAAAAAAAATTTTAGATATAAGATAAAAAGATATATTTTCGTTTTTTATGTTTTATGAAATAAAAAATGCTGAGATAACAACTCAAAAAAAAATAATAAAGGTTCAAAAACACGATGAGGCCCCCAAATTGTGAGCTACTAGCGTCTGTTGGGCTAGTAAATCACTAAAGAAAAGGTGGGAGATAATAAACTGAGTTTATTATCAGCGTGAGCAACTTGCTTAAAGTTTTAAACAAAGTTAGGAAAGAAGCAGTGGGATCAAATCCGTACTGACTTCAGTTAGATGACCTTTAAACAAAGGGTTTTGGATACAATTCCGGGAATCAATGCAAGACCTGAGTCTTCTAGCAGGATTTAAAGTAGAAACTACAGTCTAGTTTCGTGCCCAGGACCACAACACTCTACTTTAGAGTTTGTGACTCAAGGGAAATATCACCTAGTGATATTTAAAGTTCTTTAGACTCTGAACACAGAGGAACTCCCGTGAATTTAGAGTTTCTCAAGTTATTGGATTCCCTTAATAACTTGAGCAGTACTGCAAGGATCACCTCCTGGAGAAGTTGGGGAAGTCTTCAAAAGACCTTCAACAATTTAACAATAGTTTGAAATCAAATAGAGAAATATACAATGTCTAATAAAGAGGACAAGGACTCTATTTATCTGATTTGATGAGTGTATTGATAATTTGATTAAAAGTAATGATGATGATAGATTTTCCTGGCGGGTGGGAGAGCTCTTTATATACACAAAACCCTAAAAATCCCTCATGTACAATCTGTGGTTTGATTACATACTTATTTGTAGTATGTAATCATCATCTTATCTATGATTGAATTACGTGCCTGTGAAATTCTTGTATTACTCATGTGATATGCATTTGTGAAAGCTTATATCACAAATTATAATGTCTTAATGTGAAATTACATGTATGTACATATGTAGTTACATATGTAACTATATGTAATTACAAGTCTACTTGACTCTTGAAACTGAGCCATGAGTTGTAAGTATTGTTTATTAGTTTTATTATTTTATTATCATATATTTCAGCCCTTTGGTACTAGTAATAGGGCTCGGGGCTGACAGTTTCCACAAAACAATGGTAATAATCAACCATCAAACGGACCTTACGGACCATCAAACAACGGACCGCCCCGTGGGGAGTTTCAAGAAAGACCATTTCGAGATGGACCCATAATGTGTTACTACTGTGGTAAAGAAGGTCATAGTCATAATAGGTGCCCAGATAAACAAAGGGACATTAACGATGGATATGTTAGAGAACATAACAATACTTATATTCTATCTAATGGAGCAGTAATCAGATGGGATAGCAGTCGACCAATCCGGACTGTAGTAGCAGATCACTCTTTACAAGTAGAGCAAGCTAAGATTGCAGCAGCAAAAGGTGGAGTCCCTCACAACTCAACTTCAGCTCCACCTGGACCAGCTGTAGTCATACCAGAGAAGACAGTGGTGACAGGCATGTTGACTAAGGATGCTAATGGGGATGCTCAGGTTCAGGAGTTACGAGCTAACTGTGGGGTCTTAGAAGAATGGAAAGCACCTGGGATTACTAGTAAAGGGCTGAAGGTAGCTATGGCAGGAGCAGGTACAAGAGTGTATGACGTGGAAGTTAAGAGAGGAAGAGGAAAAGCGGAACCAGTGGAAGCGCCAAAGAAGAAGAAGGTTCAAATTCAGAAGGAAGTGGAGGAGGTAGAAGATGAGGTTATGGAATTGGATGAAGAGGACGACAGTAGTGAGGATATTCCATTGGCTCAGTTGAAAGGAAGGAGGAAGGCAACAGTGGTGGCACCAAGATTGGAGAAAAAGGATATAGTGAAAGGAAGGTTCGAGAGACCTGTGGAAAGGGGATATGAGGGAGTAATGGATAAGGTGGTGGATAAAATTATGAAAACTAAGATAGAAGCAGAGGTTGGAGAATTGTGTGCTATATCACCAGCATTGGCGGAGCATATGAAGAAGCAAGTTTCGAAGCGGAGGGTGGTTATCCCAAGGATTATTAAACCCATGAGAGTGGCAACTGGAGGATTGGAGGAGGAGGAAGAAACAAGTTCGGAAAGTGAAGATGATGGCGAGGACGTACTGTATTCGTGCCCTTTGGGGTATTTGGACATCATGCTGGGAGGGAAGAAGAAAAGAGTCAAGGCATTGGTTGATTCAGGGTCACAAATCAATATCCTTCCAGAGTCAGTTGCAGAGGAGTTAGGTTTGACTGGCTTGGTATCTGTCAGATCGGGGGTTAGAGGAATTGGCGGACAACGGACAGAATTGGTTGGAATTGGAGAAGCTGTGGAGGTAGTAGTAGGAACCAGAGTTCAAGGAGTGGCTCATTTCTGGATAGCCAAAGAAAGTAAATGTCCAATCTTATTAGGACGTCCCTTCCTCATGGACTTCAGAGCAGGAATGGAATTTGGGAAATCGGTGGGGGAAAGGTTAACGTTGAGGGATGAAAGGGGGATATGGACAAGGTTTACGATTTGTCAACCGGATGAAGGAGATTGGGAAAGAGAGTTGGATTTAGGGGAGAAGAGGACTACAGTTGTACAAGCACAGCTAGCAAGATTAAGATGGGAAGATCAAGAGGATGATGCGGGAGGTACTCCGGACTATGTGGAGGAAGTCTCAGGAAAAGACAAGTCTTTTTTGTAGAGAGTGTTGGTGGATCAATGGGCATTCAGTATATAGCAAATCCAAGTAACCTTGGATGCCCATCACCAACTAGTGGAGAAATGGGGACTTGGTTGTGTATTAGTAGTAATTTTAGTTTTCAGTCTCAGTCTCCGTCTCAAGTTTTTCCTCAAGTTTCTTATATTTCAAATACGGTTTCAAGGGAGGAAGAGTACGTGGGGAATATAGTGGAGGATAATACATGTCATGGTTCCGAATTTATTTCATCTTTTAGTTTTATTGAATCTTCTTTATCTCAGTCTCATTTTTTAAGTAGTGGTGTTCAATTGGAGGATTATGGGGGAAGTACATCAGAGTTGGAAAGGGGAATCAAGGAAGGATTATTGGAAGAAGGAGAATGGAAAACTATGCAAGCTTTGAACAATGGGTTTGACATCAGACAGCAAGCAGAAGTATGTGAAAGATGGCGGAAGGGCAAGATCTTAAGTTTTGCTGCAAAATACAAGCCAGTAGCAAGGAAGGTCCGGCCGGTCAATGAGGCTATGCCTCAACATCTCAACCCACCTTTACAACGGCCACCAATGTCTAGAGATCCTTACAAGACACCTTTAACAATGCATCCTCCGGAATTTGTAGAAACAAAGAAGACAACATTGGAACGGCTGAAGATGTGTAACTTTGGACCAGAGGATTGGTTGAGTGATGAAGAATGGAAGTTGCTGTTACATGTAGTGGTATTAAGAGAAGGAGCTATTGCGTACTGTGAAGAAGAAAGAGGGGTATTGAAGCATTCTTATGGATTCCCTTATGCTATACCAGTAATTGAACATGAACCCTGGCAGAAGAAGCCAATTCCAATTCCGGCAGCCATCAAACCAGAATACATTGAGTTGATCCGCCAACGTTTGAAGACAGGTCTATATGAACAATCATCTTCAAGTTACTCAAGTCCGGTATTCTGTGTCAAGAAACAAGATGGCAAGTTACGAGTGGTACATGATCTACAAGCCTTAAACAAAGTAACAATCAAGGATGCAGGAATGCCTCCAGCACCAGAAGAGTTTGTGGAATCCTTTGCAGGAAGAGCATGCTATGGACTAGGTGATATTATGGGAGGATATGATGAGAGGGAATTGGCGGATTTCTCAAGACCTTTAACAACTTTCGAAACACCCTTGGGACGCTTTCAGCTCACTCGGTTGCCTCAAGGTGCTACCAACTCAGTAGCAGTGTATCAAGCTCAGATGATGTGGATTCTTCAAGATGAAATTCCACAGAACGTAGGTATCTTCATTGATGACGGCGGAATCAAAGGTCCTGATTCTACTTACAACAATGCGGTATTGGAAGAAAATCCTGGTATTAGGCGTTTCATTTGGGAATATGCAATTACATTAGAAAGAGTACTGTTTAGGATTGAGGAAGCTGGACTTACAGTGTCTGGGAAGAAGTTTGCAGTTTGTGTGCCAGCACTGGAAATAGTAGGGCATGTAGTTTGCAAAGATGGGAGGACAATATCAAAGAAGAAGAAGAACAAAATTCAAAATTGGCCGGTACCAACAAACACAACAGAGGTCTTGGGGTTCTTAGGAATGTGTATCTATGTTAGAATGTTTATCAAAGATTTCTCTAAGATTGCAGCACCTATGAGGAGGTTGACTCGGAAGGACGTGGAATGGAACTGGACAGATGAATGTCAGGAGTCGTTGGATACTTTGAAGAAAATCATTGGGGAAGACATTATGTTGAAGGGATTAGAATATGGAGAAGGAGCGGGAAAGATTATATTAGCAGTGGATTCCAGTCAGATTGCAGCAGGAGGGGTATTGATGCAGGAAGATAAGCAAGGAAAGGCAAGGCCGGTATTCTACGAATCATTGGTATTCTCACCGGTGGAATCAAGATATTCTCAGCCAAAGTTGGAGCTTTGTGGAGTTGCCAGAATCCTGAAGAAATTTCAGAGCAAGTTGTGGGGACAACACTTCGAACTGCAGGTGGACGCCAAGTCTTTGATAGAAATGATCAATAGACCAACTCTACCAAATGCACCTATGACCAGATGGGTGGCATTTATTCAACTATTCTCTTATGACATTGTTCATAAGCCAGGAAAGAGCTTTGGCATGCCAGATGGACTCTCACGACGCCCGGTTGGGGAAGACTCAACATCAGAAGGAGAAGACTTTGATGAAGAACAGAAGTACATTGCACCTCATGAAGGTTTCCCAGTCTCAACAATGGATGAAGATCCAGAAGACTTCCAACCTTGGACTCAAGAAGGGTTATGGCTATATTTAGAACAGTTCTTAAAGACATTCAAGAGACCTGACAATTGTTCTGATGAAGATTTCCAATGGGTTCAGAATAGAGTGGCAACATTTTATGTGGAACAGGGAAGATTGAAGAAGAAAGGAGTACCATGCGGAAGATTGGTGGTCTCAAGAAAAGATGGACAGGAGATTGTATTGCAGAGATTACATGAGGAGATGGGGCATAGAGGAGTAGAGGAAACTTATAGAAGATGCTTAATAAGATTTTGGTGGCCAGAGATGAAGGAGGATGTACATAAATGGGTTATGTCGTGTGAAGCTTGTCAAAGGAGAAGTCCAAGAACTCAGAAGGAGAAGGGACATGCTACGGGAGAAACAACGGTGTTTGGAAGAGTCAGCTTGGATGCAGTACACATTAAGACTAGTAAATATAAATACTTAATTGTAGCAAGGGATGATCTTTCAGGATGGGTAGAAGCTAAGGCACTACAAAATTTGACGGCAAAGGTGGTGGCGGACTTTATCTTGAAGGAATGGATATGGAGATATGGGGCGGTAAAATGTTTTACGGTAGATGGAGGACCAGAGTTCAAGGCAGAGTTAAGGGAAGCAGTACGGATGTCAGGATCAAAGTTGGGGGAGTCAACTCCTTATTGGCCTCAAGGTGAAGGAATGGTGGAACGTGGACATCAACCATTGAAGGATACTTTGGTAAAAATGTGTGGAGAAGACGGGAAGAAATGGGCAGAGAAATTGCCTTTGGTGTTGTTCTCAGATCGGATATCAACAAAGAGGACAACTGGATATTCACCTTATGAAGTTCTTTTCAATCAGAAGGCAATCCTACCAGTGGACGTGGAGGCAGGGACTTTTCTTGGAGTAGATTGGGATAAGGTTACTACCAGGGAAGAGTTATTAATGGCTAGGGTAGAACAATTAGAGCAAAGAGAGGAAATGTTAACAAGAGCATATGAGCGGATGATGAGGGCTAGGACGGATGGGGTAATATATTGGGATGAAAAGAATGCACACAGGTTACGGGGATCATTGGAGGCAGGAGATTTAGTATTGGTTTATAATAAAAGTTTGGAGACACAGTGGGGAAAATTGTTTAAAGATAGGTGGAATGGACCTTATAGAGTAAAAGAGCAGTATCCAGGAGGCTCATACATCTTAGAGGAGTTGGATGGGACAGTATTAAGTAGAAGAGTTGCGGCGGAACATATCAAAAGGTTCTTTCCAAGGGGAGTTTCAGCGGTTTCAAGACAAGAATATTTTCAAGAAGAGGAGTTGGGTAGTGGGGGTAATTCTGAATAATTAATTAAATAAACAAAAATATACATCTCAGTTTTTTTTCTTTCTTTGGTTGCGGTCATGTTGTGGTTATGTTTCTCTGTTTCTTTCTTTCTTTTTTGGCGAAGGATTGTACACTATAATGGAGTGTTGGACTTAGTGTTATGAGGGGATATAATGGTGGATTTCTTAGTTATCACTTTCTCTGTTATCTTTAATGGTGGTGTGGGATAGGACGTTGAGGGTGGAGGAAGTTGGCAGGAATGGATAGTTATTAAAATCACACAATCAACAAAAGTAGTAGGGTAGGGGCGGGCATACAATCAATAAAATCAAAATTTCAATATTCAAATAAACTAAATGAATTTGGTATACTACTTCAAAAATTAAAATTACCTCATAAAAGGGGCTTCTTTTCTTTCTCTTGGTTTCTTCTTTCTTCTTTCTATTTATTTCTTTCTTTTCATATACTTAACAAAACAATCTTAGCAGGGGGCACGGGAAGGGTACTAGTTACATACATCAATAATTAAACAAAATCAAATTACATAACACAAACAAAATGGATTACTGCTAAAAATATTTTATATAACCTCTCTTATTTTCTTTTTCTTTCTTTTCTTTAGTTATCAAAATTATTTTCTCAAAATCAATCTCATTATTATTTCTTTATATTTTCTTTTCTCTTCTTTTTCAGTGGTTGGATATGGGTAGTCGAGGATGGTGGAGAGTGGGCAAGAATGGATAGACAAAATAATTACAATATAGTACATTAACTCAATAACAATCAAACATCATATTTACAAATCAAAGACAAATAAACAAATCAAATTACATACAAAGTGCAACAAATATAACAAATACAGTAAAATCACCAAATCAAGCTAAATACAAATAAATCACAAATATAAACAAATAAAGTAGTATAACTCAAGTTCGGATATGCTTCTTTTTTCTATGGGACGGGTCAGGATAGATGAGGATGGAGGATTAGTTGGCTGGTAGGATAGTATAAACACATTAACAATTGTAGTAGGGGGACTGCGGTGGGACAAATTAATTACAATAAACATTACAAGTCAATACATCAAATAAATAAATAAAATGGATTACTACTACATATATATTACACTTCTTTAGAAATTTCAAAATACAATCATTTACAAATACAAACTTCACTCATTAAAATTTTTTATCAAGTGCGCAAATTCATGGATATGTTTCTTTTCTTTCTTTTTTTTTACGGGGACGGAATGGATAGACGAGGGTGTTGGATATGTAAAAATTTAGAATGGCAGTGTTACAAATCAAAAATCAAGTCAAATTAAATAATTAAAACAACTTATATTATATTACATCAAATTAAAGTCTGTAGTAGGGGGTTAGGGGATAGGCTGAACATCAAACATTAAAACAACAACAGCAATTACATACAAATACATATGAATTACATACACACAATGGTTACTACTACAGCAGTTTCTTTCTTTCTTTTTCTTTCTTTTTCTCTTTTGGGGTGTTGAGGGTGGTGGATGGAAATCAAATTAAAATAGTAAAAACAACCAACTTAATGATTACAACTGCGGAAGATTTTTTTACCTTATAAATTGAAGACTCAATATTTTAGTTTTTTTACTCAGAGTACGCACTTGGGCAGATATCTCACCAATCAAGTTTAGTTAGAGCAGTAAAATTTGAGGATACGAAGATATATTTATTTCTTGCGAATTAGTACAAGTTGAAATTGGAATTGAATCCAATGGGTGCGAAATTATAATTGTCAAGGCCTAGATAGAGGTTACTTGGAGTTTTTTTTAGATATATTAGTGGAATTACGGGAATAAGAAATAGTTATCAAAATATCGCAAGAGTTACAGGTTACAATTATGCAAGAGTGTAGAGAAATTTTATCAAGTACGGAAGATGGGAAGGAGATTATATAAGTTAAAATTAGTATGATAAAATGGGTTATAATGTAGAGGTTTTTATTTAAGTTGGGGGAGGTGGCTCACAAAATTCAAGACATCAGGGCAGCATTTGGTTATTCCATATAGAATGGGTCTTTTATATTATGCACTATTTTTTCTAAGATAATTTTCCTACTACAACTTTATTCATAAGATTTTTTGGGATTTAGTAATTTTACGAGAAAAGGATAACAAAATTCAACAGAACTAACTAGCAGAAAAGACAGAAAAGAAAATATAAAGAGGAAACAACAACATATAATTTATTTAATCTTGATTGAATGTACGCTTTTTGCCTTTATCAGTGGAGGACGAGTTAGTGGAAGATTCAGTAGTATCAGTAGAAGGATCAGTAATGAAGTGGACAGCTACAAGTTTCTTGAATTTTCTGACAACATGAACACGAGATGAACATTCAGCTTCAGAAGAGGGATCATATTCAGCCCAGTGATCATACAAGGTGTCCATCATGGACTCAGTAAGACGAATAGTAGAATCAAAGTTAGAAATTTTAGGCGTAAATTTACCAACTCTACGGATTTCCTCCATTTCATTAATCTTCTCAGTAAACCAAACAGTATCAGCATCTTTACCATAGCGCTTCACAAAAGCGCTGACAACTTCATCTAAAGTCATATTGATGACAGGTTCAGGAACCATCGGAGTCTCAACAGGGGTTGGAACTGGTACTACGGGCGGGGGTGCTTGTTGAGGGGGAGGACGAGTTGGTGGTGGGGTTTCTGGGATGACAATGGCTGGGACTGATGATTCTCTAGCAGGACAGGGGGGATTAGGAGCCTTAGGGGTTTTTGGAGGGCGAGGTGGAGTGGGTCGAGGTGGAGCAGTGTGGGGTTTGGAGCTGGGAGCTCGAGGTGGTAAAGGAGTATTACCACGATTGTTCCAAATGAACAAGTCATCACGCCAGGAAGAGTGAAATTTTGCATTAAGAGGCTTATCAGGTTTACATTCCCAAGCAGCTACTCGAGCTCTGCGGGCAGCAGCGGACTCATTGATGGGACCAGGGACATAAGGATTAGCCTGAGGAGGACCAACTACTATATCCCCATTGGAATCTGTAGCTGGGGACTCAGGCCAGTCTATAAAAGGTACAAAATATAGGACTGTGATTAGTACTTAAAGCTGAAAGGAGGAAGTAGAACAAAACAAAAATTAAATACAAAAAAACTATATAGAGGCTTACCACACGCCAACTGGCGGCGAGCGCACTGATTGCAGCAGTCATGTAATGGGCGGATCGAAGATTCGAAAACGATCCAAGTACACAGACGATTTGACTCAAAACATGTAGCGCACTCGATAGGGTGGGGGTTTGGGTTTAGGTTTAGCATTGTGTGTAAGGAATTGGGACTGAGTGGGTATCAGAGACGAACGATTAGAGAGGTAAAGGGGAAAGAACGACTGAGAGGATATAGAAGAAACTACTAACATGAGTAGTTAAATGGGAGTCGGAAGAATGGCTCGGAAACGATCGATAGTAGTGCTAAAAGAAGGGTTGGGGCGGAAAATGATTACGACGGCTGAAGTATAAGAAGATAAAACAAAAGATCGAGGCGGCAATTATGAGGAACTACTTTAATTAATATTGAAAGAAATGAGATAATGCAACGCACCTTTGAAAGAGCTCGGAATCAGGATTCTGAAAGGGAAGAAAAGGTCTAATCGAGGATGATAAATAAAAATAAAAATAAAAAACTATGGTTATTCGAGGACAAATAGGAAGTTGGGGGAGGATGTGGTGATCAGTTCCTCTTTCCCCTTGCTTCTCTTTTATACGCGTTAAATGAGTTGAACTCATTCAAGCCTATTTACTCATTAGGCTTGAATTTGGCTCATGGACCTTGGGTCTCCGCTCACTGCTGAGCAAGTCGTTTTTTTTTAAGATCACACATTCAAATTTTAGTTTAAGTTAGTCTTTTTATTATTATTATTATTTGGAAAGAAGGAATATAATTAAAACTACAACTTTAAAAGAAAGAAAAGATAAGATTAAAGTTAAAGATGAGAAGACAAGATAAAAAAAAAAAAAAGAGAAAAAGAAAAAATCAAATTTTGATTTCAAGTAATTATAACATCAATAAACAAGGTTAGAGATAGAGAAGGAGGAGATGATTCGAGTGGGGATAAAGAGGTAAAGGAGAAGGAGGGGAGGAAACAAAGAAGGGAAGATCGAGTTAGTAATAGTATAGATGAGAAGGAAGTAAAGAAGAGCACGTACTTAGATTGGGTTAGATTTGAGTTCAATCGATTGATAATAAGAAGGTTGTCGAGGAACAAAGTAGAATGAAAGATCAGAAAAACAACTCAGGACAACGCTTGAGAGAAGAGAAACAGATAAGAGATCACGTACCTAGATCAAGTTCGATAGGCCGGATCTTGAAAAGCACGAATAAAGATCAGATAGCAGATGGAGAGTGAAGTGAGAGATGTGGAGAATTGAGGGTGATAGAGGAGGGTGAAAGGAAAAGAGATCGATCCAAGGCGGAGCGAATCGTAGATCATGAAGAGGATCCCTAGGAGCAAACAGAAAATTAGAAGCAGGTGAACGAGTTAGTTCGAGATGAGATGAGGTTGAGCGATGTTAAGAGAACTTACGGAAATAGAAGTGGAGTGTGAGATAGAAGTGAGGAGGATAGAGGTGAGGGATTGAAAGGGAAAGTAGTCGGAAGACTCTGGAACTAAGAAGGAAATCGATCGGAACTGGTTAAAGTGTATCGAAAGTTACAAGACGAATAAATTAAAAAAAGAGTTAGTACAGGAGGAAAGGATGAACGATAAAGAAAAAGAAAGACTTGCGTACCTTGAGTTGAGAAGAAAAGTTAATCGAAGATCATTGGGAATCCAGTGATAGTAAGATAAGATGCAAAGCGAGACTGAAAAGTAAGAGAAAGGGGAATGAAGGCCGAGTTGTGGTTTGAGCGAGGTAGAAGGATATAAAAGGGGAGGACAAGTAGTCATTCGAAGGGGGGTGTTCGTTCATGGGTTTTTGCATGTTTTCCTCTTCTGTGTGAGTGTTTAAATTGGTTATCGGTTTAAATTTCTTCGAGCGTCCTAAGTAGTGTATAGCAGTCCTAATAATAGTATTAAGCCAAAGAAAAGTGTTAGTCAAGTAAAGTAATTGTGATAGAGAGCGACTTACAGTGAGAATATTGTAGTAGACCTTTAAAATCGCTCCGTTAGTGTCGAATCGAGTGTTGTAGTTGCTGAGCTCGGAAAAGGAAAAAAGGGAGGTCAGTCAATAGCTGTGTTGGGAACAAAATTCGCAAAAACGTCGCTATCCCGCCTTAGAATTCGAGAAAAGCCGGGTCGAGTCGGGTTTCTAACTTTCAGGACCAGACCCGTAAATCAAGTGTTACACCTGTAACAGCTTACCAAGAAACTTCGACTTTTCTTCTTATCTGCATCACAACCCTGCATAGGGTTGTGTGTAGTATCATTCTACTCAGGCTAACCTTGCACATTCAACTGTGGGGTTTTTTTAGGGTTGGGAAACTTTTAAAGGCACAGAAGTAAAATTAGAGTTGGCTCGACATTTTCTGTAAAACAAACTCAAAGGCAGAGGGCAGCTTTACAGCACCTTAGATTGTCAGCTCTCACGAGTGACATATCTTCCCCTCTCCGGCTCAGCCTACGCTAGACTGCGTAGGAGTTCTACAACGTGATTCACAGTTCAAGATGACTTCTATAGATAGAGCTGAAAAGATTTCACTAAAAAAACTAAGAACTAGTACTAAGACTTGAGCAACAAAACATGGATAACACTACTTTTATTTCTATCTTTCACAGATAGTTGACACAGGTTCTACTTCTTCAGACTTTAAACTTGATGATAAACAAAAGAAATAACACTTTTAAAGTCTAACACTTTAAAGGACACTTTGAATTAAACACTTATAACACTTTAAAAAAAACACTGATACCAAATGTACCACAAAAAAACACACACACAAGGGGATAAGTTCCCAAATTTCGCCTCCAGACCCCCTCCTTATATACCTTTCATCTCCCTATTCGCACTATCACATCATCTAGTCAAATAAGACTCCTATCTGCCCAATTTACATAAGATTGACACTTTCACACCCAACTTTCCTCTCTCATGACCCCTGAGACATATCAGGATTTGTATGTAGATTCCTTTCTCATGACACTTTCTCACTTTGTTTTCTGTTTTATTTGAGTTCTCCCATTTCGATCTTGCACTTTCAATTGATTCCATTTGATATCTCTATTTAATTTAATAATTTGATTTCATTCATTTGATATGTAATTTGATTTAATATATTTGTAATTTGATTTGTCAATTCCAATTCATTTACTAATTCAATTCAACTCCTGATCGAATGAATCATTGTGCTTCTAATGATCTAGCTAGTTGATTGGATGTAATGGACTTGTTTAATTAATTTAATTTAATAACTTCTTGGCACTTTCTCTCATTCCAATTGATTTTTCTCTTTTTTTTTAGATTTGGTTTCTAGTTCCTTTTGATAGATCTTTCAATTATGATTTTTGTGTATCTTTTCCTTTCCAGTTCCTCTCATACTAACTGAAATGACTTCCTTGATTTTTACTATGGTTGTACTTCAAATTAGTATTGATTAATTGTTGTTATTTCTTCTATTTTGTTTACGGTTGTTCTTTCTTTTTTTTGATTGATTATGATATTAAAAATGAGCTTGAAAAGTAAATATAGAAACCAAATGTGAGTTTAAAGATGGTCTTAAATGAAATATAACTTTGAGTTTTGAAAGTCAATATGTAAAATATGGAAGGTAAACATGTTTTGATTTCCACACCGGTGACGGGGTAAAACCATAAAACCCTGGCATAAGTCTGAGAACAATCCCCTTGGGATGATGCCTAATACCTTCTTGAACTTGATGGCATAGCGTGTGAGAATTCTCACCAACACCTAAGCTGTAGGCCATTTGAGTAAAATCCTACCAGTCAGAAACTACGGAGGAGGCTGTATGATTGTGAGCCAAGAGTGAATTAAAGTCACATTTGAGGCATGTGACAGTATGTCACTCCTTTTGGGTGTATGTACAGCGTGACTCAGATTAGCTTATGGCTCACAATTCAATATGTGACATATTTTTCCCCCCAGTGTGTAGCCCTAGTTCCTTTTTTTACATAGCCTGTCCAGCTCCAGCTCCCACTAACTTAACTAAGTCCCTCAATGCTGGACAGCTGTCATTCAAGCAAGTTGAATCCACATGTCTCAGCATGAGGGACTTACGGCATATCTCGGACTTTTGGCCTGAAGCCTTAGACTTTGTTTGGCGGAGAGAATCTTGTTTCTCTTCTCTTTGTAAGCACACCGAGGATTTTCTGCCGGCTCTTCAATCAGAGATGCGCCGGGTCTTCCTACACATCGTACATGTGGAATCATTTAAATCCGACATGACCTTGCTGAGCTACATCATGAAATATGTGGGGTCAGTTGTTGTGTAAAGCCATAACCCCACAGCACTGACCCAAAAGGGTTTGTGACCTTTGGTCACAACTTGACTTGTGGTAAACTGATCTAAAGGTCACCCAACAAGTCCAGTCTCTCTAAATACTTTAATCTTTGTTTCTTCTTTCCGCATAATACCGCCGTGATGCTCAGACGTTCACTTTCAAAAACCCTCAACCTCAGTCCAATCAAAGCTCCTCTCATGACTCAGCAACGTCAGCGCAATATGGTCAAGCCAGAAATCCCTCTATACCTGCGCAACAACACAAAGGCATATCAGACAGATGTTGTGTCTCAAAAATTTATGTCAATGTTCCAGCAGCCGGGTCGACCTCTTCAAATCAAAACAACTGTCTCGCTCGTCAATGGAAAAAACACCTTCTTGCGAGCCGGAACTGGTTATGGGAAGTCACGAATCCCTGAAGTATATGCTGCCTTGCATCAAGAGCAGGTAAAGTCTATTGTGTTAACAATATGCCCATTGGACTACTTAGGCAACAATCAGGTACAGTCTTCAGAAACGCTTATATTTCTGTCACGTAACAATCATCTGAAGTTTTTAATTTTGTTGTGTAGGTTGCTGACAAGTCTCAATGCGGCCTGTCCGCAATCAACTGCACCTCGGAAAATGCAACACAGAAGAACTTTGATGATATAAGGGGTGGAGGTTATCAGTTTGTTTACATGGTGATAACCATTGGTATAATCAAAACCCATCTATTGAAGCTGATCTGGCCTTGACCGTGTTTCAGAGTCCTGAAGTCTTTCTCAACAACCCGCTTTTTCAAACAGTTTTTTTTTCCGGAATTTCAACAACGTCTCATCTTGAAAAGGCTCCACCTTAAAAGGTTTGGCCATTGTTTCCTTCAACTTCTTCATAGCCACTTTCCGGAGAGAATCAGTGACATTAAGCGCTGTGTCGCGCGACACTATCAAGCCATGAAAGTGCAGAAATTCATGGAGGCGCTCAGAGGCACCGCAAGAAGGTCATGGTGTTATGGATCTGCATTCCATTAGCCCGACGATTTCACACAAAAGCAACCATTCCACAGATCAAAGTTGGGACCTACATGATCATATATGTCAACAAAAAGAGTCAAACAATGGTGTTCAACATTAATGATATGATATAACTGACCGAAACAGATTGTATCATCTTACATTCAGTGCTAGACTTTGGCTTGGTTTATCCGACGTTCTCAAGCATATCACCATCCTCATCACCCGGAGTATCATCTATAATCTCCTCCTCTGATGTTTTATCTTGATTTTCATTGTTGTCCGTTGTATCTATACTCGCTAATATCTTTGATTTGATCAATTTGTATAGAAATGGCATGGAGGTTTGAATTAATGTGTCCCGAGTTGCACTGTTTTCCTCTATAAAAAATTTGGGTGTGATGCTCTTTGAGCTATAGAAAGACCCTTGCGGAGCGTCACCTCTTGGAGGTTCCTGTGAGTCAACTATGCGCTTAGCCTAGTTCATGTCAATCACGTTAGTATTTACAAAAAAGGCGTAAGGAACAGGCAACTTACTAACCTCATCAAAGATGAAATCATTCCACTTCTGATCACCACCTTTCTGTTCGCATACGGTTTTTCTCAACGCAAAGATAACCTTAAGGGATGAAGGCCATCCTTTGTCAATTCCCCATTTCCTCCGCTTGTACTTGAGGTACTTGTTGTCAGCCAGAAAATAACAGCGCATGAAATTTTTAGGTGAGATATCTTTTTGTTTGAGAAGCTTACAAACTTCTATTGTATCATTCAGAAGACCAGGATAAAACTTTTCAACTGGATGGACAATAGTGTTGTCTCTCATTTTATAAATGGCTTTTATCTTAATGGTGGCTTGATGAATGAATGACGATGAAGCTGAAAAAATCAGAGCTTTCACAAAGTACTTGAGGATATCCCCTCACTCTTAGAAGGCCAAGATGGCTGAAGGATGCTTGACTCGTAGAATGAGCTGATCCGTTCCTTGCACTTGAAGGCACCCCTATGCTTGCATGCAAGCTCTTTACGTATAAATATCTAAGACTCCGACCTAACAAGAGGATTATTAACTGACCAAACCAACCAACCTGGCCTACTGACGTAAAATGTGTCGCACATTCATGATGGGCCTCATGCACATCCTTGCACGCTCTTTACGTGAATCTATAAGACACCGTATCAACACGTTCATTACCAGACAACATGTATGCTTAGAACTGCTCATCTCCTGTGTAGAAGGTGAAGCAAGACGACTGAAACGCGCCCATCAAGTATGTAGATTGACTCGCTCTTGCTTGGCTTCTTTAATTATTGAATGCTCAGTATGTTAATTTCTATGAGACCACCCAAAAAGGACACATCCTTTATGTCTATTATATCAAGTTTAATAGTGGACCATCGGGGTGGAATGGATGAAATCTACCGCACTAAAGCGTGACCGCCATCTCCCTATAAGGTCACGCTTTAGTGCGGTATATCGCCAGGTGTGCCATGGGAATAAGTTGCAAGACTTAGTCGTGCTACATGTGGAAATTTCACAAAATCATTTTGATGTAGCTCAGCGAGGTCATGTCGGATTTCGACGATTCCACATGTACGATGTGTAGGAAGACCCGGCGCATCTCTGGTTGAAGAGCCGGCAGAAAATCCTCGGTGTGCTTACAAAGAGAAGAGAAACAAGATTCTCTCCGCCAAACGAAGTCAAGGCTTCAGGCCAAAAGTCCGAGATATGCCGTAAGTCCCTCATGCTGAGACATGCGGATTCAACTTGCTTGAATGACAGCTGTCCAGCATCGAGGGACTTAGTTAAGTTAGCAGCTCCCAGCTCCTTCCGCATCCTTCTTTGTGCGTGGACGAGTGCTGAGCTTTTGTAACATGAACAAGCCTTCGGAATCTGACAAGTTCATACAAACGCAGCACAAAAGAAAAGGATTGTGTGTATGAATGTATGTAATTATTTACGATCTTTGCGTAATAAAATCTGATTTTAAACTGTGCTTGAGTGGTGTACTGATACCAAAGTTATCAAATTCACTCTTTCTTTCAGTTTTGAGTTTCAGCTTTGATTTCACTTCAAACTTCTTTCCTTCAATTCACTTTTCTAACACAACTCAAACCTCAATCACTCAACCTACATAAACCAAGTCACCTCAGATCCTCAAGAACTGACTTATTGACCATCAAATCAACAAAGTATGGGTAAAAGTAAGAAGGAAGCACAACAAGAGATTCCGGCTCATATGGTTTGTGATGAAGGAGGGTCAGTTCTTTTTCCTCTCGATGTCGTTTCTATAGATCAAAACTGATTGAAAATTTTGTATGATTTCCTTTCGGACGGGCCAATACAGGACTCATGAGTAAGTTGACTTGTATCACCTGATGCATCGCTTTGTATCTGTGCTGATACTTTGATGGCTTTACTTTATAGTTTTCAGCATGCAAAGCCAATTGGATGCTGTGATAGATGTCTTTGCGTATCCTGCTTTCCGGTTAGTTTCGTCAGATTCCTTTCGATGCCTATCAATTGAAATCAGAAAACATCTGAAAATCAAATGGATTTACATTTTTTTTGATTTGATTTTCAACATCATGTCAAACAGTGT
This sequence comes from Melampsora americana, assembly GCA_022264835.1. Classification (NCBI taxonomy): domain Eukaryota; kingdom Fungi; phylum Basidiomycota; class Pucciniomycetes; order Pucciniales; family Melampsoraceae; genus Melampsora; species Melampsora americana. The sequence goes on along the minus strand of JAIFHY010000094.1, from coordinate 127,218 downwards.
TATGCAATTTGCTCTTGTCTGATGTCTCAAGGTTTGTCGTTCTCATATCAAACTTTCATACAAAAAATGGATGCTCAAGAGTTTGTTTCGATTTGCATCTGCTTTAATCAGGTGCTGCATTTGCAAACCCTGTGTTCGAACAAATGTGTTGTTCGAAAGGTCAAGACCAAGGTGAAGATGCTGGCAAGGTCAATTTAATTCGCTCAACCATAATCATCAATCGATAATCATCTCGATCCTTACGGCCCAAATCTGATCCAATATTGACATCTTTTATATAACCTTTGAAACTATAGGCAGTTTGTCGTAAATGTGGCCTAACAGAAATTGAAGCAAGAGATTTATCCGATGCTAGAGGAGCAGAAGCTCGACAAGGCAAACGTAAAACCGGTTATTTCTCGAATGCGATGACGATGCCTGCAGCTTCAACTTCCAATCAGACTCCAGTGACTTCACCTACCCATGATTCACATGCTGTCCAGATTATCGAAAACTGAATTACTTTTCGTCCAGCGCTCAAACACGGTCCCGATAACCTCTTAAAGCATCATATGACCTTTTCATGTCAAAGTTGCCAGTTGCCCCAGGCTTCGCCAAGAGCTCGATCTCTTTCATTTCGCCTCACATCTTATGCATTCCAGCTAGCTCTATGAGAAGCACCTTCGCTCTGATACATTTCGTTTTTGACTCTTTCACCTATACATACTTTTCATAGAAGATCACAGTTGTGTATCTATGTTCCCCTTTGTCTACTGTCTTTACTCTATCTCTATCGTGTTTAGATATCAGAAAGGAATTCTTTTGCAACTCAATTCATTTCATGTTTCATTTAATTAAATTGTACTCACGTTTACCTTTGTTTTTTAACATTCTCGATCATTTGATCTATTCTTTATAAATTAAGTCTCTTATCCTATAATTGTCATTATAAAACTTTTGGATATAATCTTTGTTTTTCGAGTGATTCTTATATTGCTTTTAGAATCATATTCCCATGAGAAATTCACTTGTTGCGTTGAAGTGATGATTGTGTATATATTCAATAAATTGATGTTTTTTTTCTATTCAGAGGATTATTTCTTTCGTTTCATTAGGTTCAAGATAATATAATGCATCCAGACAGTTTTCTCTACTTCTGGTTTGCAATTCGGAATGAAGATTCGACCAGCCTTCGCAGGGAAGCACATTGACTCTACATTCAACTTAGAACCAAAACTGTTGGTATAGACTTGGAGTCAACAGAAGCAAACACAGCGGGGTATACCGACTCATATGGCCTGTGATGAAGGAAGGTCAGTGGTTAATCTTTCCTCATACAATTTTTTTCCTCATGATTGGACTGTTTATAATCATGTACCAATGATTACATACTTACTATAACAAAGTGATGATTGGGTTAACTGATTCAGCTTTTTTTATCTATTTTTGATTCAAAGATTTACTTATTCATTTTGTGGGGTTTTATATAATTTGATGTATGCTTCCATTTTTTGATTTGCTAATCAAAGTCTGTGTTCTCCACTTAATTTGAGTTGGTAAGTGGTGATATACTTGCATCTTCTGGGTCGTCTCAATGGTTTATAAAGCCTGAGTACATGTGGTTTGGCAAAGCAGCTACTTGACTGTTACAACTGATTTATATAACGAATCTTGGCTTATTTGTTTATCAAGAGATAAAGTTGCGACATGAATAACATGTTCTAGCTGAGGAAAGGCTCCGATGACATTTGATTCCTCATTGGGATCATATAATGTCAATTAGCTGAACAAAAATCCATCCAGTTATGTATTTCAAAACCAAAAAATGTTAAGATTTACCAACTTTTACTACGCTTCAACTTGAACAAACTCTCTTGGTACAAATTCATACTGATCCAAAATTCACTAAAAACTAAAGGTATGACAAAACTTTGTTTCAAAGGACTTCATCAAGCCTTCATCTCTTTATCTCGAGAAATTGATCTAAAACACAATTCATCTACAAGAAAGATAAGTGAAAGAAAAAGAGTGATCAATAAAGGTTTCGAAGGGTTTTTTAAATTGTCTTAACGTATAATGAATCACTTACTCGATTATACTGGTTATACTGGAAGACGGTGATCTCTGGGACGTATGACTACCTACTGTCTGACTTTCCTTTGTCGAAATAAGCTTTTTGTGCAATCTTATTTGCTTCCTCGATACCTCCGGTGTACGAGGTGGGGTGATAGGTGATTTTCAAGAATAAGGAGAAACTGATACTTTCTTCTGCTTGGTTGATATACGATATGATTTATTGGATTTTGTCAATTTCATCTTAGAAAGACGTTCTGATAGATGATCATCCGCTATTTTAGAAAACCTTGTGGTAGTAGTACTTGATTCATTGTCACAAAAAGTAACGGGGTGAAAATAATTGTTAGATTAAGAAGTCAGTCTACATGTTCGATTTGTTGATGTTTGAAATTAGAAATAAATGGATTCACTTATGATTTGATTTGAACTTTGTGAGTTCTTTGAGAAAGCTGCTTGGTTTGATGATGACGAGTTGGATTGAGTGAAGAATTGTGACGAAGACATGTTTGGATTGAGGGGTGTTTTTGAGAAGTAGGTAGATCAAGTTTGTTTTTAAAGTAGAAGTGAAATGGATTTAGATGATGAAGATTAAGCTTTATTGATGAAAGACAGTCCAAAGGCTCAATTATTATTTATATCCACGCTTTGTGGGTGCCTGAATTCCACAAAGTAGAAGCGATCAAAGCGCTAAACGTCTTATAAAAAACAATTACAAATCACGCGATAACGATGATCTTCACACCGATTCTGGCCAATCACCATTCAGCATTGTGGAAACGCATTAAAGATGGCGATGAGAATTGATCGCGTCCTGCACCAATATGATCACGGGGTTTCAAACCGTTGAGCGAACTATTGGGTGATTCATCTCGGAATGACGATGTATGAGTTACTCGGTCTGGATTGTAATAGATTGGATAAGTGGATAGTCTAATTGTTCTTGTGTTATAAAATAGGAATAACAACTGGATGAAAGTATCCCTTGAAATTGGCTTCAGATTTCAAGGGTGGAGAAGAAGATTCGCATCAGGGAAGAGGGCAGTAACTCATGACATGACCAGATCATATTGATAAAAATAAGAACAAAAGTATGTCAATGATTTTCAAAACAGTGAAAGTAGAATAGGTGTCATTAAAAAAGAAGGAATTCAAGAATTCTTAAGATTGGATTGAATAGATTGGTGAAGGACAGTGAAGTGTTTGGGGATGGACAAGAAAGGGCTACATTTTTGAAGACTGATCAAGAGTTCAGATGATTTTTTTTCTTGTTTGCAATTTCACAATATTTCATTTCTTTGTACGTCCAAAATTATCTCTACGTTCATGATTGAAATCAAAAGTTTTGTTTTGAGATCCCTTTGTTTTTTTTTGTTCACGAGCAACAGGAGTTGATAGAAATGATTTGTAATGATTGAAATTGTGTTGAGAAAATAAAATTTATCTTTGTAACAATTCATTCTTGTCATCTGGTGTGCGCTGGTTTGATCCAAGGCCTCCAAACGTAAGTTATAACTCACGAGTGTGTCAGAATCGTCGGGTGTGGCTGTGTGCACGGGAAATGCTCTATTCTTAGAACCGTCGGCCCAGAGAGAGGGCTATAATTATCATGCCATGATTCTTACGAGAAATACAAATTTCCAATACTGCCAATTTTTTCTTTTTCCAGTCATAATGTTGACATCAAGGAGGCCAATTGGAAACTCATGCACAATAATATTAGCAAATACCTGGCAGAGAGTCAACCCTCATGGCGTCCTCTAACAGATGATGAACGTAATCCACAGTCTTTACCTACGGATTGGATTTCAACCTATTTTTGGATATATTTCATTTGATTGGCAAGAGCTTTGGCCTATAAAAGCTGGCTACCTTCTTTAATATTGATCCATCAACTCATCTTCATTTCCAGTAAACAAATACTCTTATAGATAATAAACTTCATATAACTTCATATAAATCTCCATAACACTTTTCAACACACTTCTGTTCACTATGCAGTTCCATACCATCCTCATGGCTCTTCTATTAACCTGTATGGTAGTCTCTGGTGATCTTATTCAAAGATCTGACCGTGTCTTCAGAGGGCCTTGTAAAGGGGATGTTTGCTGTCTTGTAAGTCCCAGACCCCTTTCTTGTTATGAGTTGGATACCTATTTTTTCATCTTCTGATGTTTTACATACTTTGATCTGTTTGTCTGATTCTATCAAAAAGCCTGTTGGACAGGGGGGTAAACCAGAGTGTAATGGTGTTTTCATACATGATTGTTGTGACAGATTTGGTTCATATATACGTGAGTAGTCCAATCTTTTATAACCTCAGATGAACAGATTCCTCTTTAATCTAATGTTGTTATTATTGATTTCTTACCTTTAAAGCTTGAGAGATAGTTTTGTTTGTTTGTTTGGAGAGCTCCCAATTGAACTCAAAGATATGATCTGAAAAACTTCATTGAGGTCTAATCAAAGCATCTTTACAAACCTTTTCATCTCATCTCATGTGATCTGCATCTCCTTTTTTCCATAAAATTTAAACCCACAAAAATATTTTTTCTCATTACCTTGCAGTAGTTGTCATGAATTAAAGAATTCTTGTAGTTTCAATTGTCTTGTAACATTTGACGTGCCACATATGCAGTTCCCCTTGTGTATGTCAATATCAATACTTGAGATTACAAACTTCTTCTTCATTACCAAAAATGTGCACTGATAGAATCTGAAATTGCCACACATTTGTGATCTGGAGAGGGCAAGTTGATGGATGGGAATGAGCAGTTGGGTGATATAGTATGTGACCAGAGAGTAGTCAACATTGGTGTGCAGAGGTTCAAAATTTTATTCTTGAATTGCCATAGCTAGATGCTGAGGGTTGAGCAAAGCTTGACCAAGTTTTCCAAGGCAATGCAAAACTCACATGACTTGGTAGATCATTTTGGATCATCTTTTCTAAATTGCCTACATTTTTTTTTGTTCAAGTGACCTATTGTAAACACATGAACTGTGACATGAGATTTTGGGAACAAGCCAAATGTGTAGATGCCTGTTAAGACTGATTTTCAAATTTGACTTCCTGGACACATTTCACTTCCATCTTGGGAAAAGCAGGGCGCGTTCAGTCACTCTTATCTTTCACTCAGATCTAGCTATTTCTGTGAGCCTAAGTGGTTTTGGCAAAGCTTTAGTGCCCATTGGAAAAATTCAGGAACAGCGCTGAGCTGTGCCCATTGGCGCACTTTTTACATTCAATTCAGAATAGCTTGCCATGAGCTTCCCACCATAATGACCGTGCCCGTTGGCAGGACCCCCAAGGTTGGGGGCCTTCAAGTCTTTGCCGTTTTCTCATATTTTTATTTGTTTTTGTGAATAATAAGCACAAGACAACACTCAGCAGAACTACTTTCTGAGTAGCTTCTGAGTGTGTGAAACAGTCTCAAAATGTCTTGAACAATACTGAACAATTTCAACACAGATCATTCTCCTGAGCATCATGGTTGACCGCGTAGCATGAGCTCCTGATTCAGGCTGAGCCTCAAGACCCGCCAAATTGGCGATCCCCGCGGTACACATCGGCGACTTGGGGGGCCGTCCTGACCTCAATATCAAGAGATATAGAGCATATTGTGATGAGATGATGCAGATACAAATCAACACAACAACCTGGACAGACAAGTTAAAATACGAGTTTGTGAGAACTTGACAAGATGAGAATATATGGCGGACAGGAATCAATGCCTTACTTGTGACAGAGCAGGATAGAGTGGTAGGGAAGAAATGAATCTTAAGCTTCCAGTGCCACATGGTCATCTTCATTTCTATCAAACTAAGTAAAGGGAGAAAAACAGATGAGAAAAACAGTCTTTGGCTGGACAGACAGGTCAAGATACAAGTTTGTAAGAACTCAACAAGATGAGAATATATATGGCAGATAGGAATCAATGCTTTACCTGCAATAGAGCAGGATAGAGCAGTAGGGAAAAATTGAACTACTACAACACTATGTGAGTATTATCCAGGCAAGAAAAAGAGAGTGAGAGAAATTGAAAAGGCATAGTCTTGACCTTCCAGTTCCACATAGTGAGGAAGGCAACTTGGAGCTCAAGAGAGAGGTAGTATATAAGATAAATCTGATTGTAACATCTTCAGGCAACATACATAACCCATCACTGGCTTGCTCACAGTAGTAGCAAAGGGATCACCACATCTGACATGCCAACACACACTTTGAGACTACAAAAGGAAAAAGAAAAGATTGAATTATGTGACTCCCTCCACCAACATCAGACCGAATACCTTGATTGAAATTGAACATGATGAACTTGACCATTTTACCAGAACACACTCCCTCAAGATCAACACAAGCTTGGTTTCAAGCCTAAAAGCTTTCAAAGTTGAGAGAACAGCACCCGTACCAAGAGATTTTGTAAGTAGATCTGAAATCATGAGATGAGTGGGGAAATGTTGAATTGTAAGTATTCCCGCCTTTCGGACCTCCCTGATCCAGTAATCATGTACAGCCGTTTCAACAAAGATTGTTTTTTTTTGAAAATTCCGTCGCGGTGCAAAACTCGGGTATTGTCTCTCACTCGATTTTGTTTCTCTGCTAATTGGAACAAATACAGAGATATCAAAACCTGTAAACGAGATTTTGCTCTGGTTTTGCCCGCTGCGGTAACAACTTTTTTCAAAAAAAGTGGTCAATCTTTCTTGAAACAGCTGTATCTCTAGGTGCTTTTTTCTTGCATGAAAGATGAATTTGTTTGTAAGATCCAAGATGATCCGTTTGAAGAACAGTTGGCTCATCATCTTCAAAACCAAGCTTTGACATCATTCTTCTCAATCAAACCAACTCTTGTCCTGCTTCTGTACACCATTGAATCCTTATTAACCACAAGGAAAGATCTATTTCAGAAGACGTTGAAGTGTGAGATTGATGAGAGTGAGTCCCTCCCGATTTGCAAATTTTATCCACCGCCTGGATGCACCTGAATCTTGAGTGCACGCTGCGCAAATACAGTTCGTGATGTGGATCGTAGGCGCATTCTCTGTGACCGGTCTTCCTCGGTACTCTCGCACTTTTCTGAGTAGCCCGATTGCATCGATCGGGTCACCGTTCCGATCTTCACCATCCCGATTCATTCAAGAGGTAATCGAGATCAATTCATCTATCAAGCTTCTCAAACGTGAGTCTGGTAACATTCATTCCTTAAAAACTTCCATCTTTCCAAATCAAACTCACATTTATTTATGGATCTTATGAAATTCTTCTAGTCAACCTCTTTCAGGAGTTTATCTTCAGGATCATCAAAATCAGAACTGCTTCAGTGAAGAGAGATGTCGGTATGTTGAAAAATGTGAAGGAGGAAGATCCATTCAAGCAAATCTCATCCTGATCTTTCTCCTCATCTCTTGAGAAAAAGAAGTTGATTTGATTCATGAATCGATCTTTGATTACCTTTTCTTCATCAGTCTGGATTTTCTTATACCGGTGGAAGACCTCGTTGTTTTGATTTTTGGCAGGGTGAGTGTGTTGGAAGAAAGGGTTGAGAGTGTTGATCGAAACTTTTCAATGATGATGATGATAATAATCAACTTCTGCTCTTCATTTAACCGATTCACCTTAGAATTTCAAAAATGTTATGCAAGTGCAGATCGACCGATCGATTGTCGTTCAGAAGTCGAAGATTACAATGAATGTTTGAATCATCGAAAGGAGGTAAGACCCCCCACAATCTCTCTCTCTCTCTCTCTCTCTCTCCTTTCCAAAAGTCAATTCATCATTCTCAATTTTGATGGGTGGACGGCTTGATGAAATGATGATCGGTTCAGATTGCAAGAGCTCAAGCTATCGAATCACATTTTCAAACTCGACAACAAACTCAATTACAACAACAACAGCAAACACAAAAGGATCAAAGTAATAGTAGTCATGGTATTATTGGATTAAATTTGATCAAACCATCTGATTGATGGATGGATTGATGGGTTGATGGGCACAAAAGGTTGATTGACCTTATGGTCTGATAGCTGCTTGCTTTACTCATTCTTTCGGCGGGGTTTTGTTTTCTTTTGTCTGAAATTGATCATGAATGATCTGTGAATGAGTGTGTTTTTAGGAAGATGAAAAGATGGAATCAAAGAGTGTGATGGTGATGGAATCAATTTGAATGGCTGATCATCACTTTAGATATCTTGAGCTGAGATCAAGATCAGAGAAAGTGAGAAATGTGATTGGGTTGAGGTTCATTGGTTTTGTCAAGCGTCAGTAGAGCAATGGGCAAGAAGTGAATTTGAGATGTGACGAATGCTTGAGAGTGATGATTCATCCAAGCTCAATTTAAAACAATCAACTTGAGATCATACATAGACTGAATCAGATCATCCAAGCATGATTAGATTATAAATTGAACTAGACATGAGGATTTCACTATAAGATAGAAAGTCTACTAGCTGAGGATTAATGTTATATGGGTGTGTGGGGGTGTGTGGGTGTGTTTCAAGTGAGAAGGAGAATTGAGAAGCGAGAGATGAGATGAAGGATAGAAGTTGATTGAGTAGAGATCAGTTGAGATAGATCAATGGAGGTGTGTTCTTTGAATCAGATCAAATCCAAATTCTCAACTCAACCAAGGACGAGTTTGAAGAATGAGACGGGAGGAAGGAGGATTCGATTGAAACCTGTTCTTCAGTTCAAATGCTGCTTTGATTTGTTTTGAATGTTTTCTATTTTTAATGATGGTTTGAAACTCAGTTTGAATGGTGATGAATGAGAAGATACATATCCTTTAGTTCATCCTTCCTTCCTTCCTCAATCATCTGCTTTCTTGTTCATTTGATGGATGGATTGATTGATCCAATTTTAAACTAGTGAAACTCCCCTTGCTTGCTTGCTATAAGATATTCACTTCCTTCCACATCCCTTTAACCTCATTTCTTGCACTCTCTACTCAATCTCACTCAAGATTCTTCATTCTTTCCTCTCTCAAGACTCTTTTACTTCATCATCATCATCACCATGCCATTCCGAAACCAACATCAGCTTGATCATGATCTGATGTATCCTATCAATTCATCATCAAGATCTCAACGACCACCTTCTTCAGTTTCCTTACCTGGAATAGCTAATCTAGGAAACACTTGTTTTATGAATTCAATCTTACAGGTCAGTTCTTTATCTTTTTCAATCTGAATGGTCATCTCTCTTTCCATCGAAATGGATGAATTCACTGACCCTTTCTTGATCATCTCCTCAGGCTCTTCATGCCACAAGACCGTTATCTGATTTACTTAATCTCAACTGCTCCAATCTCACTCAACCCATCACTCCACTTCAACTTCTCATTCGAAATCATCCTCATCATCCTCATTCATCTCATTTACCCATCTTACTTCAACTTTCAAAATTCTTTCATCAATTCTCTATCACTCATTCTGGTGCATTAAAACCGATTGGTTTACTCAAATCCATTGCTTCTCATCATCCTCATTATCGTCGTAAGGATCAACAAGATGCTCATGAGTTTTTAAGAATCTTGATGGATCTCATTCGATCCGAAGAAGCCAATGTATGTTGTTGTACATCAGTTCTCTTACCACCCAAACTCTCTCCCTTTTCTTCACTATACATAATTTCAAACTGATTCAAATCTCACTCAGTTTATCAAACATTGCTCGGATTCTAACCTTTTACATTCAAGCTCATTTGAATCGACTTCGATCCTCAACTCAAACCAATCCAATCGTCAGTTCTTCCTTCAACTCACATCCTCATCAACTTCACTAACCCTCTTGATTCTACATACTCACAGTTTCCAATGGTCCTGATACCCACTCTCTTCGGGTTCCTACCCCAATCCTCTCATCTTCTTCCTCTTCTTCCTCTTCCTCCGCTTCATCTTCATCATTCACCTCATCTACCTCAATCCCAGATTCATCATTACTTGATTCCCTCTTCTCTGGATCTTTGACTCAATATACCGTATGTGAAAAATTCCATGTGTCGAGTGTACAGGAAGGTTTTCTCGATCTCTCCCTGGCCACACCTCATCCCGATCCAAGCATGAGCAAAGTACGCGTCTCTTTCTCGTGCTGATCGAAATCCGCTTTACACAAACTAATCCATTTCCTCTATCTCAGCGTGCTCGTCTTCGTCAAAAATTCGGTCGGCTCAACAAATCAAAGCCTTCATCCACTCCGCCTTCATCTCCACTTCCCTCTCATGATGATTGGGAGCAAGTCTTTCTGGGTGGATCATCTGCTCCGAACTCATCGGCTTACCGTCCACCGGTCCGGAGTTTGACGATCTCGGGCACTTCGACTCGTAGACATCGAACTTCTAGACCATTCCTATGCTCCTCATTCTCGGGAAGTTCATTAAATTTGATCTCACTCCAGGATGCCACTTCTCTTGTCGCCCCCTCATCACCAGGCTCATCACCACCGCTTGATCTTCTGGCACGGATTCTTTCGCCTACTGCGCCAGCTCGAACACCACCACCACCACCACCACCCGCTACTGGACTACGAGCCTTGAGGTTCTCACAGCCTAATCCTCTGCTTTCAAAAGTTGGACTGCTTGGAAGCAATCCCAACAAAGTCTCCGAGACTGGTCTCGAAGCTCTTCTCAAATCGTTCACTTCAATAGAACGGCTCGAAGGCGAGAACAGATTTGCCTGTGAAGCATGTGCCTCCGAATCTGCTTCATCATCCTCTTCAAGTGATCCATCATCCAATGAGACTGATTCATCAACCCCAAAGGTGGTCTTAAGAAGAGCTTGGAAGAGATACTTGATCTCTAACTTACCTCCTATCGTTGTCTTTCATCTCAAACGAAGTTCTTCAAATGATTTATCCCACTCTGGTCAAGCTGTGATCTCCTTCCCGATCAAGTTGGACTTTAAGCCGTTTCTGTGTCCAACGAGTGATGATCAAGCGGTCATCTATGGATTATATGCTGTAATCGTTCATAAAGGAGTCGATAACGGTGGACATTATTTTTGTTATGTGCTTTCGGATCATGCTGGTAGCTCTGAGCGTTCTTGGCTCTACTGTAGTGACACGTAAGTGACTATCGGTTTTGGAGCTCAGAACTCGGTGAATGATTAAACTGATTGACGCCTTCGTTTGATCATAGTGAGGTGAGAAGGGTAAAAGTGGAAGAAGTGATGAGTGCGAAAGCATACATGTTGTTTTATGAACAACTCTAAAGGTTTGATCACTTCGATTGGCTTTTTCCAACTGAAGCTTTCCTTGATTCGGATCATACCTGTCCCCCTTGGGTACCATCACTTTTCCTTTTGGTTTTTCTTTTGTCTGATGCCTAACTTGAGATTTGAAGATCTCTCTCTCTCTCTCTCTCATCTCTCTCTCTCCTTCGACCTTTCTTGTTCTTTATTTTTTCTCTCTCTCTCTCTCTCTCTCTCTTTCGATACCTCTCTTGATCCTTTTCTCTCTTCTTTTTCTTTTTTTCTAGAAATCAGATCAAATTGTATCACTCCCACTTTAGATTCGATCATCACTTTCTCTTTATCAAATCTTGTCTTCTTTCTTTTTTTTCTTTTTGTACTGAAGCGAATTAATCAGATTAGGAATTGAAGAAGACGAAGAAAGGAAAAAAAAACACATAGATATATATATGAAGGATGTATTCTTATTTATGTCTTGATGATGATGGATGATCATCAACTGGATCTTTTTCTTTTTTCTGTTTGTTTTTTTTTTCTGTGAAAAAAATAATGATGATGATTGATGAAATGAACAGTAGGGTGAGAAGATACCCGATTCTTGAAACGAAGAACGAACGAAGGAACGAAGAACATGAAGTGAATTTGATTTGAGGGTTTTTTTTTCTTCACCTTTCTTTTTTTTTCAGATGAGAGATTCTTCATACATATGTACATACTTTGATACAGTTTGGGTGGAGAGGAGAGATTGGGTTTCACTTTCATTTTGGAAAACCCAATATGAGAGTACCTGTTGAACCATAACTCTGATTGTGGTGAGTCGAAGGCTTTTTGACACACTCGATCTTTTGCTTGTGATCAATTCACTCAGGCAGATCCAGGTACAGCAAATCTACAGAAAGCCCAAGTTCATTCGCTCTACAGCGTTGATGTGCCAACAGACTTGTCGATTTTACAAAGCATACCAAGATTTGGCCCGGAAATCTGCTTGGGTCTTGTGGAAAAATTCGATCAAGAGTTCTATCACAATCGACGAGCCATAGAGGCTGAGCTCTCCACGGTAGGTGATGAGATGAAGAGCGAAAGTGAGATCTTGTGTGCTTGATCAACTTGCGTTTTGAAGGGCAACAGAAATGTGTATTCAAAATATCTCCACTTGACTTGGAGAGTGTAATATGTAACCGAGAGAAGTCATGATTTCATTTCAAAAGTTATGTACAAACTCGATCTGTTCCCTTTCTTACAAATACTCGACATTGAAACGAGCGACGGAATATGAAAGCCTATAAACCTGATCCAAGCAATGGGCCTGATCAATGATTGAAAGGGGCAACTGTTTCGAACTTTGGTGATATAATGACTTATGAGGCTGAGGCTGTTCGGAGACTTGATATAGAGTGTGGAGAAGTGTGAAGACCTAAAATGGAAAGGCACAAAGTATTTATATCGGATTTGGTTTGAATACGAATTCCCCTCCTCCTCCTCGCCATTCGCATCTTCCTTCATCTTTCTCGCAGTCTGGAGTCTTGCGGCTTCTCTGAATAGCAAAGTGATGGGAACATTCGCAATAGGCAATGATCTCGATCTCCACCCGCAGTATGAACGTGGTTGTTAGTCCAAGATGGCAATCGAGCAAAGTTTGTAATACACCATACATGTCTACTTTACCATCTCATTAACGTCTACCTGCAAGCAATTTGGTACGTACACAGTAAGAACTCAGCGATCAAGAGCCTTTCTAGGGCAACCGACCTAAGTATTATCATCGAAGATTGAAGGTTCAATAGATTCTTACTTAACACCGGCCCTGAAAAGCATAGCAGAGAAGAGAGTACATACATCCCGATCAACGCCAGAACTTCCGAGGCCGATGAATTAGCTTACTTTAAAGGGCAAATTCAATCAAACAGGAAGGAGATAACCCAAGCGAATCGGTAGGATTTACAACTCAACATTATCCAAAATCGCCAAGATCATTGATCTTGACTGAATTCCCAATCATCAATCCAAATTGCCCATCAAAATCAGGTCTTGAACACCATCACCACATCCATCCATCCATCCTTACTCCGATTATCATCAATTATTATTATCAATTCTTACTTAATAACCAAGTTTCATGATTTTTCAATTTATCAACTATCTGGAACTGAAACCTTCCTAAGAACCGATTCCCTCATTTTACTTACCAACAAATCATTAATACATCAAATGGATCCCTTAACCATATCGAATGACTCTAGCCCTAGTGCCAGTAGAAGTGAGGGTGAGGTTGTGGGTGAACTTCCAATCTCTGGCTCAACTAGATCTATCATATCTTTCATCAAAGCTATCAATCCAATCAATCTCAGCTTCCCTTTCAATCATACCCACACTCTCGAGAGCATCGATGAACCAAATCAGTCGATCAAAATCGAACAAGCCCTTCATCAGCATCAACCCTTGATTCCTTCCTTCATCTCAACTCTCTTTGATCAATTACCTTCACTCTTCAATTCTCAAAACCAACCTGAATCGATCACTGAGAGAGTTGAGAGGAGAGAGGATGAAATCAAAAATCAGCTCAGCAATCCCACATCCTCATCCACTCACCCATCACCTTCAACATCGAGTAAGCAGATCACCAAGACCATCAATCCATCCACACCACCCACTGCACCACCTTCCTTACAATCATCAATCTCTTCATCCACCACTTCGACTTCCACTTCAGTCTCTGGTCATCAATCAATCTCAATTTACTCACCACCTACCACCATCTCAAATCACTCATCTCACTCCAACTCTCTTCAACACACTCCCATCGCACATTCCAAACTCTTTCGAAGGGACCCGAGCAAATCATCCACCTCTTCAACCTCTTCAATCCTCGGTACCAAGACACGTGCCGCATTAGCAAAACTAAGAATCAGACCTACCTCACTCATCTTATCGGGCTCCGCTCAAAGTCAATCTCCAACTTCAACCCCAAAGCACTCTCATCATTCACTCTCATCAACAAGTATGTGTCGAAGCGAAAGATCATCCTCATATACCTCCTCTCTCTCTTCGAACACCCACAAATCATCCTTGAAGGTCAAAGTCAATCGAACACGTAACAGGAGAAGTTCATCTTCACATCAAAACCTAATCGGATTACATCTCTCAAACGTCTTGCTCGCCGATCCTAATGGAAATCGATCACTTTGGACTTTAGAGTTTGCTCCGGCTCCGTTGAACATCTTGGCTACCGCTGGTCAATCGAAGATCATTTATCTTTTTGAACTCGATTCAAAGTCTAATCAACCTACAAAACAGCTCATTGGTCATACCGATACCATCACTAGCCTAGCATGGACCAAGTCAGGAAAGTTCTTGATCTCAGCTTCCATGGATAAGACGGTCCGAGTCTGGGATGTTGAATCTGGTTTAGAGGTGAAGCAATGTATCCATACGGATTTTGTTACATCGATCTCCAGTGGTGAGCATTTTTCTTTTGCAGGAATCATGGGCAAAAGGGTCACTGACCCAAGACTTCCTTTCCCATTCCATCAGATCCAAATGATGAAAATTATTTCTTGTCTGGCTCAATTGATCGTAAATTGAGACTTTGGAATCTACTTGATTCGAAAGTGGTTGCTTGGACTGGTTTACCAGATTGTATCACTTCAGTTGGGTTCTCTAACAGTAATACAGCTTCATTAGCATACGCTGGACTTTATTCTGGGAAAGTCGTAAGTCTTCTCTCGGGTTCATCTCTTGTCGAATATTCTTCAAAAACTCTGAATTCTTAATCGATCGATTTTATTTATCTTCGTAGACATCTTTCAATCCGCGTACTTTAAAAATTGTCAAAGAGGTCATCAAAGGACCTGGCAGAAAAGTTAGCTCAATCGTTGGGATTGAAGATCAAGAGGTCTTGATCGCTACCAATGACTCTAGGATCCGAATTTCTGATCAGAATGCCAAGATTAAAGAAACTTTAACTGGTCACAAAAGCCAATCTGGTCAATTGAAACCTTCGATTGGTTTAGGCATGGGTCATAATGATGCTGATCTAGTGGTCTCTGGTTCAGAAGATGGTAGAGTTTATGTTTGGGAACTTGGACTTGATCAAAGAGGATTTCATGAATCTTTCAAAGGTTGATCTCTTTTTTGCCTTTCATTTCTCCTCATCCTTTTGGTTTCGAATCGGTTCTGATCAGAATCGATTTCTTTCCTTTGATGAATCTTTCTGAATTTAGTGGGTAAAGATGTGTCAGGATCGAGTGAATTGGTGATCACTTGTGCTGTTTTCAGACCTAAGGGTACCATCATGAATCAAGATTCGAATTCAATTGAGATCGCAGTAGTGGATGATCGATCGGGTTTAATCAGAATCTTTAAAACTGCACTTTGGAAACAATAAGTTGGCTTTGATCCTTTCTTCTTTTTTTTCTTCTTCATTCTTTCTTTTCGAGTTTCTCATCGTTCGTTTGATTCTATATTGTTTCATTCTTGATTGGGTTCAAAAAAAACCCATCTCTTCCTCATTTCCGTCATCGCCTTCTTTTTATCGTTTTAATCTGTTTAGCATATGTTATTGTCTAATTCACCTTTTAACATCCCCTGACCCACAAAAAAAAGTGATTAAATCAGCTTCCGCAATGTTTAGTCTGTTGTTACATTTTCTCTTCAGCTCGTCTTTGATTTCTCATCTATGAAAGATCAAAGAGTAATTAATGATTAGCAGTGTTTTTCTCTTCCCTTTTTTTTTCTCTTTTTTTTCTTTGTCTTCTTTTCGTTTTCGTTTTTGATTTGCTTATCTCGTTCATTGTCAGGTTTTCTTTGTATGTATTGCATCATAAATGGATTTTTTTTCTACACATATTTTACTTTTTATTGATCAGATTGATGATTAACAACATGTGGTCAATGAAATACCAGAAATCATGATAAGAGCTTTCCTCTAAGAGATGTGAACTTGATTCTATAGGTCCAATCAAACCTGAGGAATATTGGGTGTCTGGTCAAACACCCGATTACCGGTTTGGGTTGATGCGTCGGGCTTGGAGGCGGAGCTCAAAAGCTTCAACACTTCGATGGGCGGAAAGATACCCGAACTTAACGGGAATGACTTCACTTGGAGTTTGAGAGTTTAAATTGGTGACGTGTCAGGATCGAAAGTTCTCGAATGGAAATCCAAAAGTTGAAAAGGAGTCCATTCGATCATGAACCTTGACTTTTCTCTTTGCCTTTTTACCAAGTACAACTGTTGGTCATCAAGATCAGGTATCCCTAACATCTTGTCACACAAACACTCAGATTCAGCAATCTCAACCCAAACTTGAATGTCAACTCAAAAACGAGTTCTTCTTTCCTCTATCGATACTTTAACTTTTTACGATGGAGAGTCAACCAATTTTCGACGGACAAGTCCAGTACTTCAATTAGTCTGTCAAGGACATCCTTGTAAACGATTTAAACCCGATGCGATTCAATGTCAGAATACAGGTGGTAAGTCGACTTGATGAGACTGAGATGTTAAAACCTTTCATATGACCTTTTGTTAATCGTCAAACTTGCTTGATCTTATATATGTATAACAGGATCAGGTAGTAATGTTCAGTGGAAATGTGAAGCTGATTTACCCTCGAGTATTAAGCTTGGTCGAACAGAAGTCAGTTGTGAAGGATTTCGAAATGCTGATGATCCTTATATCCTTGAAGGTCAGTATGACCACTCAAATTCTAAACCTAATCTCGGCGTTAGTACGAGCAAATCAAGATTGAAGATGATTTGAAACATTTGCTTTTATCATATGCGGAATTCGATCAGGATCTTGTGGGTTAACTTATACCTTGAAAGATGCTGGGTTTTCTTCATCTCATCCTCACAATGGGATCTCGTGTAAGTGTATATCATAGATATTCCAATCTTACGGCTTTATCCATCAATCAAGCATCTGATGTCTTATGATACCTTTCGTAGTGGAAGCTGTCCTCTTCTGGGCACTCTTCGCAATCGTGGGGATCTTTATTCTCTATCCATTTCTTCGATCCCTTTTTTCTACCGTACTTCGACCGGTAAGCCGTTACTTTCCCGGTTCCTTTGGAGGGCCAGGTGGTGGTGGTGGTGGTGGCGGTGGTGGTGGTTGGGGCTGGGGAAATCGACCAGGCCCTCGATTCTGGGGCGGTGGCCGACCTAGTGATCCACCTCCACCGTATTCTCCTCGAAACCCGCCTCGACCAAAAACATCTGGTGGTGCAGATGAGCCTTGGAGGCCAGGATTCTGGACTGGTACGTTTTAGATTGCTGATTTTATCAAGTTCATTATGAGTATCACGACGAGTATCACTTGAAATGCTGACGAAACATCATGACTTGATTGAATTCTATGACTGCATAGGCCTTTTGGCTGGAACGGCTGCTACAAGTCTATTTGGGAACCGACAGCAGGAGCGAAGAGCATATGATTTTGATCAATCACCTTTTATGACACGACCGATGGGGTTTGGTACAGGTGGGCTCTTTGGTGGACGAGGATTTGAAACCCCTAGAGCAATGTATCGAGGTCAAGGAAGTTCAAGAGATATGGATGATTCAAATAACATGGGTCCTATCAGATCTTCCACTGGTTTTGGCGGTACTAGGAATCGATGAAAGAAATGAGCAAAGTGAACTGTACTCTTCTTCCGTTTGTAAAATTCTAAGCATTTTGCTTGTGTTCATACACTTCTCTTCACCTTGGAGCACAGATCGTGCTCTGATCATCATATGTAAATGTAGATTGAAAGTTGGAATTATTGAGCTTGATCCACTATGACATCACAGCTTCACGTCAATAACACTTGTGCTTGTGATTTGTGTGATATGTCGTTTTCTTTATGTGACCTGAGTCCCTTGATTTGCCTTGATCAAATGTCCATGTGCCAGTTTCTCCTCGACTTGCTTTCTGCTCTCCTGCCATCCGCATAAACAAAAAGTGATGTTCAAATTCACAAGAAAGAATCCAAGGATAACAAAGTTTCCAAGCTATGTCTTGCTTGCCTCTCATTTACTCTAGGTGGATCACTTGAGGGCAAAGAAACAATGTCAATCCCACAGATTTTTCAAGGTACTGTGTCTTTCATAAAGAATGAAAGACTTTACAAAAGTTACGAGCCTTGAGGCCCGTGCCCGAGGCGCCTGGTGGCGGATACTGAGTGCCACCATTCCACACAAACCCCATGTCCCTAGACATGGGGTTCCCAACACTTCGGGTACCGTCCAGGACAGAAAGCCATCGAGAAAAAAACGACCTCATATCCCTCCATTCAAACCGCCCACTTCCTTTCGATTTCTTTCCAATATCAACTTTTATCTATCCGAGTGCCCGATGGGATTTCAGTCCTACTCCGAGGACATCAAGCTCCTGGCCACCCGGATGGCGATGGAAAATGTCGACCTACGCACGATCAATGCGACCCTTCGGACCTCTATCTCGGCCACTTCGCTATGGCGTTGGAAAGCGCTCTACGAGCGTACTAACACGGTGGTTAACGATCCAGCCAATTACGAAACTCGAGGCCGCAAACATCGTTTATCGGACGTTCACCTCGGCGTCCTCAACGAACTCGTCAACGGCCACACCTCAATCTATCTCGACGAACTGCAACGGCATCTAGTTCAGATCATCGGATTTCCCGTATCTCAAGCTACCATATCCCGCGAGTTGCATCTGCGGTTGGGTCTATCCCATGTGGTGACTCGGCGAGTCCATCCTGGGCAGTCATATGAGGACCGAACCGACTTTATGTTCAGGGTGGCTAGAATCCCACCTGAATACTTAGTTTTCATAGGTTCGTCTCTCTTTTGTATAACACTGTTTACCAAATTGCTAATATGTGACCATTCTGTACATGATTGGTAGATGAGTCAGGGGTTGTCGGGCGAGATTCACTTAGAAGGAAGAGCTGGGCTACAACGGGGACCCAAAGCCAGCGCCAGCAGGAGTACACCGACAAAGACCACTGGACGGTTCTTCCGGCCGTCTGCGAGGGGGGTATGATAGCAGGTGTGGTAATCGAAGGTCCGGTGGAAAGAGTTCATGTCGAACTCTTTCTCGCTCGGGACTTGGTGAGTAGCCCAATTTTTTATAGGTCTATAATTGTAAAGCTAAAAATGACCCTTCATGTTTCAGCTTCCAGTGATGAATCCCTATCCGGGACCCAATTCAGTCCTTGTGTTGGACAACGCGCGCGTACATCATGGAGGACTTATCGACGATCTGTGCAGGAATGCTGGGGTCCTCCTGGTGTATCTACCTGCTTACTCGCCGGACATGAATCCTATCGAGAACTGCTTCCACAGCATGAAGGCGCAGTTACAACGTGAAGAAGCTTGGTATGATCATGAAGACAAGGCTAGATATTTATTATTACTCGCTGCGAAGGTTATGACACGCTCCCTTTTGCAACCTCTCATTGCGTATTGTGGCTACGCCACAAAACGCTACTGGGAACGCTACAACATCGAGGCTCAGGATTGAAATGGTGTAATCAGGATCACAATTAGTTAAGATTAGTACTCATGGGTCTTTAAGCATGAGGCATTTTCTATTTGTTTCTTGCCGTGCGTTTACTTTGTGTGCTCAATCAATGTGGCCCTCGGGTTGTGCTGTGGTTGTGAAAGATGAAATGAAAAAGACTAGATTTTTGTCGTAATGAAATAAAATGGTGTCGAAGTCCAATTGAGAGAGATTACGTGAGAAATTCCAAAGTTGATGACATCAACTTTAATTCCAAATTTGATGACATCCACTTTAATTCCAAAGTTGATGACATCAACTTTGGATGAGCGCCGCGCTAGAGCTTGCCCCAGCGCTTGCAGAGGAAATATCTGTTGAGATCATCCTCATGACCGACCCAAAAGGGTCTTTACATTTCCTTTAGAAACGAGATAAGTCTGATCGAATGAATCAGACTTATCTCATACTCTGAATCTTTTGATAAGATTTTTGGGTGGCCTTCATCCTTCCTCACCGCTTATAGATTTACCAGAGTGAGTCAAACCCATTATGGGTTTGACTCACTCTTGAAAGAATGGGGCACTGTTCCATTCTTTCTGATTATGTTGGAGGGGTTCACACGGACCCAGACTGGGGATTTATTTCATAATTCAAATATACTTTGCTACCTAACAAGAAATAGTATTGATTTTAACATTAGGTAACTAACAAGTCCACCTATCATCACCATTGAGGTGGGCTTCGTAAGGCGGTGTGGGGTATGGATCGTCTGGCCACTTGCTCTTGATCGATGCCTACTTGTAAAACGTAGTATTCGCGGGCTCTGGTGAACAACTCAATGGCCGTGTCCCAAAGAATTCCCCAAGATGCCACGGTCTTTGCATCTAGGACATCCGGGAATAAAAATCGTCCGAAATCCTTGATGCCATGTTCCAAAAGAACCTTCACGTCGTGATCAATGATTCGTTCATCGATTTGACACCATCTAAAGTAATGTTCGATGGGCAACTCGCGCTGGATGCGTCGTAGATCGTTATAATTGATATTAACCTGGTGGCCTTGCATTTCCGCATAGCTGCCGATCTTGAAGGTGAGATCGTCAGTTACCTTCGCTCGTTTGACCGAGGCAGTTGGGGTGGTTGAGGTTGAGAGGCTGCTCGATTTCGGGGCTGGTCGCTTTGGTATGACTTCAATCCAGAAAAAGTCGTCCTTATAGACGGCCATGGGTGGCATCGTCACGGAGACGCCTGCAGTACCCTTAGCCTGAAAGGTTCTTGTCAGATACCTTTCAGAAGATAAGCCTGAGGTGGGTTATTGCACTTACCAACTCTTCAGCCCAGAGAACCATGTGGCGGTATGTCAACTCCATCTTCTGGGTAAGATCGTTCGGGTTGAAGATACGCCAGCCCTCGCCCTTGTCGGTGTGGCGGGAGCTATGTCGTTTTTGCAACGCGGTGAGGAATTGTTTCTCAGGGGGGATGGGGGCTGCATGGGCAACATCCGATGTGGTGGGGTCCGTCGCAGTCTTGAGGGTGTGTTGGGCGCGCATTCGGCCTTGGCTTTTAGTTAGTTCCTGAAATAGAGGAAGATTCAATCCATCAGTTTGAGATCCTAGCCTACAACGGGACAACAACGGGAAATTTCGATCACTTACCGTGCTGGCGGCTTGGGCCGCCTTCGCTGGGTTCTCCATAGTCACTGTAAAACCACAGTTGCCAACGGGCTCGTTCGGAAGCGCGGCATAGAAATCTTGAAGCAACTTGTCGCTGGTTATGTACCGGTTGTGATCCTTGGCATAGAAGTTGTGTCGGGCGATGAAAGCGTGGATCTTTACCTTGTTGCTGGCATCAGCCAGTTCCAGAATCGCCGTGTTACCTTTCGAGTGGTCGTTGTCCACTTCGCTCGCAAGATCGAACAGTAGCGACTTCAATCCAACAAAAGATCCATCGTCGATCTTGAACTGTTGCTTCGTAACCGGGAGCGGGATGGGCTGGAAGACCGGCTTGCTTGTTTTCTTAGGTGGTCCCTTGGCGAGATCATGCCCTTTGGGCAGGTATAAGGTGAAAGCTACCACAAGACCCCGAGTCCCAGTGGCAGGTATACCTATAGTGCAATTGGCAAGATGCCAATGTCGGAGATCAAATGTATGCGGGCAATAGTGGATCAATCGGACTTACTTGGTTTGATATCGCGCGATACAACCCGACGTTTAGGGAAGTTGGAACTGATCACCTCGATATCGGAGCTGGAATCGCGTACACCGTGAGTGCCACCTAAGGATCCATCACATATGAGTGCCAATTCGAAGTGAAGACGAACGGAGTGAAAGGACATTACCTTGTTGGAATACGATAGGAGGTGAACTGGGATCATTAGGCGAGGCGGTCGACCGAGTGATCACCCATGAGCCAGGTGTGCCCGGAATATTATTGCCTATCAAGGCCATACCGTCCGCATTGGCCTCCACTTCAGCGGGATGACGAGGTGCCACGAATTCCCTACGTTTAATCACATTTGAGATTAGTGAGAATGGAAGAACTCAATAAGCAAACTAAGAAAAACCTACCGACGTCCGCTGGGGTAAGGCCGCTCCCCAATGGGGGTATCATCGTGGGCAATCTGAGCTAGAGAGTCGGATCGGAACATCTTGTTGGCTTGATGGCGGAAGTATGGAATGAGGCAATCGAACCTGGCCGTAGTTGAAAGTTGTAATCGAAGTGGAGGTGTTGTGAGAAAGGGGCCAAACGTCGAATCGAGATCGACCGGGAAACTAAAACCTGAGAAACCTATTGGATATGGCCCAACCATTGTTGGGGCTAGTCGATATGGAATTGGGATTGTGAAGGTGTGGGGGAGTATATCGAGATTGGTTGATTATGGAGGTGGACGGAATTGAGGCGGCATGTGCCTCTTGTAATCCGAATTTACAGGCAATATAGGCGGTCTGGGGCTTCACAGTATCCGCCTCCAGACGCCTCGGGCACGGGCCTCAAGGCCCGTAACTTTTTACAACTTTTTCATTCTTTATGAAAGACACAGTATATTGAAGTTCTGTTTGGGCTGTGAGGATTGACCTTCTAATGAGATCCTTCACACCCTCTTCCTGTGTATTGGCCCCTGATGCCAAAATGATAAAGTAGTCTGCGCTCTTTCTGATAATCTGCTTTTGCGACTTCAAACTTCTTCAAACCTCGGTGTCAACCACCATATCAGACAAATCATCACTTAGGCTCTTGACTCCTCTTGAATCTTCGGACATCCTAGCTACTATACCTCAAACCACCTCAGTAGCGTACTGAACAAGGGCTGTATCTGGAAATAGACATAAATGGATTTCCAGCCTAGGGTCTACATATATGATGACCGTAAGTTGAGTCAAATGATGCGACCGATCCGAAGCACAGCAGGCGCTGCTCTTCACAGACGTTCACGCTCCTTACGTCCTTGTATCTCTTCATCTCGTTGTACCATGACACTCCGGACTCTTCTCGCCATCACTTTGATTCATATCAGTAGCACAATCGTCGCTTCTCCTCGTACCCTCGACTCAGTTCCTTTGCCTACCACGTTATCATTACCCTTGACTCAGAATCAAACCAGTAAATGTTTTGTTGAATCACAAGTCTTTCAAGGGCCAACGGTAGATCAATGGGGACGTGGACTTTATTACGGGCCTATCGAGCAAGTGAATCGAACTACTCGGACCTCAGCTGAGAAAGGCTCCGCTGTGTGGGGACAGCCATCCATACAGCTGGCTGATGGAACGAGGTGTTGCGAAAACCTGTCTCAGGTAAAACATCACTTTATATAGGTATGTTCCAGACAGACTCATGATTGAAATCTTCTTTTTTTCTATTTAGGTGCGAGATTACATCAATTACTTGGATTCGACTATCATCTCTTATCTGGCCATTCGACAACAATTTGTGGTCGAAGCTGGTCGATTCAAAAACTCTAGAAAGGATGTTAGAGCGGTTGAACGGGCTGTTGACGTGGTAAAGAGGGCTGAAGAACTTGCTAGTCAGCATTCATTAGCACCATGGATTGCCAACGTAAGTTACAGAATGATGTAGAAACATAGGTAGTAAGAAAATAGCCGTAAGATCTTAACCTAAAACTGACAAATCACCATGATGTTCGTTGAAAAAAAAATGTTGATCTTGCTTAGGTTTCATACACGGCCCTTCTGAACTCGTTCACTGGTGAGTGATCTTCAATATAAGTTTTGTGCATCATTCAGTTCATTGGACTCGATCGTTCTTTGGGATCTCACAAGTTTTTTCTTACCTCTACTGATCATATATGGTCCCATTCTAGAGCTCGAACTTTGTACATTTGATGAGGAGGTAACACATTGATTGTGAAGCTTCCTATCGGGGTAGAATGATACACTTTGTCTGCTTGAATGTCGCTTCTCTTTCATGGATGAAGAGAGAGTGTTTGTCGAGGAGCGCACAAGAGACGGACAAGGTGATAAAGTTAGGAAAGGATGGTCAAAGGTATGAAGAGAAAGCAACAGAAGATTGTGGGTTGTCATTTGACTGAGGTGAAGGACCATGTGTCTTGTGCATCAATCCTCCTGGTCACCAAATCTTCCAGTCCTGTTTCTTGCATGTTATAAACTTCATCTCACAATATATTGATATGACAAACTGAAACAATGAATTCAATGTCCAGAAGACAATATGAAAAATCAACCATCTAAATCAGAGAAACAAAAAAATGAATACTATCTTCTAAATAAGCCAGAAAGGTGCAAATCAATTGATAATCCCCAGCTACATAGTTACCAAATCATCAGAAGATCCCTTAGACATTTGGCTTATGGTATGTCAAGGATTGGGAAGAAAGTAAATTGGAGCCATGAAGTTTCTTACTTCAAATGATGAGGGAACCTATTGTGTCATGGATAGTGTGCTAAGAGTATCTAAAGATGAATTGGTACAACTTTGGAAAGAAAATATAGGGAAGGAGATCTGATGTTATGATAGCAGCATTCATCTTTTCTCAGCAAGAAGCATTGGTCAAGTGTTGTTTTTGAGCAACTGAAGTTGTGAATTATCTGTGATAGCTGTAGTTCAATTGTCTCCAAGCAAATTCCACACTACATTCAATGGAACAATCCTCTCTTGCTCAGGATTTTGCCCTGCCCCCGATACCCAAGGGACAATGAGAATTTGGACTGTGTTGATTCCTGGTGAAATTTATGATTTCTGTTTGTGAGTTGGAACATTTGAATCAGGGACTTTCATAACAGTCAGAATTTCATACCAATACTTTTGAGGTAAGCAAAGTATCTCTTGGTGATGAAAGTATCCCAACAGTGTCCCAAAACATATCCAGCTTGTCATATCCCCCCATCCTAACAACAGGTCTCTGTGGCATTTTACTAGAAACACTGAGACAGCCTGTTAAGTTTGGAAACAGCTACACTACTCTTCACTATCAGCCATGTAGTGCCTAGAGTAGGTATGTGCTCTTGGGGATTTCCCTTGGGGGTAGCATATTGCCCCCAGCTATGCATCACTGTACCTTGTTTTTGCACCACACCATTACACTATGGGACCAAAATATCTGTAGCAAGATATCTCTTGCAACACTGAGTAATCTAGCTGGGACATAAGCCTAGCTATAAGCTGTAGGATAGTGGGCTGATTTACAAACTATGTGTCTTCTTGTCAAACATACACATTTCTGAAGGTTAAGGGTACATTTGGTTTGTTTTCACATATCATGTGACCTGAAGGAAAATCTTGGTTTGCCCTTATCTCAAGGGGCAGATTGAGATGATTGTAATTCTGAAATAGTCACTACCAAATGTCAAACCAAAAGAGGTTAACAGACATCTGCTGACCTCATGATGATCAGATTGGTGTTTGGTGATTGCAATGTCAAGGTGTCTTTCTTTTTTGGTTTGAACTTCTGATACAGTCATTTATTGCCCCCATAACTTCACATCTGGCAAAATTCAGCTCTGTCCTCAACCTTCTTTGAGACTGCTTGATCCTCATAAGCAAAACCAAATCAAGAGATTATTAAGATTCAAATTTATCAAACAATTGCTTGAATTTCAAAAGAATAACCAATAAGAGTTGATTGGAAAGAATTGATAAGACTATAAAAAAAGGTCTAAAAAGAATAAAACAGAACAAAGCAAAGAAAAAGAAAGGTTGGCTGGTTGAGGAACCACTAGAGGATGGAGTGGTGAGCATTATGATGGAATATCAAACACTAGGGATATCAAAAAGGGGGGTGTGGGTGATAATTTGACAAGAATGAAGTGAAGGATGAGTGTGGATGAATGTCTCAAACGTTTTGATCAGATATTCAAGTCAGATATTTGATTCAAACATTAATCAGTCTTCTTTTTTGCTGCTGAGATAACAAAGCATTCTGGGTGATCTAAAGCAAAAGAGAAAGTTGATTGGGACGTGATCAGGCACTGGAAAGCAACAAGATTGATGATTGCAATTTAGGAGTACATATCAACTGTTCCCTAGAAAGTTCTGGGGGACAAACTCTCTTGATACAGCTTTTGATTACTAGGGAAGGTTTTTGATGTGGGGTGTTGGGCACTAATGAGGAGTCCAGAGAAAACAAGCTTGTGACTCAATGTGAGGGGATTGGGGAGTCTGAAATGAGTCAGAGTTGTGGGCCAAGAGGGAAAGGGGTATATATGGGTCAATGAGAGAAAGAAGATTGATAAAGACAAGTGAATGGGTCTACGATACTCACAGAAGGATTGTTGGCAGATTCAATGGAGTCATCTTTTCTGACTCTGTGTCTGATGCACAGAGAACGCTTGAGAGTGGGTGATTGAACAAACATGTATACTACTACTAGCAGTGCGCACGTCAGCTATGAAAGACTTTGCTTGGTCTTTGTTCTTGATGTACTCAGAAACAACAGCAAGGGATTGTGTAAAGGCTTGTAGCTTGGTCAAAGAGAAGCGACTTCACTATATGTATCACAGTATCTTGATCCTTGTTAGTATCCTTGATCTAAAATTACATCTGCAGTCCATTCCTCCATATGCTGAATTGTGAAAGATCTTTTGGAGGAATTTTGAGACTGATCCTGCTGAAAATACACATGAATGCGTTTTCAATTCCGAATTGAGTGGGCTGCTCCTGACGACTTCGTGGTTGATGAATTCTCCAACGTTTTTCGGTCCCAAATTACATTTGGGTTTTTACGCATTTTTGTTCTCAAAATCGAGCTGCTACTGAGTGGTGAGGTCCGCCGGATGTAAACCGTTCACCCCGTGCCTTAGGAAGATCACTCTCACAGCAAAGAGCGTTCGATAAGTCAGTCACACATGAGCTAGCAACGTCAAGTTCATCAAGTGAACAGTCCGGCGGTGGGCGTGGTATACCTCCCTTTTGCCTTTCATTTACAAAGTGATGTAGGGGAACCAATGCGGCTGGTTTGGCCGTCATCTTTGAGGCTGCGGTGTCCTCGTACGAGATCTTTCAGTGTGTACTCGAGTGCACTTTGAATCCTACGAGGCTTTGGGCGTGGTCAAAGAAAGACGATCCATACGACTTTAGCTGTCGTCGCGCTCAGTACAATAGGGACCAGCTCAGTCAAAATGTGCTGCTATCATCCGGCTGCCACGACAAGCGCTGTCCAATCACACCTCAACAACCATGCCCACCTCGATGTCAATGGCATGCAACTATATATTGTCTTCCTCATTTGCCACTTGTCCATCCTATCTAAATCCCATTAACTTTCACATTTTTCAGCTCAATTCTTTTTTTGACGCCGGCGTTTTTCATTTGCCCCATCGTTATATATCTTTCATCTGTTTTTGGCTTTTTGTTAGGACCTTTTCCCATCAAAGTTTATTTTCTGCTTCGTACTAGTTCGGTTCAATCAAAGCCTTACTTAATCTGAATCATCATTGAGATCTTGCCTTGATATTTCACGAAGAACAAAATCACAAATATGTACTCTGTCACTTTAATCTTTGTTTTGTTCTGCTTTTCCGTGTCGGAAGTTCCGCAGGTATCCTCAACTCCGACGCCAACACCACAAATCAGGGTTGAGTTTTTCATTCTTCCTCGTGTCCTCATAGACGAGTAGTATCCATACATCACACTAAAGCCCTCTTTCTTCTTTCTCGTCACAGTCAGTAGATCCCACTTTAAGAACTCCATTCCTCTACCCTGGTGGTGAGATAAGTGGTCTTCAGGGTGCTAATTTATATTCTAATAGTCCGCTAGTCGGTGGTATCGGCCCTACTCCCGGTCTCGGTCTCCCATTAGGGGGTGGTATCGGGCCCGTCGGTGGATTGGGTGGCGGTCTCGTATCTCCCCTTGGTGCAACGTCTCCTGCATTCGCCAGCAATCAATACGGGTTACCTATCAACCGCAACAATTTTGTAAGTCATTT
The DNA here is from genome assembly GCA_022264835.1 of Melampsora americana. Taxonomy (NCBI): domain Eukaryota; kingdom Fungi; phylum Basidiomycota; class Pucciniomycetes; order Pucciniales; family Melampsoraceae; genus Melampsora; species Melampsora americana. Next base: position 99,123 of record JAIFHY010000094.1, on the reverse strand, counting down.
CATCTTTTTAGAAAAGTTTCAAGACTCATACCACTTTACTTTGTGCAGGAATCGAGCGGATTCAACCGTGGTGGTAATGGATTCTCGAATGGTTATTTCGGTGCCGGTACAGGTTTCCAGTCGCGAAGAAGTCAAGCATCGCTACTGATTGCTGCTCTTGGAGTATTTAATTTGATGGTTCTACTAGTCTGAAGAAACAGAAAAGCCAAGCTTATAAAAGTCTTTGTTGTACATAATTTACATCCCCTTCACATTTCCTTCTGCACATACGGAATTTCACCTGTTTATTATTCATCAACGTTTCTTGTCTATAAGTTCAAGCCAATCTCACCTTCCACATCTTGGGACCATTATTATTTATCCTTGAAATTTTTATCATCTTCGTATATTTAATTTAAACTTTCCACTAACCCGAGAGGTTAGTTAATAACGTGAAACACTTCATACCTTGCACGCGCGACAAAGCGCCTTGACGATTTCCGCGCCGCCGTCAAGCCGCAGCAATGCTCAATCCCTTCCCCGCCTGCGTATTTGCTCGGCCAGCGCCATGCTTTATTGCCATCATATAGCTCTGAGAGGCATGGTCAACTACAACTCTGCAAGCCAAAGTACGCCTACCAAGGGTTTTCAATCAACCCGCACTTGATCACTACAGCCAGGATCAATAAATCAACTCATCAGTTGCAGCGTTGGACGGGTGATACATACTAACATTGATAGTAAGCATCTCTCGATGTAACGCCGAAGTTGGTTTCTACTGGTTTGCATCTATCCCAATACGCCCTGGTGGACGAAAAGCTCAATAAAAGTCAATGACCCTTTTGGGGGGTTAGGATCAATACTGAAAGAAACTTGAGAGATGTTTTGGTTGTGACATTATCCTTGTGAAGAGGTTGTCCTACCAAAATCCAAGCAAAGTAGCACACGAATGTGAAAAGTGGATGAAATAGTGATTGCGTGCAACGATCAAAGGTGGTCAATATAAATTTATTACTCAGCAGTGAGAATTCACTGGTCAATTTAGTGACTGAGCAATCAGCATCTAAACTTTGCAAGTAGTACAGAAACGTCATACAAGAGATACAAATGCTCATACATATATATTCATCTAACAATCACAACATGCGCATGTTTTTGTCCGACCAACTTTTATGATGCCGGAAAGGATTTGATTTGAGAAGTTCATAATCGCATTGCTCCACGCTCCCATCAAGTTGTCCAGAAGGATTGCCGAGTCCCACATGCCCACCTAGCGTCCCAGCCACCTTGGAAGACACATTGAGTGTAGGGAGCGGATCAGACTGGGGTAAAGATTATTACGGAAATCAGTCAGAATTCGGGATGAGCATCGTCTTACACCAACAAGTGATGGGACAGAGGACAAGATAGAATGAACTAACTTCTGTATCTTCGAAAACTTTCATTTTGGCTGGGCGATGCGCAGCAGCTCCGGATGATGTGGTAGCTTTCATGGGAAGCTTCTGCCCCTTCCAGGTCGTTGGCTCTACCGTGTTTTGTTTCCGGTTACTCTCCACTGTTCCAATGTCGTCCCAGCGAGTGATCTGGCCTGGAATACTGGTTTGGTCGGATACGCCATCCTCAAAAACCTTCATCTTACCCTTCACAGGCTTCTTTGCGAGACCTTGCTTCGGTTTGGAAATCGGATTTGAAGAGCCCTCGGTTGACGAAGGTGGATGGTTAAGACTAGCTGACAGCTTCCGCTGAACATCTTCTAATCGAGTTGACAATTTTTCAATTGGAGATGCATTCCGATCAATACCGAGTTGTAAGACGTATTTAGCCTTTTCATAATCTCGAAAGTGACATAAGACCAATGAAAATTCATCGTACAGAAGACTAGACTCTGTGCCAATCTTTTTGTGTAACAAAAAACTAAAAATTGTTCTTGCGGCTTCACGTTGAACTTGATGAGCATAGTAAATCCATAGTTTGAGATAACGCAAGTCTTGTTGATATCGTTCATTAGTGACAAATTTTCGAGTAGATCGCTCTAGGATGGGTATCAGTTTTGATTCAGCTGTAGTCCCACCCGATGGATATGATTCAATGATCCAACGAATGTATCTAAATAGTTGATATTAAATTCCATCAGCCTTCCAAGCTATACTGGTGCCGCGATTCCCGAAACTCACTCGACATAGATCTCCAGGGGATCCCTCATCAACTCCTGCGCTCTTTCCCTTTCATCAGAGTCCAGATCATCCCATTTCCCAAGCTCGGCCTTCTCCAAACGCGCTATATCTTTCTGGAATCTTTGATGACCGCTTCGAAGATTTTCGGCCAATGCGATAGGGTTGAAAGCATTTGATAAGCCCTTATTTGTTTCGGTTCTAAATCCGCTGACTAAATGAGGATCAGATGGTTTTGTCTGGAATAAAGATGTCAGTTGAGCTGCTGATCTGCCTGAAGCCAGTGGTTGGATGTTTTCTTTCTGATTCTCTATTGCACTGATGTCCACCGATACCATCTCTGGAGCATCCTCGTTATCTTGCATTTCGTCTGTGATCTTTCGGATAGGAAGGATATATAAAGTGTTGTTAATTTGATTTTCTATTGTTGTGAGAAGCGCGACTGAAGACAAAGAGGTTGAATTCAATTTCAATGTATGTACAACATGTAACTGTATCAATTGCACGTGACAAGCCACCTGACCAGCGCGATAAACCTCAAACATCCATGATGTCAACATATTCGGCAAGATGCATTTCCAAAGCACGTGTATGTACTATATACACACTGTTCAGATAATTCATGATGCTCCAAAGAGCTAGGCTTGATTGCTCCAGGCGCATTGTGATGGCCAAAAGGTCCACATGAAGGGTTTGATCACCATACGTTCTGATTGGAATTCAAGTTGAAAGCTTGTTCTTATTTCTAGTAGTTTACAGGAAGTATCACTTGATTATGACAGCAGATCTCACTCGCGGGGTCAATTTTGCACAAACACGTAGAACAAAGACCCTTAAGAACCAAGGAACTCTTGATCTCATGCCGAAAGCTCATGTTCACTTGTTTCAAAGTATCTCTTTGAACTCAAAATGGGTGTAGTAATTCCTCATTGCATTCTACAAATCAGAATACCTCCGGTGTAATCAAAGCCCGACCAACATGAATGGCATAGAGTAGATAAATTACACCATTACTAAAGAAAAGAGGCTATACTCATCTTCAAATTATTCACCCTGAGTTTGGGCAAAGAAGCTATGAGCCCATGCATACGGGAGATGAACAGAAATTCACATATAGGTTGAAGCACTACTTGGGAAATGAACAACCAGTGCCTTGGCTTTGGTAACAGACTCCAATGAGGTCTCAGATAGCGGCGATTAAGCCTCAGCTGTGTGGTCCCAGATATAATGATCAGGTCCTGGTCTTTCACATAATTTGGAATACCTTGTATACCCATCAGATCACAAACACTTTAGACTTGGATATTGGTAGGGTCTGATGAGAACTCTCAATAGGTTTGATGTGTGATCTCATTGAATACTTGTGTCTTTTGATAATTTCTTTGGATATCTTCTCATTGGCTTCAAATTTCTAGTCATCTCTACAATTGGTTCCAAGGCTAATCAGGAAGGACGGATCTGCAGATATAGATGGTAATTTGGACAGAGATAGAGAGCAAATAACAAGATGATAAGCTCCTGTGAGAAAGATGAAAAAGAATGCCTCTCATTGAGCCATCCTTTTCTGCGAGTCTAAATATATCTGTAACTATTCTGCTTAATGATGATCAGGAGTCATCCTCAAGATATGACACCAAATCATATATTTGAATCAGTTTCAGGAAAGTCAATTTGAATCCCGCATATTGAGTCAGAAGATAGTGCAATAGCATTCAAAATCAATTAAGAGATCATTTCTTACATCACTTCCAATGCTTAACCTACAGCATTTCTTGATGCTATTCTTGATTACTCATTTAGCACTTCAATACTCTGGTCAGATTGCCTAAGCCACATGTCGAACTTGTGAGCTCTCAAACATTTTTACATCTTCTAGTTTCTGGACTTTTTTGACCAACTGGAGTGATTCAGCACAGGGCTAAGAGCGAAGCTTCAAGGCCAACTTTCAAGTCAAGCGTGCTAATCAGTTGACGGATTGGCTGTGTATTTTTGAATTAGTGGTGTCAGCTTTATTTGGCCTCTAAGCATATGCAAGAGTATACAAGAGGTGGACGACCAAGCAGGGCCACAGTGGCTTTGACAACTTGGTACTAGTGATGAATGGACACAAGAGAGGTTCAAATACAAATACAGATAAAGTTGAAATCAAGTTACCCATACGTCCCCAAACCAATGAATAAAAACTACAAGCTACTCTGATGACTTCATGGTGAAGTCCATCTGATGATCAGAGATAGGTGAATCTGGTATAAGCTTAGATTCTGACTTCATCATATTCATCAATCCAGCCACTTCAGCCTTGATATCTTCGATTTCGTTTGTGAGTTCTAATACTTTTCTATCTCGAATGTTCCTTGAATGTGCTTCATCACCTAACAGCCACATCATTTTCATCGAATGGCTTAAACTTAAGAGTGAAGTACACGATCGCACTAAAGTTTCTGATCGTAGTTCGATAGCTAAACTGTCTTGTAAAGATCTGAGTTTGTCCACTGGTCCTACCTTTCAATATTCCCCAATAAAAAAATTAGGAAGAAGAAGTGAAAAGTGTTAGAATGAGAAACTAATTGTGGAGTGAAAGGCTCAAAGTGAATTTGAGAAAGATGTCTGACCATAGACAGATCGATGATCTCTTCCATTCCTTCTACTAATGTTTCAACATCTCTATCCACAATTCGATTCATCTCATCTTCTACAGTCCTCAAGAAATCATGACTTGACATACTCATGCCTTCGTTTGGTCCTTCTGCTGTTGATTTAAGTGCATTGGTAGTTGTAGATAGATTTGTACGACGACGTACATCGGTTTGAAATCCACTGAGTTCTTTTTCTGGGATGGACATCTTGAGTTGAATTCGATAGCTTGCTTTAGAAAAATGGTCTTCACAACGGTCAATTGAGGTTCTGTGGATTGTTGCTTTGCATGGTATGTTTTCAATACAGTCAACTCTCACTTGAACCATTAACCCATGATAGGGTGTAGGTATGGCTTTAGACTTCAAATCCCCATCATGTGATTCATGATGGTCGATCGAGTTCACCACATCCAATTCGATCGAACTCAACGAACAACTCATCAAGAAATCATGTCTAATCAAGGTTATGATATCCCATCACCATCTCATGCTGCACTAACAGTAGAACCAGATTCAGATGATGAAGATTTAGTAGCAATCCCTCAATCAGAAATAAATCAACAACCCAGTCAAAAATCATTAAATGTAGATAAAGGAAAAACAAGAGCTAATCCAACTAGTCCTGTTATCCTCACACCTGGTACTTCTACCAATAGACCTGCTTTATCTGGTCAAATAGGTGATAGTAATCGGTCTACGGCCGGTTCTTCAAGACCTCAGCGGCATGCTATTGGTGGGATTATGACTGAATCGAGATATGGATCTGGGCTTAATACGCTTGATGAACCTATCAGTGAGACTATTGTCAGTATAATGTCTACTTTTTTCAATCAGGAAAATAGACTCGATTTCTTTTTAACACACATTCTCTTAAGCAAGTTTACTAATGTTCAAAATGTTTTGAGGTTTGTTTTAGATGAGAGACTTATCAGCCATCGGATCTAAAATCGTCTTGATCCTTTATCCATCCGGATCTTCAAGTTCAAAGGCAGTTTTAAGAGATTGGGATCTTTGGGGTCCACTTGTGGCTTGTCTTGGTTTAGCTGTCGCACTTTCTATTCACGGTAAGCCATCTGAGACCTCTATCAAAGACTTGCGAGACAAAGCGCTAATCAATAATCACGTCTGTATAAAAATTACTGTGACACCAAAAGCTCCACCACAACAATCTTTATCAGTCTTCACCGGTGTGTTCGTGATTGTTTGGGTTGGAAGCTTAGTGGTCACCTTGAATGCCAGACTATTAGGTGGTAAAGTGTCATTCTTACAATCACTCTGTGTATTGGGTTATTGTCTCTTTCCTCTCTTTATTGCTGCCTTGGTGGCTTTATTTATTCGATGGTTACCTATTCGGGTTTTACTTAGTGTATTGGGTTGGGCTTGGAGTGTCTGGGGTAAGTTATTCTACTTACGTTCTAGTCTTTTCGGCGCGGTTTTCTTTGACTATGCTGATGATCTTCGGGTCGAAATCTTTTCTCGAACATACTGATAGCTGCGATGAATTTCTTTGGTGGTACTAGATTAGAAGAAGGTAGAGCGCTTTTAGCAGTTTACCCATTGGGTTTATTTTATGCTGCTTTAGCTTGGATCACTATGCTCTCTTGATTTTCGATTGATTTGTGCAAGAAAAAGGGTCGAAACACTCATTTGCATAGGAATTCGTTTTGCTATTTATTTTTACTATTGTTTAACTTTCAAGAAAATAAAGAACTTTGTAAACGATTTGGGAGCTTTAGATATAAAAAAATGGTGAAAGTTAGATTCGGTTTTGAAGACTTGGCGATTTGAAGGGCTTAAACTTATTATCTCATAAGCGTTCGACACTCTTTTCAACTAGTTTTCCATTGTACTGTTTGTTCTTCCTTCTTTTTGATTCCAATCAACGTTTTATTCCAGAGATTGGACCAATAAAATGATTAAGATCTTTCAGATTTATGATCTGTGTAGCGAGACAGAGAAATTACATGGGTAGCACGGCTTCACCGCCGTGAATGTAGGGTATCTAAGGTACATACTAGAAAGTACTCATCACACAATAGATCACATGTCAAAAAGCACGGAGCTAACTAGAACAACCTACAAGGCTTTGAAGGACGTCTGCGGTCCGAAGGACTTGGTTGTGTTAGAGAACCAAAGATCTCTTTCTGTAAAAGGGACTCTGTTTCAAGAGATTAGCAATCAGCTTGGAATCAGGCTCGCATTCAAGATGTGTGAAAGTTTTAGCAACACTTGGCTATAATTGGGTAACAATTATCAGCGATGAATTTGTACTAGTGATGTTCCTTCATAATCGATATTGAGTTCGATGTTCTGATTGATAAACACAAAACTGTTTTGCTCAAACACTGACGAGGTGGGTTCGTATAAAACACAATTTCATCGTTGTGGATCACGCGCCTTCCAGAGGGACAATGTCAAATGAATTGGATACTACACATACACTGAATACTCATACATTCCTACAAAACTGATTTACAAAGATTCTGCTGACATTGAGAGGCAAACAAGATAAGCTGGACAAAGCCGAGGAAACTTCGACAAAACCTGTCACAAGAGTTACATGGTGTCATCTCAATGAAGTTCAAAAGGGAAGATGAAGAGAGTTCCATAAAATACTTTGTGTTTTTTTCACCAGTCACTAATTTGTGTAGAGGTCGAGAATCGTTCTCGAGGTTCTTGAGTTTCTCCCCACCATGAAAGATCATCAACCTTATCAGCCAACTCATTTCGACCTGGAGTGGTAACCTTTTCTTCAAATGTCCAATCACTAACTTCAATCTCGAGACGGTCGGTTGAGTGTAGAAAGGCTCCAGATTCTGATTCATCTGAACTAGAGCCAGCTGGTGAGCCAGGAGGAGCCAAATCCCAATCGACTACCACTGCATCGAGTCCCCGTCTCGTCTCTTCAATCTTCAAACTCCATTCGCCTTTTGCCTTCATCAAAGAACTCACTAAGGCGTTCACATATCCACCACAGAGCTCCGAAATTCGAGGATGAGTAAACCAAAGCTCGCGAAGATCAATTGAGATGCGCGAAGAGTCTTTGAACACTTCTCGGACTTCATTCAAGATTGCATCCGAGTTTTCAGGATGGCCTGCATGAGAATTGACTGGGTGAACAAATCGACCGAACAAACGTGGCGGCGGATCAGAGCTAGGTAAATTGGTGAGCGCTTGTTCAGAGTGGGTTTGATCAGGAGACTGTTTAAGTTCGCTCGTGTGACTCTTGCGGAAGATAGCACACTGAGTTGCAAAGAATCGATCAGGCTTTGAAGGTGGGGTTTGGGTCGAGTTTGACTCTGAGGGTATGACCGGTGTGGCAAAAGTTGGAGAAGCGGCTACCTGAAAGGAAGTGTCAGGGCTTGAAGGTTCAGAAGGGCAATCCATAGAGTAACGTCCGAAATAATTTGCATGCGACCCACAACCAGTGATTTCAACGTCGTATTCGTATTGTTGACTAGTTTTATGGCACCAGTCCTTGAATTCGTCTTCAGTCCATTCAAATTTATGATCCTCATCTCTAAAGACACGTGAGGTGCGGCCGGTAGGATCAGGGAATCGATAAGAGGCAGATTGAGGACTTGAGGTATCAAAGTAGCGATTGAAGTCGTGATTGGGTGTAGTGATGACGATCACGCGCGGATTGTAGGTAGCAAAGACGATAGGGATGAATTTGTCAAAAACCTCTGGCGAGAGATGTTCGATCACTTCGCTCATCACAATACAATCTACACCTTTGAAGCCTTCGTTATAGTGGATGAGACTTCCATGCCATAATTCTACAGTGAGTGGCTCCCAACGAGTTTGCGAACCAAATAAGCCAGTAGAGGCCTCAGGGGGAGGTGGAGCCACGCAGTGACTGGCTAGTTCCAAACGGTCCTCGCGTATGTCGAGGCCAAAGATCTTCCGTAGATGAAGTTGTGTCTCATACAATAGCGGAGTGGGAACCTGGCGAAGAAATTTGTTGAGCTCAGGCTGATCATCGACCAGGCCAGACTCATGACCGTTCACAGTGCTTTGATTAGAATCGGGGCAAGCAATGTCAGGTCCCTCGCCAGTCGGCGCCACCGGGGATTCGTGTTCGCTAGAGAGCGATTGATCGGGACGAGAAACAGCATCGATTGACGGGCTAGGGGGAGAGGTGGATGATGTGATCGGGGGAAAAGCGTCCAAATGAGAGGCTGGTTGGGACAAAAGTCCCAACAGAGAACCTTCACCACATCCTAATTCGGCCACCTAGCATCATATTCGCGGAGCTGTCAGCCTCAAGTCTACAGATACACGGCATTCATCCAAAACGCCAAACATAGGTTCTATAGTGGTAAGTATGCTCACACAATGGATGGCTTCCTTTTTCAAAACTTCGACGCAGAACGTTCTACGTTGAGTAACTAGAGCTGGAAAGAATGAAGGGCCTTCATTCAACTGTGATAAATAGGTGAAATCGCCCCTTTCGTTGCGAGGAGAGTCCGTATCGGACTAGAACAACAATCCAAGACAATCCAAGAACACATGATTGGAAAAAGTGTCAGTACAAAGAAGGCATTGAAGGCAATACCCGTGAGGAAAACATGTCACATAGGTAATTGATCGTAACATTAGCGTACATTTTTTTGTGATCGAACCATGGTTTATTTTTAAAAGTGAATCAGATAATCGAATCCAAATAATAAGAAGGTAAAGATAAAAAATGCCAGGCAAGCAAAGAGAGGTAAAGCTCGAAATCAGAAAGGCGTTTGGTGGGATGATATATATAAATATAAAGCGATTCAAGTCAGCAGGATATCAAAAAGGTACCGAAGCTTTAGAAATCAATACAGGTGATCCGCTTCAGTCACTGCGCAAGTCATCCTGCAAATAATAAATACAATATCATTTCACTCTGGGCTAAAGAAATATCGATGGCGAACAGTTTGAATTCTCACCTAACAGATGTCATGCACCTGATAACAGCCAAATGCATGAAAGGAATTATTGGAATGAATATGTAAGCAAATGAAGCTGATCAAAGGAATCAAATTGACCCACCAAACTTTGATTTAGCCTGATTGGTCATTGCAACTGGTGATAGCCGGTATAGGCAGTGCACCTCAGGTTGAAATTTACCGTCAGCATCTGATCAGTGACTGACCTTGACTGACATCAAAAGGATAGCGCTTGGATTGGATTTCGTTTGCCGTTAGATCATGAAAGCAAAGTTTGCAAAGCAATCAAATCACGGCAACTGGTTGGACATCAATCCAAAGTATTATCGCAGGCTCATTGGAAACAAGCTCAATCACTTCTCAACCTCCTACAAGCTCAATAATCATTGTAAAGAGGATGATCTCTATTGTCACTCCCGATAGAATTCAATATAAAAAACCCAAGATTGGGCGCAAAACTCTGTTTCAAGCTTTGGTTTTGGTGGTGGTGTCCGTTCAATCTTGTTTAACTCCTGCAAGGACACTGAACAGATCAAGTAATTGTGTGCTTGTTGTCTACCCTTCTGAAATATGTTGTCTGCCATCACAACCTCCAAACCCATGTTGGGCGTGAGCTCTAAACAGTTGAAAAGATTAAGAGTAAACTCTAGGTGACTTTATCTGTAGAATAGTGATTCAGCTGGCCAGTAGTACATGTGGTTATAAGGAATTTCCATAACTTCCATACCTTCTCTGTGTCTGTTATACTGGTAAAGGAGTCAGTGCCAATTCAGTTGGATTATCAGCTTGTAAAACAGAAACAGGCATCAAGTCAGAACCTCATTTACAAATATCTCACTTCAGAAGGAACCATGTTCAGTATGAAACTCCGTATTCCATGAATCCATACTCAGACTCATGATCAGTTATTGTTGTACCGCTTAGATAGTCTTGAAATACAACTCCTAGTCTGATCATCAATCAATTCAGCGGATGTACAACTTCCGTCCACATTTTCAGTTGCGCAAGGTCTCTGCTTTTGTGCATTGCGCCAGAAAGGATAGATCCAGGCTCAGCAGACAACATTCAACCCCTTTGCGATGTGATCATGGTGCACTGCCCTGTACTCGACTCGAAAGGCCCGGGCACCTTCGGGTGAAATGTACACCGCCTTTCGGATTTTCGTTTGAGATCGAACTTTAAACTTCTCTGCTAAATCCTTTTGCAACTCCTGATTTCATCGTATCACGGAACTTTGTGTCATGGACGTGGCACCACCATCATTTGGACGTCAACTCAATGATCAACTTCCGCGAATACAGAGTGCTGTCCAAGATCATATCGCGTTTTTAGGTGATGTTAGAGACTATTTAAAGGAGCGAGTGGCCTTGGAAAGGCAGTATGGTTCATCTTTACAAGTAAGCATGCCTACTTTGCTCGATGAATTTAAAATGATGGTACTGATATTCTCTGGATCATAAATTAGGCCATTGTTAAAAAAGCAACGGAGAGGAGAATCAAAAGAGAGCAGATTATGTCCGTTGGTGCAGAGCCGAGCAAAGCTTGGAGTGGTTCTAGCAGGTACATGTTCCTCATCTTACACACTTGCAAGTCATGAATATCTGACCCTTGATTTTATCAGTACTCTTGATGCAGCATGGTCGCGTATCCTTTCAGAAGCCGATGGAGAAGCTTTAGATCATACAAATCTCGCAGAATCGATTCAAAATCAAGTCTGCGAGGTTTTAAAAGCAACTGAACGGAAGAAAGAAGCTACGCGGAAAAAGGTCTATCTTTCGATTCAATCGATATACTGAAGCGTATCACTTATCTTACTCTTACGCAACTTCTAGCATGTTGAATTTTCGACCAAACTGTTATCGGAAAGAGATAAAGTGTATTATGAGAAGATGAAAGTAAGCAAAAGCTCAGTGTCTTGACAACCATCCTTAACTGAAGTGCATCTCAATGTTGATAGGCCAAGCAACGGTATGATGATGCGTGTAGCTCTGTTGAATCTACTCGTGTTAAGCAAGGTCAAGCCAAAGATGAACGACACTTGGAGAAGGCAGCTAAGAATATGGACAGTCACACAAACGATATGCTGAGTAGCAAGAACGCTTACATCATTGCCCTACAAGTTGCCAATGAAGCCAAACATAGGTTTTATCAAGTCGATCTCCCAAGCTTAGGCGATGACTTCCAGGCTAGTCTTTCCAGTCAAACTGATTATGAGAACCATGTGATTGATAGGTCTTTATTGGCTCAATAGTCTCTTTGGTCATTAACTACCTTCAAGTTGGTGTCCATCTTCAATAAGATCGCAACATTAAACCAAAAATACCTGGATGCTCAACAGTCGCACAATGCACAGCTATTGGACGCTTCCACTACCATCGATGCTGTAACAGACCAAAGATTATTCATCGAATTCAACTTTCGGCCTTTTGTTGAACCACAAGACTTCGTTTTCGAACCATGCCCTATATGGCATGATACATCTGAGTTCGCTTTATCATCACCTGAACCCAAGACCTTACTTCAGAATAGGCTTGTTGAAGCGCGAGCCAAAGTTCAAGAATTGGAGCCATCGATCGAAGCTAAGAGGAGTGAAATCCTAGGTCTCGAAAAGCTACGAGAAGCCTATGCACATAATGAGACGTTAGGTGACCCCGATGAAGTCGTCGATAATCTTTTGGAAAGCGTTCGGCAAACAATCACGATGGAGACTCAGTTTACAGCTTTACAAAAAGAGATTGAAGTCCTCGAAGAAGCCTTGGGTGATGACCAAGGATCTCAACGACCTCACAAGTTCAAAACGGCTAGTTTTGTCACACCCACTCCATGTCATTTATGTAAATCGAATATATGGGGACTTGCCAAACAAGGTGTGACTTGTAAAGCTTGTTCAATTCATGCTCACGTCAAGTGCGGTCCCAAAGTACCAGCTGACTGTCCTGGCACTGCGCCACAACGTAACGGTCGAAGTCGAATTTCGATGGGGCTGGGAGCTGGTTCAACATCAAGCTCTGGTGCAGGTCAGTATCCAATTTCTCCTCAGAGGGGGCTCAGATTCTACAATATACCATATCCGCACAGGTTGACAAGGGTGTTTATCTTACACTCATTGCGTCAGTTTCACCGAACTTGGGAGAATCACAATTGAGTCGATCTTCAACCACGGTCCGTAAGACCTCTACTGCGGATGCTGGCCTGAGTCGATCTGCTACAACTGCTGTCCCAAGACAATCTCCGGCGCCCCGACGTAACATCCCGCCACATGAATCTGTGATTAAAGCTAAAATGCTCTATGGTCATGAAGCTTCCACCCCGTTCGAAGTCAGTGCTGCTGGTATGTTTCGTTTCTGATGTGCTATCCGTTGTACATCTCATCGACGCCACTTCATTGTTTTAGAATCCGACATCGTGACGGTCATTACACCAGATGATGGATCAGGATGGATCAAAGTTGAAAATCAGGACAGTCGTCAAGGCTTAGTTCCTGCAAGTTATGTAGAAATTATCACCACCGATGCCCGCTCAGCTGGAGCACCACATATTCCACCACGAAGGAAAAGAGGTTGGACCATCTCCTTCATGCCTGTCCGTACATCTCAAATGGACCTGATCAAGAATGCTGATTTTACTACATTTCTGACAGCCAAAGTTCTGTATGATTGGTCTGCTCAAGCGCCCGATGAGCATAGCATTTCAGTTGGAGAGACCGTCACCTTGACCGAAAATGGCGAAAACTATGGTGAAGGATGGTACGAGATCAACAAAGGTGGAACGAAGGGTATCATACCTAGCAATTATGTGGGTGACATTCTCCGTCATCCATCCATCGAGTTTGACCAGTGAACAAAAACATGAGAGTCTGACACAATTGTTCTGTAGGTCGAAATACTTTGAATCTCCTCTTGAAGATGACAATATTTGAGACACCTAAATAGGGCATCAGGCGTATCTGTATGCAGAAGCAGATGTGCTTTGTACATAATCCTTGATCCTAGCTTGTTGTAATTCCACCGCATGTCTAATTATCTGTCTATCTTGCTTCAGTCTAGATGTTGGGTGGAGTGTTAGGGTCATTTGTAAGTTGTAAGTTATCTTGCTTTGATGCACTTTGACTACGCACTACACGCATTAGCTCGCGCGTGTTTCATGCTTACTTTGAACAAACATTCATCTGTGTGGGGCTTTGGGGTGATTCTGGATTGATCAGAACACGGTTGCCAATCCCTGGGTTTTCGTAAAAGACCCATTCGACCCCACTATTTTTCAACATCATGTATTGTTTGGTTTTACACCTTCAAAACTGGATTAGGGGACTTGTGATCACCATGCTTAACTGCATAACTACCTATCTTTGAGGATTCAAGTTTGAGGTTTGAACACTCAAACTCAAAAGAGACGGAATAACCACTGTCCAAGCTTCAGACACAATTGAATTTTTGACTTTTTGTAGGGTAAGATAATAGTATTCTGCTGTACTGGGATGATAATCTTGGTGTTCATGAGAAGCTTTCTCATCTTGTAAGGATTTCCAAGCTTTTGCTAAACACCCGTCATCAACTGCAAGCAGCTGTGAATACGGAGTTTCACGATAACAGGGCAAAGTTTCAAACGTTCATTGAAAGTCTTAACTCAAACTCACTACCGCAAGCTGGGAAACGGCTACATAAGATATCATGGAGATGATTTTGTTTTTGAAATATACAAGTCTACATGATAGTAGATTGGGGACCTCACAAACCTGTTGAAGACACCTGATCCCACACAAATGTGTGCCATCTCCCACACTTGATCGCCCATTCAGAAGGTTTTGATCTTTTTCCCATAAGTTCCCCGATGATTTTATTCAACTTGAATTCTTCAACCACTTTCTCTTCAGGAAGACCAAGCTGACCTAAACCATCTAGCATTATATGATCGACTTTAGTGTGATTGATTTTAATTGGTAGTCAAAGAACTTTACAGATGTCATATAAATGAAGTACTTCTGAATCATTGAACTCACTTGATCCTGTAACCCAGACTCCCTGAGATGTCAATACAACAGTGTGTTCACTCCCACAGCAAGCCTGAATCACATCAATCACGTCTCCATTCTCTCCTGCTCCACCAACATCAACCAGTGCCGGGAACGATAGATCACTAGCAGCTTGTCCACATTGACCGTTTCGATTAGATCCCCATGTGTGCAGAGTACCGTCAGTGCTGAGGGCGAGGCTATGAAAGGCACCACAATCAATAGATTTCACGTTTTCTAGCCCTTCTATAAGCTGCGGGGTATCAATTCGAGCTGAGTGAATTCCGAGCCCGAGCTGACCCAGGCGATTATCGCCACACGAGAATAGCTTAGAGTGGTATCCATCATCATCGATCCCATTTTGGTTGTGTAGCAGGATCAAAAAATGACCAGCTCCGGCGGCGATCTGAACTTTTGTAAGAGTGGAGTCTAAATTGGGGATACCGAGGATAGTGCAAGTTTCTTCTTTGGATTCCAGAGCCGCGAGAAGCGAATCGAAGGAAGGCCAAAGCTCTAGTTTACAGTTGTAGGTAACGTCTTGGCTTGACTGATTTGTTGGTAGCCGTGATGCTAAAACGAGTCCTGTACCGCTGATGGCCAAAGCCTGATATCGTCTACGACCTTCGGTCGATTTGGTTGTCGAATGAGCAGAATCATTGTGTCGATGTATGAACCCGTCAGTATCAAGATAGCCCAATACTTCTTCGCCTCCAATCCATTGTTTGATATCGATTAGCTTGGTTGTAGTGGCGCCTGGACAAATTGCGACGCGATCCTGGATATGATCGTATCCCCAGATTTGAAATTGAGGTCTATCGTCCTCCGATTCCACTAGACTCTTCCAAAGGATTGAATCTGATAAACATCAAAGGGTCTCCGAAATTGAACGGTTGTAGATTTGGCACACCTTCTAGAATGGTTTGACAATCCGTAGCGCTAATTATTTTCAAGAATTTGACACTCGGATCGATTGGAACTAGTTGAGGTTGATTGATACGTTTGGATGTTTTGATATCTGAATTGGTTTGATGAAATAGATTTGAGCCAAATGAGCAAAGTTGATGATGATTGACTCGGTTCATGTTGTGATCGATCGAATTCGACTGATCCGATCAAAATCCGATCATGTAACTTGAACCATGAGCCCGACTCTTTCATGCCTGTTATGTACACGGTACAACACCCCGAATCCAGGCTCAGCCTCGAGCTCAAGTAGAGGCCAGATAGAAAGTATGATCTTGATGATGAATCGTATCCTTATTTTTGTGTTCCTATGCAACCCACGTCGACCCCACCCAAAAACTCTTATGATGATAGGTCAAGTTGTGAATCATTGCTACGGCATTTTTGTCCAAGGATGGAAAAACGGAGAGAGAAACAGTCTACAAATGAAATTCTCAACTGGGATCATGAGCTCAGATATAAGTATAAGATGGGTTTGATTATGTTGAAAGGTCAACTTCATGATATTGTTTGAACCCAAGGAACCAATATTGTCACGATGCTTTATTGGCAAAACAGAATCAGCGGTGTCCATCAAGCTGAGTAGATACACGTGCAAATGATCAAACGACAGAACAAAGCGTGTTAGAGTTAGACTTGCAACAACTTGCAAGTTCAACTCAACTGGAAGCTGACGGATTATTCCTACACTCAATTGACGTCGAAGGCCCTGTAGGCTCAACAAGCTGGGGCCCAAGGCTTGGTAAAGACTCAAGAGTCGAAGCGTAGGTGCATCGGATTGTGATTGTGACTAATTTCACACTTGAACGTGTCCTGAAATCGATTTGTTCATGGGACCCTTCGTTCATTATGGTTTCATTGATAAGGATTTGACTCATTTTCTACGCGATTGAAGGCTTCTCATTGGCTGGCATTGGATGAAAAAGCTGCATCGATACCGAGAAGACGCGTCTGGCCAAACGGCTATCCTGCTTACTTGACCTGAAAGATTTCTGTGCCAATATATGCGCCGGGTTGTGAACTCGACTGAGAAATTGCTGAGGAGTGAGATCGAACCAATCAGTAACGCGTTGGATTGAGCGTTTGGAGAGAATTGAAACAACATTGGCAAAGTATCAAGAATGCACTATATAAAGTGACCCACGAGTTGTTTTGTTTGTCATCCATTCATCATCCTTTCTTTTCCAAATCACATTTTCAAACTCTTCATCCAGATCTCCTATCATCAATGTTTAGACCTTCATCCTAATCAATTTTTAAACCTTCATCCTTCAATCATCAAACAATGTTATCTTCTTTACTTTCTGAAGGCTGGCGCGCTCAGGGGGTTCAAGGTGCTGAATGGCTACTTGATATCATGGGTGGTCCCCCGAGCATAAAATTCAAATTCAATTGGTTGCTGTGCTTCTGGGTCATAATCTTCGGATCGATCATCAAACTCTTTGAGAAAGTCGTACCCTTGCTCTTCAGCGAGATGGACAAAGTTCTTGTTGGCGTTCAAGAGGCTACTGATAAAGACTTTTCACCATTGGGAGAGTCAATCGTAGGTTCCTTTTACAAATTTGAGTCTAACTTCCCGTTCTGATAGCTTGATTCTTATCTTGACTCATCTTTCAGACTCCTTTACTTGATAGCAAGAGAAAATCAACAATGTTTTCTTACGGTACAATGGAGAAAACTTCACCTGACCAGCTAGCTTGCAAAGAAACACCGGACCTTGAAATCGAGAAAAAACAAGAAAATTTTTGCCAACTGCAATGATCAGTCATTTCCGCAGTCAGCCAAGAACTGCTAAAGCACTTCTTCATTATTGGATGGACAACCTGATGAGTTGGTTCACCCAATGCTTGGACCCTACTTGCCTACCAATCTTGCCGCTAAACATGGCTGGAGTCCGTGGAGGGTATCAGCATCAATTGTTGTGTCGTTCAGTGTAGTGGCTCGGTTCTAAACCTCTCATCAAGCCACCCTGAGCACAACAAGGAACTCATAATCCATCAACTCAAGATATCATTATCCTATCATCACCAAATCATCTAAAATCATCTCAAATCACGTTCAAACACAGCTCCATCTCAAATAATCCCACATTCCACCTTTTCATATTGTGGACGTTCACTCAATTCGTTGTGATCTTGGTGACGTATCTTTTAGTGATCTTTTCCTACTCATCTCAGTTTCACCTCTTTCTCTATCTTTTCTTTTGTTTTTCTGTCTCAATCTTTCTCTTTTTTGATTTCTCTTCTCTTCTCTATTCTATTCTTTTCCGATTTCCCAATCTTTGCAAATCATCTCACATTTTCCATTTAAGTTTTCTAAAACTGAGTAAATTTTCCATCTGAAGTGGTGTTCCATTCAGTGAATATAATGGGTTTTTGTGACCATTTCAAGTTGGTAAGATCATCAGGTCTCTTCCAGATACCTGAAACCTTGAAATTGGGAGACCAATCTGGTAGCGCTTAAATATATGATAGATGTAACATGATCGGGTGATGTGGACAGCCAATTTTTCTCCACAAGAATTTGTTGAATTTCTTTGTGCAACTCTAATTTCAAACATTCTTGTTTTTCAAAGTTTTGGTCTTTGTGTACATAGACAATTCAAGGATGCCGACGACTTTTGTAGCAGCAGAAAAGCAGATCTGATCTGCAGTGAAGACGTTAGTATCAAGTACTACTTCATTACGATTGATCTCACTCATAAACTAAAATATCAATCAAATTCAAATAAGCAACTTTGTTCGAACATTACTTTAAATTATATTCAAAGGCTCTCTATGAAGACCAACATTGTAGCAAAAGAAGATGATCTGATATTCGTTAAAAGAAAGAAAGAAAAACCCCAACGAAAACAATGATATAAAATTAAAATCAAAGAATCTTTAAAAAAAACTGAAAAGAAAGTGAAGACAGTTTTGTCAAATTTGAGAAATCAGTTTCAAACAATTGAAAAATTGAAAGATTGATTGTCTCGAGTCGATTAAGCTCTCATATCTAGATCTACTATTACATTAGATACAAAAAAAGAGTGTGTAAACAGCTGATCTGATATAAAGAAAACTGGATGTGAAAGAATAAAGGGAAAAAATGACCAGAACAACCTCACAACCTCAATTCAACAAGAATACTGATACACGATGGCGAGATCTCACATGACATAACTCAACTTTCATATCTTCCATTCTCCCGAATCTCTACCCAGGTCGATGGTAATCATACTTTCTCATGCACCAGGTAATGGCATCAAACTAGGACCGATAGTATCTTCAGAAGCAGAACGAGATCGAATATAATCCGGCCTATCCACTGGACCCGAACCAAGCTCTACAGGAGTAAAGCTAGGTAAGATATGATCAAACAATTCTGATTGAGCTTCACTGCCCGAAACTGAAGTTCGAGTCACCCCACTCTGTTGACTACCCGAATGTTCACTAATTGAATCACGTATTGGATAAAGGTAACCTAAACCAGTTGAGAACCTTTGGTGTGCAGACGAGTCCAAATGAGAGCTATGAACGGCTGAAGGTGTTTCAGGAAACGATAATTCGTGTGCAGTCCAAGAAGCAGGTTCTGGTTGATTCCAATGAGCATCTTGTGACATACTTTCAGGAAATGATGGTTCAGGTTGATCGGCTCTGATAATCGATTGATCTTGTTGTACATAATGAGGATCTGGGTAATCTCGATTAGATTGTGCTCCCCTAGCTCTTTCTAAACCAACATCAGGAATATACAAAGGTGGCGCATTTCCAACAGCTACTCCGATTTGATTATTGGATCGAGGTTGCATCCCGATTCCGATTCCTTGTTCATGATACATCTTAGGAGGTGGAGGTGGAGGTGGATATTCTTGCATTCCCATCATCTCAACTCTTGAGAAATCACCAAGGTCTGAATGTTTCTCATCATAACCTAAATTTGAGTGATACATACTCGCATTTGGATCAACTCCATGAGGTGTAGCGAATTGAAATCCATTAGATTCGGCTATCCAATCAATTGTATTCTGTCTAGGTCTTTGTAAGAATGTAGGAGGACTAGGTGGACCATCATCTAGTTTTCCAAATCCTACCATACCTGACATTTCAGTTTGAACTTCTCTAGCCCTTTCGGAGTTCATTCGATGACGACGACGACGTAAGACCATTCCCATAACCAGAATCCATAATAAGATGAATCCAGCACATGCGAGGAAGATGATAAATCCTGTTGACATTGATGACTTTGATGAAGAGTCTGATTGAGTTTTGACATTAGTTGCAACAGAAGTACTTCGGACGAGTGAAGCTGATGAAGAAAAAGTATGTGGAAGACCGTGTGAATCGGATTTAGTCATCGATCGAGCGCCTGTTGCAGATTCTGCATGGCTTCCTACAGAGACACTAGATGTCGAAAGCGTCGAAGTCGAAACAGTTGGAACAGGTGAGGCTGATGCCGGCGGTGGAGATGATTTTGACGTCGTTGTGGTTGGCTCTGGTACAGGAGCGGAAGAAGTAGCCGGCGGTGATGTTGAGCTATATTGTAAGGAAGGAAAGTCAGCAATATGCATCAATCTTAGACTCATAAGTCACCCAAAGATTTTCAAACTGACACAGATACAGTAGAGGTAGTAGGCGTCTCTTTGGGAGCGGGAGCGGGAGCAGCGGTTGCTATAGGCCGTGAATCACCTAGCAAAGGGATTGGTAAGACATCTTTAACACCTTGTAGGAGATTCCCGATAGGATGTGTATCACCTAGCAGAGGGCCTGGTACGACATCCTTTACACCTTGTAAGAGACCACCAAGTAATGACATAGTTGTGAAATATGATATAAGAAAACGTTTCGTAACGATAGATAGGAAAGTGTGACTGAGGTAAAGCGATCGCGTGATTGAGTGAGTGACAAAGATCGTTAAATGGAAAAAAAGTTTATCTCATTATCATTGAAGGTAAATAAAATGTTTATTATAAAGATCCTCGTACTTTTGGGTAAAAAAAGTTAATGTGTTTCCATGTTGTGATCTGAAATCTTATTCCTTCATTGGTAACACCCAAAAAAAGTCTTAATGCTTGGTTTATTACGCGCCTTGATAATTTGTGATGAACTGGGGAATGAAAGAAGTTGAGTGCCCGCTGCGCGTGTGACTTATCCGCTGAATTCGAATTACCATGGGGTTTATAAACGAATCCCTTCCATTCTTGGCTTCTATTCATGAGTTTCATTCACTCAAATAGCTTGGTTAGAGTGATAGAATGTCAAGATTGATTGAGATTACACAATCATCGACGCAATCACGCGCGCTTCAGGTTGGGTTTGGTCACATTTAATTTAGTGAGAGCTGTAAAGGTTCTTTCGAGCTTAAACCCGAGGAGAGACGAGCTGCGAGTCACCAAGAGGGCTGTTCATCTAAAGACTAAAAATCAGAATTTCATTGTTGGTTTGTTCTTTCAAAAGGTTCAAGATGTAAATTTTAATCTCGAATCCGGTAATGTACAACTAGAGTAAATCATATGACACAAATCAAAATATTGATCCGAACCCTTCTTTCTTTCACCTCTTTTGATTAGATTTAGATTGTAGAATAGGAATTGATCGATCCAAGATCATTTGAAGTTGTAATTGATGTGTTTTCCTAGATTTCTCAATATCTACTTGAATCTTTTCTAACTTTCGTTTTAATCTTTCTGTACGATTTGAATCTTGTTCTGTAAGTTCATTCGGATTTGGATCGGTTGAGTGGCTTAACTTTCGTTTGATGGATGGTTTGTGATCTCCTTTAAGGATTGAATTGACAGTCCAATGATTCCCAAGGAGTGAGTTCATATTAGCATGAGATGAAGTAAATCTTCGAAGTGCTAGACTACGATTGTTTAAACTATCGAGTGGATCGGTGATCATCATGATTTCTTCGTATCTTTGGATCTGTTGTTGTTGAAGTTGTTGTTGTTGTTGCTGTTGTTGTTGTTGAAGAAGTCTTTGAGATCTAGTATGAGCTTGTGGGTTCATGAGATGTTGTGCCATTTGATGTTGAGATGGTCTTATGATTGGATGAATAGGGGATGGAGCTTGATGTTGAGGAAGGTTAGGTAATTTATTATAATTTGATTGATTGATGATTGATTGAGATTGTAAAAGTTGAGGAGAAGGAGAAGAGATTAAGATTGGATTAGAAGGATGTGATGAATTTGATTGAGGTTGTGAAGATGGTCTTGATGGATGATGAAAGACTTGAGTTTGAAATGATTGATTTAAATTATAATTAGGATTAGATTGATAATGTGATTGCTGAGACAGAAAGAAGTAAGATTAAGATTAGTGATGAATTGAAATGATAGATCGATTGTTGATTCTGATCACTTACTTCTGTGATTTGATTAACATTCTTATGATGATGATGATGATGATGATTCAAATTCGATGCTGAGTTCATGATGCTGATGGTGTTTGTGTTGACCAGATTAAGTTGTATTGAGAAGATGATCAGTCAGTCTTGATCAGAGAGGTATTGAATTGAATTCATGGGTTTCGTATGAGTTACATCCAATGCAGTATGGGTTTATATATTGCAACCCTGTTCAACTAATTTCTCTCTTCTCTTCTCTCTCTCTCTCATCGTCCAATCCATCAACTTCAATCTTTTATCAAAACAAAATACTCAGCCATGATCTCACCTAATCTCAAAACATCTCAAGACCAAAAATCACAAGAACATATCAAAAAACTTCAAGTAATCGAATCAGAGAAACAAACACATTTGAAATCTATCATTCTTTTAGAAAAATTAGAAAGAGGTGAATCAATTGATAATCCTCAACTAGCTACTGAATTACTAGAAGATCCTCTGGACATTTATCTTCTGTACGTCAAGTTATCCATCATATATATGCATCTCAGCTTTCGATCAATGTAAATTTATTCTCGAATGACGCGTAGATACGTTCGATGGGCTCTAGATACATACTCATCTGAAGAATTCACTGGAAAGGAAGAATTATTACCAATCCTTGAACAATCAACCCGAAAGTTTGTACATGATATTAAATACCGCCATGATCTTCGATACCTCAAGTTATGGGCTCTTTACGCTCGACAGTGCTCCCGTATGGGAGCAACAAAGATTTACGAATATCTATCACGTAATGAAATCGGTATACGGTATAGTATGTTCTATGAAGAATGGGCCAATGCTATCGAAGCAGCTTTTGGAGATCTCAAGGAAGTCGAGCGCGTTTATGATCTAGGCATTCAATGTGATGCGCAGCCTATTATTCGATTACAGAAGAGAAAGAAGGCACTCGCGAAAAAACTGGCCGAATTATCTGCACCTTCTTCACAGCCGTCTGTGAACAAGACTCAGCAGGGAGTTTTACCAATTGAAGTTCGTTGTTCATCACCTTATCTGCTCCATGATACAGCTATGTTTGATCATTTTTGTCCAATTTATCTATTCCCTCATCTTCACAGTCATCGGTCGCCAGTGCATTATTCAACGACCCACTGAAAGAATACTCTATATCGACAATGCCTTCAGCTACCGCGACCACACCTGTTCTAAGCTCTACAACAGAACCTTCCTCATCAATCTCGCAGGTCTTTTTTTGTAACCTTTCAAACCTCTATCCGAAACCTGACGTGGAGATTAGTCCTGAAGAACTCAGAGCACGCAATCGATACCCCTCATACTTGCAAACCGATGAGCTATGGCAGCAAGAACCTTTCGAAACAGGAAGTGGGTGTCTCCTTCTTGTCTACGCTCAAGCTATGAAGCTAATATTACCTTATCTCTGCTACAGAGTGGTACTCCTATCATCCAGATGGATCTCCTCTTCTCTATCATCCAACGACAGGTGGTGGGTGATCCTTGGTCAGATTCATATTGAGATTACGAAACCTGAATCCATCGTTCTACCTTCAGAACCGCTTTTCGATTATCTCAAAAATGACTCATCTTGTTCAAGTGAGATGCAACTCAGCGATGACGAGATACAGACTCCTATGATACCGACTTATCCCACCTCGAGTTCACGTGAATCTTCCGATGTGCAGGACGCCCGAAAATCTCCAGATGGCGATTGTCATATGCACTCTCAAAATATATCGAGTTCATCATTCGATACTTTTGATGATGATTCTGCGTCAGAAGCAATCGCGGATGCTGAAGTTTCTCTCAAAATGGATTCACCACCGCGTCAGAGCTCGACGGCATACGTCAAAAGTCGCAAAAGCAGAGCTAGCGTCACGATGACCACGCAGGCGGCTTTGAATGATGTTCTCAACATGTACGGCCCTGAGAAGGATAGCGATGAATCGGATGATAATACAAGCGATGCCGATGAAGACTTAAGAGATCAGTACACTTGCGACACTGACTTTACGGTCACCGCTCTCAAGGATGCAACTGCCGATGTCACCTATTGGTCTCAGCCCATCAAGCCGGATTCAGATGAAATCTCATCCCATCATGTGTCAGACACGTCAAATTCTTTCTCTCAGCGTCCTGTTGATCGCGAAAATTCGTGTTGTGAAGATGAGAATGGTCAGCCAATGCGCCCATATGAAGGTATCCCCAGCTTTTTTTGTACATCGGTCATGGTACCCACTGTGCCCCCCAGGAAATAATACTGACCTCTTGTACACTTTTAGATCCATCACTAGAAGCATCGCATAACACTTCTGGTTCTGCTGGCCCCTTCACCATTGGCCAACGATCTACACCTGCGTTCAAGCCTGTTCGTAAGCCATTGGCCACCCTGACACCTGTGTATGATGAAAACGCATTACCTTCGGGCCCTCCTGTCGCCAGTAGCTCCAAGGCTACCGGGTTGGGTGTAAAACGTATACCCCTGGGAGAAAAACCACTTGTCACCTCGTCGACTGTCGGAGGCGGTTCGTGGTCCCAACCCAACTTTGCGGCAACGTCTATGATGGGTTCGGGTCATGACTACGCTCCCAACTTTGTACCTGAAAGTCATAAGACACCTTCAGATGAAAGGGAACAAGATCATTTCTTTCCTGAAGATGGCGAGGAGGCTATGTGTGATGAGCAAGAACCAGAGGAGTACGATGATCTAGTTGAGATGGAAGATTTCAATCCAGACCGTGGTCCTGGGTTTTGTCCCCTCAGATATATACCTGTGGGAGATAACTTCAACGCGCTGACTCCAATCACTGAAAGAACCAATGAATGTACATCTACCATAGCTCGGTCAATAGCTGGGCGGTCAGATCGGCTTCGAATGTCTATGGAATCCAATCTCGGTATAGATCGATATTCTCAAGTTGGATCAGACAATGACGAATCCGAATTGACGCCTCGAGCCAACGATTCTCTCTGTATGTCGGCTGGGTCACTGCATCGACCTATGAAAGAGCGACTCGAATTCAATATTCGACAGCCGGATGACATGCAAATTGATGTGAATTCGTCAGATCACTTTATGATGTCACCCAGTCAGCGCCACCCTTTTACCGCTCCTCGCTCATTGATGAATGATCGACAACCGGAAGCCCACGATCCAGCTCTACACAACAATCAAGGACAAAATTACCCTCATGGATCAGAGGACGATAGACCTGGACCCATGGACTCAATCGATCATCTCATGCGAAAGCAAGTGTTGAACTCCCCGCCCATGTGTGATAACGTGGATATCTCATGCATCTCAGAAATGATACAGGCCGGCGAGCCTTGTAATCCATATGCAGAAGAGATTTTATCACTCTTATTAGAAGGATTAGAACCTCCGTTGTCAGCCTATCCTGGGTTCAGATCATTAGGTGATTATCGAGCAAACAAATTGACCGAACTTCAACATCATTGTAAAGTACGACCTCGTAAACAAAGTCAGGGTGGAGGAAGTTCAGAAGAAGCGAAATGGGAAATCGAATTAGATGGTGATACGTATTTTATTTATGAAAAATTAGGTGAAGGTGCATATGGATCTGTCTTCAAAGTGATTGAATCCAGTGATGGAGAAACTACAACAGCTTATGAGAATGGTGTGGTATATAGAGCAATGAAGGTCGAAAGTCCACCTAACTTATATGAATTTTCGATCTTATCACAACTTCATAAGATCTTATCACCTCGTTTATGTACCTCTTTAATCTTACCTCATAAGTTATACGCGTATTCGGATGAAAGTTTTTTGATACTCGATTACTCTGATCAAGGAACATTATTGGATATCGTCAATCGAGCTGGAGAGATGGGGATCAGTCCAACTACGGGTGGTGCTACTAAAGGAATTGATGAACTTCTTGCTATGTTCTTCATTATCGAACTAATAAGAGTCATCGAAGGTTTACACGAAGCAGGTTTTATTCATGGTGATTTAAAAATCGACAATTGTTTAGTCCGTTTACAAAGCGTACCAGGAGGAAGTAAATCATGGTCATCAATTTATAATTCAAACGGCGCAAATGGATGGGGATCCAAAGGATTAAAGTTAATTGATTACGGAAGATCAATCGACACCAGTGTATTTCCAACCGGACAAGAATTCATTGTAGAATGGGAAACAGATGAATTTGATTGTAATGAGATGAGAAATGGGAAACCATGGAGTTTTCAACCTGATTATCATGGAATACTCTCGATTGCTCATTGTTTATTATTCGGATCATTTATGACGGAAAAAGATTCGATCAAACCTCCGCTTAAACGGTATCATCAAATCGGACTTTGGTCCAAATTGTTTGAAATTTGTTTAAATCCGACTTCATTACCTAACCTTTCAAATTTAAAAAATTGTAGATTGGAGATGGAAGATTGGCTTACTGAGAATTGTGAAAGGAATGGGAAAAGTTTAAAAAGTTATTTAAAAAAGATTGAACTTGCTTCACTTTCTAGATAAAATAGAAATTGAATCGATAATGGAAAAGGTGTTATAGATTAATCTTTCATTGATGTGTCACATCTTTTGTTTTCTTCTTCTTCTTCTTCCTCTTCTTCTTGAAAGTCTTATAATGTTTTTTCTTTTCTTTTTAATGTTGTATTTCTATGGATTTCGTGTTTGTTTTTAGCATATTTTACTTTTCTATATCTTTTGGAAGTGCAGAGTGATTTTTTTCTCATTTATCTTGATTTTATTGATTTAATTTAGGTTGATAAATTTAATAGTGATTTTTAATATCAACTCTGTACAAGGACCATACACTGGTCGGTAAGTACTCTACAACACTGTACGATTCTCATTCCCATTTCCACTGTTCCCAGTATCCTGGCATCTTCAAGTACTCTGAGGTGAGGAAGCAACTGAAGCTGGAGAGGAAGAGAGTATAACTTTGAGTACAAAAACTGCACGCGTCACACACATCTGATATCTAGATCGCCTTCAGATGGTAATAAAGAGATAGACACGTTTTCAAGACGCAACTAACACAACACACATACAATAAGACTAAGAAAGGAAAATATGAAAATGGTACTAGCTACATCCTGCACCAACATCTGATCAATCACCTCAAAACCCATCTGACAGTGATGGGGTTGACAATTTTACCGTAACAATACTCGATCAAAACCGATACTTTTGAGGCGATTTTCTTGAGGATCGATTGTCTCAGAGTCTACTGTAACACATTCTTGGCTTTACCACTTAGACACACTCAACAAAGTTTCACGCTGCAACCGGTGGAAGCGTGTCAGAAGCAGCGAGGGACTTGGTTGAGTTTAGGTCTTAGAAAACAAATTGAAAAGAGGATTAGAGGGTGAATTGTAATGGTTTTGAAACCAAACTCGCAAGTCAGGTGGTTCATGCCTGCGAAGGGTAAATATAAGTATAAACCACCCACCATCTTCAGAAAGTCATTTGATGTTCCCCTGCTGTGAGTCGCTGTGCACGGTGGAGTATTCTTCTGCTGACCCCCGCTGACCTCTGCTCATGAGTTTTTCGTGTGGATCCTTGAAGATATTTCACTCAACAGATGGCCTTTTCCATCTCCTTATTTGAACTTTACGTATAGTTCAAACATTGCAGTCTCCCCAAAAAAACCCAGACGAATCTCAAGCTTTCTTTAGCTCTCTTTCCACCACAGCACCACTTTGTCTCCACATCCGAACACCAGCCAGCTTACATTGAGCTTCTGTCGTCTTCACAAAAACTCTCAACTTGAAGCTACAGCGCAATCTTTTCTCTTCTCCTTACTCAAAATTCCCCAAAATCCCTAAGACACACATCATGGCATCGTTTCGGCCACCCACCTTCCTGCTTTTACTTTACCTGATCAGTAACATTGGGATACCGCTTACCCAAGCTAATCCAAGTCAATCTTCTGAAGAAAAGTTTATCACTGTCAAGAATGGAACGTTCTACAAGGACTGCGAGCCTACTTATTTGGTCTCCATGAATTATTGGTCTGCAATGTAAGCCTACATGAGTCGATTTGTTGGTTACATCAGGCTGAGATTGAAGGTGACTTTCAGGAATTTGGCCGCGAGTGAGGTGGCAGGTGGCAACTTGAGCAGGTTTCAAACTGAAGTCAAACAAATGGCCGATCGAGGTATCAACAATGTCCGAATCGTGAGTTTCCCCTTTTTTTGCACCTCGAATGCGTATCGTTTGAATTAACCCATACGTCACTTGGGTTTCAGATGGCTGCATCAGAGGCTTCGGGAAATGGCATTCAACCCTTTAGAATGTATCCTGCCCTTCAAGAATCACCCGGCGTTTGTAAGTCGCATTACAAGTCTTGCAGATAAGTTGGATTTTTGATCTCGTATTGATCAACACAGACAATGAGGAGATCTTTGTCGGACTCGATCGTGCCTTGGTGGAGTTTGCTAAACATGATATCAGCGTGATTATGACTCTACATAACTTCTGGCAATGGTTAATCCTCATCCTATTCTTCTTCACATGTGTTGTTATCTATTGGTATCTACCTCGGTGTCATGTAGTGACTCATTCCGCTTCGATCAATTTATGAATCATAGGTCTGGAGGTTATTCTCAATATGTGAGCTGGGCCACATCAGATTCAGACATCCCGTACCCTCCTTCGTGAGTAGCTTCCTTTCCATCTGTATTCTCGTGTTTGTATTTAACTAAACCGTTTAATCTTCTGGGTCGTGTGCGGCTCTTCGGAAGGTGGGACCCAGCCCTCAACCCGCCTTATGGGGACTATACCACAAATGGCACATACGATATTTTCACGCAATACAGCGCAAGGTTCTAGTAAGGAGTCCCCGAAATATTCCAATTTGAATTATATCATCAAGTTGATTGTCGCCTTTCATCTCGTCTTACAGCAACGACAGCTCGATTACCAACACTACTCAAACCTGGTTCCGCAATCACATCTCGAAAGTTATCAATCGAGTCAATACTATCACCGGAGTGGCTTACAAGGATGATCCAACCATTATGACATGGGAACTTACCAATGAACCTCAAGAGCCACCTCTAAGTTGGTAGGTAACTTTTTTAGCATACACATTACTCAACACGTGAAGCTAAACATTGCGAGTATGTGCTTAGGGTAGTGGATTCGGCAACATATATCAAATCCTTGGCTCCACACCAACTTGTTACTGTTGGTTTTGAAGGTAAAAATGGCGAATGGTGGTTCAAACGAGTACATGCTCCTGATGTGATCGATTACGCTTGCGGGTATGTAGTTTTGGGTTTATGCTGTACCTCGTGAAATGATGCTTGACTGAGATTGGGATTGTTATTAGACATCTCTGGGTACAGAACTGGGTAAGACCTGTAGAGCATTCAAAATATGTTCATGAACTGACCATATTATTGTACAAAGGGTTACTATGATCCTTTGGATCCCACTGACGGTAACTTGACTCTTGCTGAGAGTTTTGCAACTGGATTTCTTCGAAACCTGAGCCAATGGAGCTTGGATCTCAATAAGGTTGGTTCATCCTATGCTATCGCTTTGCTGTTAAAGATTTGATTCGAGCTAACAAACTGGAAATATGATTGACCGGCTACAGCCGGTCGTTCTCGAAGAATTCGGAATGGCAAGAGATAATTGGGAGAACGTAGCAAAAGGAGCGCCGACTCACTATTATCTTTACAAGTTAGCTCTCGATCTTTTTTCCTTGACTCATCCACTCGTGTTTGTCATTGAAACCGATTCACGTTATCTTCATGCGATGATAATAGTGCGGAGGCGCACACGACTCACAAGGATCGCTATTTTAAGTTTGTGATTTCACATGTAGTAGATTACTTCAAGAAGGGCTTGGGATGGCATGGTACTGGGTCAGTATAACATTTTCCCTGACTCTTTTCCATTATGTCTATTCAGTCTAACTTTTCTTTCGAAATCAATCAGCCCATGGGCGTATGGTGGGATTTGGAGACCAACGGATGCTAAAAACAAATTCAATATGTCTTGGGCAGGTGAGTTGAAACAATTTGACCTCAGAATTTGTCCCGGTACTGAAAGCTTTTTTCATATCACGATCAGGGGACCCACCTCACGAGGTACGTTTTTAGAGATATTGTCTATGACAATATTAAAAATCGCTGATCTTCATTCTTTGACAGGCTGATGGTTGGTATGATCTCTACGATACCGATAATGCGATGCAAATTGTACAAGATCAGGCAGATGAAGTCAAAGAATTTCTTGATTCATTCAAAACTTCAAACTCTTCATCAAACTCTTCATCGTGCTCTCCCGCTTTGAGTAGCAAGGCCAACTCTGGGTAATTACCTCTTTCACATTGCATATTCATCTACATCTCAACGATTCAAGAGGTGGTGACTAGCGATGGCAAGAGTAATCGTGCAGCTTGAATTTTTTTTATCATGGACACTGACTTGGTTATGTGATTACTTCCATTGTGTCGGTGACGATTTGTTTGCATTGCCATACATTTGTCTTTACTTTTCTTTATTTCTACTACCATGTATCATCTCTGCTCTCATGATTCTATCCATTGGGAATGATATATAATCATCCTGTTTATGTGTATGTGTGCGGAATATTGCCACTGGTAGCTTCTTTCGACTTAACAGGGACTTCTTGTGGTATCGTATGGTTTAAAAGCTTTACACAATTGAAGACAAAGGTTTGGATGTTCCTTAATAAAACAAAGTGGACGTGAAACTAAACATACAACATGTATTGCGTGTAGAATCACGAATTCGCGAGAAAAAGAACAAAAAAGAGTCACCCAGGCAAGGGCTAGGATCGCACTCGAGGGTACCCAGAATTTCCAACTTGATCTAAACTACAAATGTGCTACTAAGATAACATCTATCATTGGACGGCCGGGAAGCGATTGCTAGCATTCAGGACAGATTGATGTGGTGGGTTAGGATTGTAAGGATTGAGAGGACTCGCATTCTGATAATTGTTGATACCACTAGACTGTTGAGGATTAAAGCCCGCAGAAGGCTGGAAAACATTGGAAGCAAATTGATTGACCCTAGCTTGTTGGGCATTCTGCTGATTGAAGCCTGCTTGCTGTTGGTAAAGTGCTTGAGTATGTTGAGGTGGTAAAGGCTGAGACGAATAAGGACTAGAGGTCGGTTGCATGAAATTAGTGGACATTCCAGTGTTTTGCATTCCATAGGTAGGAGTAGAAGCGAAGCCCATGGATGGTCCCATGTTCACTTGCTGAGGTTGCATGGACTGTCCCATGTTGGTTTGCTGAGGCTGCATAGGCATCATTCCGTTCATCATGCCTGACATTCCAAAGCCACCATTTTGCATCATTTGATTATTCATCATATTATCTTGACCGTATCCATTGTTATACATCATAATATCGTTACTCAATCCTTGAACGGTATTAGCATTGGCCATTTCAGCTGAGAACCCCGCTACTTGTCCAGGAAGGGCCACTGCCTGAGTACCCGGTGCGGCATGAGGTATACTCCAAAGATCAGGTAAGGCAGATCGGAAAGAGGCATCAGGTCCTTCTGGAATCGGCAGATGAACGAGGTAAAGTGCACATGCTCGAAAGTCTTGGATTAAGCGTACGAGCTCATCTGTCAAGAAGAAGGAGAGTTGAAGAACGAAGAAAGGTTAGTTGAGTTCAAGAAGGTCGGAGGTCAAGAGGTCATAAAGTGACTCAACTGAATCGTATCGTAGCGATTCCCATCTGATTACAACACACCTCGACAGTATATAGCAAGGGTGCGCTTGGGTTTCGTTGTAAGTTTTTAATATCTAAAGCTTTTTGATGATGATCCGACCAACGCGTTCGTTGTCTCTCCCAATCGTCCCGTAAACCTTGAAGTCTTCTCAGACCTGATTCGGCCTCAGAACGAGTTAATTGTCCAGTGACCATAATGTAGTAATCTGATAATGTTGAGGATGATTTGAAATTTATCTTGATGGTTCAAATGAAGTGGATGAAGGAGAGGGTCTTCATGAGTCAAACCAACTGATACATATACAAATTCGAGTTGTACTGTAATGCCCGGGGGTCAGAGCCGGTCCCAAAATCAAAAGTGGTAAACCGACATCATCCTGCGGGTAGTACACAAGCTTCCCTCTCAAACATCCTGAGAAGTTCCAAAACACTGCTAAAATATCTACATCACTTCTGATGTATGTGATCTTTGATGTTTGTGTGATCCTCCCTTAATAAAGTGGTCAGAAGAAGTGATACTCACTAGGAGCCAAACATGTGGGCATTGGAGTGAAGGTGTGACTAGTACCTAAAAAGTGTTGTTTGTATGAATCATTTTGAACTAGGCAGAGGTCAATATTAATGTTTTCTGATGTCCCTCAGCATAATAGTGATTTGAGTGTTTGTCATAAGCACAATGACCAGTTCCAAAGACGTTCAACTGTGGGCCCAGGGTATGGTTGGATAGGGTATTGTTTATATGTGTGGCTTCAAGATGATAGCTGTTGTGTGGGTCGCGGGCATGTAGGTTGAGGCAGAGAATGGTTCTTTTGCACGAGTCTCTCACATTCAGCATAGTAGTCCAATGTGAGCCTCACTGTAGTCTAAATATGTGTCTTTGATCATACTATAACTCTTTCCAAGATCAAAGGGGTCTACTCCAAAGATTCTAGACTGGGATGATAATCACTCATGAAATCTGTGCGTTTTAAAAAGCCTTCACGATTGAACCAAAATATCAACAAAGATCAACGGCCAGCAATTTCCGACAAGGTCTTTTGTTTATTATATTAAGAGGCAGTTCTGCGCCCTGAAGATTGATTACAATTGTATCATATAAAACAGATGATGATTACAGACGATTGGATTGATATTATAGATCAATACTTCTACCATTTGCTCTTTTTATTACCCAATGCACAGTCATTTCATAAGCACGTTCGTAAAAAAGAACTCAGGTTGAAATCGTGAATACGTAGAGAACAGGTGACTCTGATGCTAAGTGTTATAATTGGAAGATAACGGACGGCCCATTGCCCTAGAAAGAGATGTGTTGAAACTTTAAAATTAATGGTACACTGTTATTACACACTACTCTCTTCCAATCGATGAGATCGATGATAAATCAGAAACCGAAGCGTTTCTACGACTTTGCCCACATGTAGCGTGTGGTCCGGTTGTAGATGCCATTGTTCGACAAGCGCGACTACAGAATACCAGGCCACATTTAGGACCTACGGTCATGTAATCATCTGATGTAAGCCTACTAGATAGGAATCAGAGAGATCGTAGAGAAGTAAAGATAAAAACTGACAAGTTGGGCAGTTGGTTCCCATTACTCCACATACTGCACACACGGCCTATCGAATCAATGAGAGAGATCAGTCCTCAATATCACATTGAATTCGCAATCAATGTTATATAGCGCTCACCTCCACATTTAATCGACTATCTGCCTCAAGAGCCTGTAAGACTGGATCCATCCCCACCGCTATCGAAGAGCTCTCCTCTTCGTCATCCCGTCCCTGCACATTCTTACATTTCGTCTTTGTGTTCATATCTTCGTCGGATCGCCAATTTTCTTCTTCTTCATCTTCTTCCTCTAAATCTTCATCAATGTCCCAATCAAAATATCCTGACAGGCGAGACTGTTCATCTGCTACAAGAACATTCTGAAGCCGTTCTTCAATTGACAGACCGCCGGATGAGGAGGCGATTGAATCTAAGGGTGCTTCTGGTTCTTTTGAAGTACTTGAAGCACAATAAAAGTCAATTGTGATAGCTGGTACGGCTGGGGTGGTGATAGAGCTGCAGCATCGTCTATGCCGACGGCCAAGAAAGAAAGGAGGTGCTGTGACCTTGGAATTCGAGGATAGCGGTTGAGCAGGAAGACTGATCACGCTACTAGGTCGAGCTAGGCCGGTGGTGAGCCGGGGAAGACAAAGTGCAGGTGAAGTAGATGAGCGAGCAAAACTGGTTGGTTTTGAAATCATTGGTTTTGCCCAATCATTACTAAGCGCGGGTGGGACACCCGTTGGCATCACTGGAAACATGGAATGATTGCGGCTGTGTCGGTAAGATGGACGGGGGGATGGTACAGTTTCTGGCGGTGCTCGAGGGCGTTCAAGAGCGTTTAAGCGTTCGTAGGCTTTTTGAATGAATGCGTCAGCAACCTTGGTACCCACTCCACCGGGTAATTCCGAGATCCTGATGATCACAAACCACAATTGACGAGCTTGAGCTTGACCCCAATGAGAAAAGTTTGAAGTTGGATCGATTGGGATTGGCGAGAGGCTTGGTTGGGATTTGTCAAATGGCCAACGAGCGAGGGCTAATAAATATGAGAGCAAGATAACGATCGTTCGGGTAAGTTTTGTGTCTTGGCTAAGCGATCGAGGCTGTGGTGGTGAGATAGAGGAAAGGGTCTGGCTTCGAGGGCGAATAGGCGAGGCGGAGCGAGAGACGGAGAGGGGGGAAGCAGGTGGAGAAGTTGATGATTGTTCGATACCGATGAAAGTTGGATAGAAAGTTGGATGATTGAGTAAACGAAGAGCGATTGCGGCACCATCTTCCCAAAGGGTAGATGAACCGACCCTAGAGTCTGAAACGGCTTCGAGGGGTGGTTTGAGTTTACCATGGCAATAGAGAGAGACGAGAAGTGAAACGAAATCCAATGACAGATTGAGGTCCAACTTTATTGCAGAAGGATTTGATGAAGTACCAAGACTTGAATCAGGTTGAGATGGAGACAGGTGTTGAGTTTCAAAATAAGAACTTCGTCTACTGGGTTTAGGCTCAAGTTGAAATTGTAAGCCAGTGATGAGCCAACGAGCACCGGCGATGATACGTTCAGATGGATCAGGTAGGATTGTTTCTTGAACTCTACTATGAGAAGTTGAACGGAAGAAGGAATTGGTAGGAGAGCTTAATGTTAAGCT
Source organism: Melampsora americana (assembly GCA_022264835.1). Classification (NCBI taxonomy): domain Eukaryota; kingdom Fungi; phylum Basidiomycota; class Pucciniomycetes; order Pucciniales; family Melampsoraceae; genus Melampsora; species Melampsora americana. The sequence continues at coordinate 64,192 of JAIFHY010000094.1, read as the reverse complement.
TCTAGGACTAGCCGATGAAGGTTGAGAACCGACTTCGGCAAGGTAAATACTACGGATTCATCCATCAGTCTTTAGGATACTCTATGCCATCTCTTCAAGCTATCTGTGGCAGATTTCAAACAGATGATATACTCACCTGGCTAAGTTCAAACAAGCTGCACTGGAGCCCAATTTGGCTGCAAGGGTGAATCGATCGACGGCCAACTGAAGTTTATGATTCACAAAATTCATCTAAACCCATCTCATCAGCTTGACGTTCATGACGTTTGTCTCACAAAAGTAGCGATCTGCAATGATCGGCGTTCAATAACTGAGATCTATACTTACTTGAGCTTCCCATAGTAAATTCTCAACTCGAACTTTGTGTGCTTCTTCATCTTCATGTGCTGATAAATATAATGCTTCGTCTGATCCCAAGACTGAACTAACACTGCTGGTTGACGGTAAATCCAACCGCAGGGATGAGGTACTGATGCTGTTCGTGGTCATTATTTCGCTTGATGAATTGGAACTCGAATCATGACTGCTGGTACAGCTTTCACTAGCGGGTGAAGCCGGCGACAGTGAATAAGGTTTGTTGAGAGGTGGTAATAAACGGCGAGCAGTAAGGCCGAGTGAGACAAGCCAACAGTAATACCTTCTGTAATCAATAGTTCGGACCTTGGCCGTGCGCTTCAAGCTGAGCGCGTTGAGCTCAGAATAGGTTGACATCTTGATACTGCTTTATGTGAAAAGATGCAGTCAGTGGTAAACAAACTGATAGACTGCTAAAAAAAGCAGTCAAGTAGAGGTCAATTAGATTGATTACACCAAAAGTCAAGATAAATTGAAAGCGAGGGGACAGGACACAATTTCGATAAGATCAACAGATTATGATGAGTTCTAATCTTGTTTATCTTCACCAAGGCTTAAGGCTGAGCCAAAGAATGAAAGGTTTCCCTCAAAGAATGATTCACTATAAGCGAGAACAGAAAAATGAGAAGGATTAGAAAGAGATAAAGAAGATAAAGTGTAAGATGAGGTAAAGAGCTGATCGATCAAGATACTCCAATGAAACTTTCGATCAAACTGATTCACCTTTCATTCGTTCTTTCTTTATAATTAATATGTATCAGATCTGTCAAAAAGTTTCATTTTTTGTACAAATATGACAATGTGCAAGGAACTTCCATCGAATATCATCAAGATTGAATTTTGATTTTTTATAAAGTTCCGATTGTAAACCCAAACTTAAACAAGTCCCTCGCCCGCGAGACCGAGGCTCGAGCGAGGAACTCACCGCTAAAACCGGATTTTCCGTCTGTGGCTCAAGAAATGCTACATCTAAATCCCCGTTTTGTTTCTGAATGAAGAGGGCTTGAAAAGATGGCAGGAGGACAGCAAAGGGCCAGTACAAGTTGCTTTTACAAAATGATGTGGTACAAAACCAAACCAAGGGGGATTCTCATCAATCTTCCCATGTGGCTCCTCGGGTTAGCTCGGAGTTCCCTTTCTGCCATGCTGAGCAAAGTTTTTCTATACAACGCGTTCGGAACTTCGACGTGATCCAGGATCGTCGCCAGCTGAGCTATACCTTATACATCTATGTATGTATGGTCATTGTCGTCACCGAAGTGGATAATCCTTGGCAATATTCAGACACTTCTCTTTTGAGAAAATTTTACAAACCCAGACTTGATGGATTTTGACCTTATAACTTTTTGCTTATCCATCACTCGATCAAATGCTTCTCAATTTGTAGCCCTTGTAACGCGGATATTTTTGACCGTATTTACACCGCGGGAGTGCATGAGGTGCCACTCCTAAAAGTCAAAGCTGCCAAGAAACGCCAAGACATCAGAACAAACACACGAAAGATAAAAGAGCAGCGCAGATTGGACTTTGTCTTGTTGAGGACTGATTAGATTAAGAAGATCTATCATTTCCTTTTGTCATGTTGCATTTGGATTTCTTTAGGTGATTTATAAACATGAAGTGAATTGGCTTGAGCTTCGCTATGCCTAACTTGAACCCTGTTTGCTCGTAGTAGCCTGAAAGTATCTTGATTGTACGACATAATCGACGGAAAGCACATGCCTGATCTCCTACATAATCTCATGTGCTTTTTGCTCATCTCCATCCTCACCAAGGCATGGCACTTCCATATATAAAACTTTGAAAACCTAAACCAAGATATTAAGCGTACTGGAGCGAGAGAGTTCAGGGAAGCTTGCTGCAACAAGCCTGAACAGACCCAGTCTTTTCAGAAAGGCTTGACCTCAAGCCGTGATCCGGAAGCTATCCGGTGGGTTGAGGCTATTACATACTCCGAACCGGCGGATAAATCTGCATATCCGGACCGGTCGGACAATAGCCGACCGGTTTTTTTCTGGGAAACCTTCCATTCGATAGCCGATCCGGATATCCGTCCAGATATCCGGATCCTGACGCCCGGCCCTGAAACATTGGCCGCCGGCCCCAAAAAAACCTCGATCAAGTTAATTTGTAGAAAAAATGAAGTTGTATCATCGATTTTCCCCCCCTTTCTCCCCTTTTCCACTCATCTTTCTGTTCATCATCCGGTTCAACTTCGGTTACAGAAAAAAACTCGATTGATTTGCTGTGTTGTCGGCCTCTGAGCTACAAACTAGCATCCCATACGGTGTGCACAATATCCATTGGTTATCTGACGGATAACCGGCTTCCTCATACCTACATTTGACCTCCGAACCGGTCGGTTTATCCGATTATCAGAGGTCTCCAGGCCCCTGACCAAACTCTGGAACCGGCGGATTACCTGTTGGATTATCCGTTGGATGTCGGTTCCGGATCACGGCTTGAGCTTGACCAAGTGTGCCCGCAAGATTTGAGCACATTGGCGGGGATTTGGTGACAGACTTGGCCAAATTTCCTGTATCTTGAGAAAAAAATGCATTGACATAGACAGGTACACATCTCACACCACGAAAAGCAAGGGTGGGGAATTTAATCAACTTCAAGGTTTGCGGGTCACAAACAGTAAAAAATCAACTATCTGGATTTATCCTTTGTCATTAATGTTCCAGCCTTCATATGTGTTTTCATCAATATAAATGATGGAACAGAAGAGGGAAAACATCATGTCAAAGGTTTGAGCCAGTTCTTGTCCAGAATTAACCCAGTCTTAATGAACATGATGTAATTGTTATGAAAATTGCACACCTTGTCAATTAATCTGTCTGTGAAAAATTGTTAACATTTTTCTGTATTTTGTGTAACCCTTTGTGTGAAGGAATGAACGTCAACCAACTTATCATTGGATGTGAACTCAGACAAGGAGGTGACTGTATAGATTTATCTCTGATCAAGATCAATCCAATATGACGCAATTGAGTGAAGGATTCTAAGTGATGCTTGAAATTATAGAAAAATATATCTGAATGGTTTCAAGCCATCAAATATTTATGCACAGCAGAAAAACATCTTATGTAAGGTTTTGCAATGAGCATATTATGAGTTCCATGAGTATTGCCAAATGTTGCATATAGGCATTTGTACCATCCAAATCACCTGCTCTACCCGTACATATGTGAATTAGTCAAAGCAGAAAAAGGTATATTTTCTTGAACTTGTCAGGTTGATTTTTTGAGCCCATGAGCTCTGCACAGCTATGTTATAAGCTACATAGGCTTTGAACATATCACAGGCTCTGCGGAATAAACATTTCTCCTTTGCAATGTGAACAATATTCAAATGAAGACAGATATGGCACCATTTTCATTAGCTTGTGCCCCTTCCAAGGATATACAGGTTTTAACAAGTGTATATTTCTGGTATGATCTATTGTCACAGGTTAGCACTAGAGATGAAGGAAGCAGCCACAATCCTTTCCTATTGATCATGGAGATTGTCAGATGGGGAAGGTATACAACTGATGCAATACAATAAATTCAAATAGAACTAATATGTGACATGTGTTAGTTCTTTCACAACCTGTTACATGTAGATTTGTAACAGTTGCCTCTGAATGGCTGTACGGTCTGTGGAGACTTCTGCAAGAGTTGGAAGCTGGCTTTTGGCATTGCAGGTAGGTGCCATATCTTTCAACTCCTTTGAAATCTAAGAAGCCTATCAATCAAAGAGTTGACCCTGTGACCAAGAGATAGAAGTCCTTGGATCCTTTGGAAACACCTTAAGCCAGGTGTTGATGAGACACAGTGTGGAGATCAACACCTAGGTGGTGGTGTTCACTTTCTCTTACAACTTTCATAATTCATTTTATATAATAACCCAAGGCAAAGACGCAACCACATATTCAGTACAAGTGCGTAATCAGAATCAAATCATTCTATATTTTATATTCAATAAGCTCAAAGCCATAAGTCAATAATTATCTCAAATTAGACTTGAGTAAAACAGCAAAAATGATTTGAATAAATTACATTATCTGTATCATTCATTCCTTTACAATTCATTATTCCATTACATACAACAATATTTGTACAAATCAACACATTACATATATAATCAACAACAGAAATGTGATACATACAGTTAGAATAAATCAGAAGAGTCAAAAAAATACCACATCAAATAATCATGGAAGATAACATATTGAGAAGTGATTACTAGTTATTTGGGTAAACAAATAGAATAGAAAGAAAAAAAGAAGGGAGAGACATTCCTAGAATGAGGCTCAGATGCAAAAACAATGGAGGTTGAAAGCTTAGATTAAAAAAATACAAATAATGTAATCAAAAGTTAATTATCATCATATCAGTTTGTTTCAATTGAAGAGACAAAGAAAGAATACAAATATTAAATGCCTAAATCAAAGGCTAAGATTGAAATGATCAAGTGATTAGACAGTTAATTTGTTGAAGATTTCAATGCAAGATCTAGATTGAGATGATTTAGAATTGATAACGGGCCAAAATGCAAAGTTACAGATGATGATTGATGATTGATTGAAGCCCAGAATACCCAGAAATTTGTGGCAGAAAGCTAAAATCAAGACTGAATTGGTTCAATTGACCTAGGGTGAGATGCAAAAACAACCTCACACAAATTTCAAACACAAAAAATTATACCACACTGTAAAACCCCAATAAACAGTATACCCCCTACCGGATCCCAATCCAGATACAACCTTCTACTGAAAACCTTACCTTTAAATTCACCACATGCTTCCATCACTAAGAACAATGTTGATCTGACCCAACTATTCAAGTGTGCCTTACTACATCACACCTTGATGGTTTTGAACCATTTACTGAGAACACATTTCTCCAACAATATACTTTGTTTTTGATTTAATTCCTGACCTTTTATCATATCGATCAATATCTGTCCATATCACCATGGAGAAGTCCTTACTACCTGTTTAGCCCTTTTAAGGGTCAGTAGTCACAAATTGTTCACTGAAAAAATAATTTGCATTTGATTACTATTGAATATTCTACATATTGCATACACATGCAACGCACATGTAATCCAACTGGAATAAGAGATATAGCCCTGATTACACATGGGATCCCTGCGCAAAAAGTGTGCCCATTGATGATTACACTCTGGAAGTCCATATCAAAGTGAATCTTCTGATCCTCTTTAGCATTTCTATAACATGTAGACCTTTCCTTCTCACTGTTGTGTTGTGAGTGGTGTGTGTGTGGAGCCCAAAGGGCATCAGAAACACAGGATGGCCGTATCCATTCCATGGGCTTGATTAACACCCATAGACCAGATTGAAATTGGAGTCACATGATCCTTTGGCTGTTTATTGATGACACGCACAATCTTGACTATCATTCTCTTTGAATCATTATTTCTTACTTTTATATGATATGTCTTACATTGAATAGAAAGGCGCTATCTTCTAAGCTTCTTTTATCAGCCTCAATGGTTTTAGATTTGGCATAAGAAGTTTGAATTTTTGGGCCTAACAATGCCCTTGTCTGTGGCTGTGTCCAGAGGGGCTTATGACTAATCTAGAGATCTGCAGTATTGGTCTTTTTATGAGACTACCTGAGAGGATCCCTGGGACATTCAGGGATAGTAGAAAGTTTTATTTGAGTGGCACTTTTCTTGTGGGGGGCTTTGTTCTCTTCTGACTCTGTACAGCTCTAAGATTCACCCAACATGAGCAAAGGATTCAAGGACCTCAACCTTCACAAGAGACAATCAAGTCTCTAGGCTGCTCCAAAAGAGCCAATTCCTGAATTTGAACAATTTGAGTGCTCTAGATGCCTATTAATGAAAACCTGGTGATGTGCTGGCTTATCAACTCCGTGCAGCAGCACAGAGGTCTTGGATTCAGCTCATTCATTCCATCAGTAATTTACAACTTCATAAGTCCCTTCATCTCATTATAGCTCAAAGTTTTTGACTCCAAACTTTTGACTAGCAACCCAGGTTTTTATACTTGAAATTTGATTGATTGTGACTTGTAGATTTTTAATCAAGTTGTGATTAATTGTGTTGCTGAGTAAAGATTGAAACAATCAAGATTTTCAAATTTGATTCCGGGCAGATTGATGTCAGATGAGGAAACAATCAGGTTTTTATAATATAAATGTGGACTGTACAAATGAACCAACCCAGTTGCCACCACACTGTATAAAAAGTCACCATTTTGTGTATTTCTAGGTAAGTCTCAGAGTAGTCTCAGAGCAAGTTGGTCTTGGGAAAAGACTGATACTGTTACCCTCCCAACTAATCTTGGATTCCGGCTGGGTACACTCCAACAATTAAGTGTCATCAAGTACTTTATTCCTTTTTTGCACTTTCCTGACAAACAAAACTCACTTTACCTCACAGGGAAAGTTGTTCAGAGATGTTTTCTACCTGTGTTTCCCGTTCCATAAACTGGGAAACACTGCTCATCATGCTGTTTTTGAGCTTTGTTTTCAAGCCCTTATTCCCACTAGTAACACAATGTACAGCTTGTATTCACACTGTATCTGTTTTTGCAGAAATCAATACCACTGTGCAGGCAAGTGTAGTAAAAAGCTTCAAGCCACCTTTTTGGTGGCATCACTGGGGGTGCCTATGGTGTCAAGCTAAGAGTTCATGTAAAATACAATCTTGAACAATCTTCCCTGTGGGGTAAAGTGAGGCTTGTTTGTGAGGAAAGCACAAAAATGCAAAAAACTACTCAACAACACTTAACCCTTGAAGTAAACATGACAGGAATCCACAATTAGTCATAAGCCCCTGTGTAAACACACACAAATGGCTGTGGATCAGACTTTATCAAGCTAATTGATATTCTAAGTCTAGTACCATCAAAGCTTATTTGTGGTGACCAAATGTTGAGATTCCTAGAGAGCACCAAGTGAATATCACAAGGATTTTTAACCAGGAAAACATAAGGCAGAACCAAAATTTGTAACAATCACATGTTCCCAGACCTCACATGATTCATTTTCACAAAGCTTGACATCCACCTACCAATTTTCATCATCCTGAGTCTGAGTCTATCTCTCAATCTCAACAGACTTGACACAAGTTTGAGCATTTAATTAGTTGTTTTGGAACAAGTCCCAGCAAGTTGACTAACTTGTAGCAGTGAAAGACAAGACCACAGAACAATTTCTGAGAGATGTCAGAGTAGTCAAGATGGTTGATGAGGGTTGAGTATGGCAAATTGAAGTGCTCCCAACTCTTTAGATATCCAAATTTGCAAAGTGTTGGGTGGAAAGTTGTGATGTCTCAGCCTATGTTCTTCAAATTGCATCTTGCTTTAAACCTTGTGATTTACTTGCAATCAGAAGGTCTTACAATTTTAATACAATCATATACCCATGACTTTTACCCATCATAATTTGAATTATCCAACACACCTTGGATAGCTGTCCTCAAGGCTCAAACAAATCATGATTCTCAGCCCAAGTCCTGACCACTATCTATTGAGTAAAATCAGGATCACAATGTGATCACTTAAGCGCATTACACTTCCTCTTCCCTTCTTGTGTTATGCACATTGTCTTAACGTCTTCTTCTTACATCATGACGTCACATCAAGTTCTTTAGGTCATCATACAATCATATATATATATTTACTATATCTCTATTAATTGTTTTCTTTCCCTATCAAACTCATATTTACTGTGTGCTACAATCTCCTTCTTAGATTGTGTTTCCATTCGATCATACAAAGTCTTCTTTAGCTAAGACTTTATCTGATCTCATTTCTTCTCAGAAACCGTGCAACACATTCACACCTGAACTTCTCTGGTTATGAGCCCAGTGCTTCACTAAGCGCCAAACCCTCCAAAATTTTCTTTCTGTCGATCAAATACCTTCTCAAAGATAATCTTTTCCGGAAAGATGGCCAAAGGAGCTGCTCAAACACATTTTTCCAAACTCAGCAAGACCAACTATTTTGAGTGGTCTGGTAACGTCGTCGCCCATCTGATGCAAGTCAATCTTGAGGAATTCATTGATATTGACTCACCTCCTACTCCACCGACAAAAGCTGAGGGCTCTGACATCACGGTACAGACAGCCCTTTTTGTCTCAAAGAAGAAAAAGGCCACCGGGATCTTGTATGGTTCCATCGACGAAGATAATCATATCAAGATTATGTCAAAGAAAGCTGTCTCCGACCCCATACAAATCTGGAGGATTCTAAAGGAGCATTATCAATCTTCCTCTGATGAGAATCAGGCTAGAGCTTACCTTAAGTTCTCTGATCTTGTCTTCACCAATCTCAAATCATATATCAGTGACACTCAACACGTGTTGGCTGGTATGTTAGCTGTTGACGGCATAAAACATATTTCACAATCTTACCTTGGAGAAATTATTGTCACCAAGCTTTCCTCCACCATGGAGATCACCAAAACCCTTCTTTGCAAAGAAAGACCTATGACTACTGAAAAAGTCATCATTGCACTCAAACAACAGCTTGTTTCAATCAAAGATGAAGAGAACCAAAACTCAACCATGGCTCTTGCCGTACGACAACCTAGATCCCTTCATCAATCATTAACCCAACGTCCACTGACGTTTAAAAAGACACCACGTCCTTACTGCTCCAACGGTCGCCACAATAATGACGTCAAAGGTCATTCAGCAGCTGAATGTTTCCAGCTTCATCCACACCTACATCTAAATCAGTCTTCTTCCAGTAATCCTCGTGCCTCTGCCGTTGTCAATAACAAACCTTTTCTCGAGGCACAAGCTTTTGTTTTGACTTCCTCTGATCACGACAGCATTCGTCTTGACAGCGGCTGTTCTCATCATATGGCTCCAGACTTAAATCTTTTTGAGAACTATCATGCCATCTCTTCTGTCGTATCCTTAGCTAATGGTAACTCCATCAAAGTTGCAGGCAAGGGAACTATTGTTTTGAACTCAGGCTGTGACAAGATATCTCTTCAAGCTCTTCACGTTCCCGATCTAGGATGTTCCTTAATAAGTATGGGTGCCTTATTAATGGAAGGATACAACATTCAACATGTTCTAGACAATGTCATCATGTACAAATCAGGCGTTGGAGGAATTGTTGGTCATGTTCAAAATCAAGTCATTGAACTCAAAGTTGTCTTAGGCTTGTCCTTGTCATTCTTCAAAGATCGTGTCAACATATCTCTTTCTGACTACAAGACTCTCCACAGACAGGGTGGTCATCCCAAAATTAATGTACAATGTCACAGCTCCAGCTAATTGGGACTGCAAGATATGTAAACTCTCAAAAGGACATTGTATTCCCTACCCAGGACATTTTCCCACTGCAAAACATCCTCTAGATATGGTTCACAGTGATTTGAGCGGGAAAATCTCTGTTCCTTCTGTTGGAGGAGGTCTTTATTACTTTAAACTTACCAAATCTTGTACAAACTACAAATTTTTCTTCATCCTAAAATTAAAATCAGAAACTTTCTCTCGATTTTTGCAATATAAATCAAATGTCGAAACTTTTCACAACAAGAAAATAGTAAGTTTGGTTAATGCTCAAGGAGGTGAATTTGTCTCAGAAGAATTTCAGAACTTACTCAAGAAGGATTGCACAACCTCATACTTGAGTGCTCCTTACACTCCGCAACAGAATCCTGTTGCAGAGCGCGGCAATTGCACCACCACTGAGAAAGTCAGAACTTTACTCCAACAAGCAAACTTGCCCTACAACTACTGGGCTGAAGCTGTTATGACAGCTGTTTTCCTCAAGAATATCACACCCGCAAAGACTGGCAACAGAAAATCAGCGTATGAAAGATGGTACAATCAAAAATTTGATTATTCCAGGTTGAAACCCTTTGGCTGTCGAGCTTATCTTCTTATCCCAAAGCAGTTTTGACGTAAATTTGCCAGCACCTGTTGGAAGGGAATTCTTCTAGGTTTTCAGATAGGAATGAAAAACTATTGTGTCAGACTTGATGACGGGCAAATAATATACTCTCACAACGTCACCTTCAACTGCAAAAGCTTTCCCGGAATCAAGGATGAAGTACAAGCAAGCAAAGCTGACTTGAACACGTGGTATCCAAGCGATCATAATGATCTCACTTCACTTGACGCCTCTCTCAACATTCCTTCTGACTCACCTACACCGTTGAATGATGATACAAGCACTTCTGTCCCTCCTGAGTTCCCTTCTTCTTCCCCTCCTCTTATCCGTGTTTTGACTTTAACACCCACAGAAGCGGGTAACAATCCTCAGGACGATGACAATGACTCTGTTGATGACAATGAAGTCATGGAACAACTTACAGAGCGCCTGAAGCCCGGATGGGATTGGCAACTAAGGGGAAATGCACCAAACATCATTTCCAGCAGCATAGACACCTCCAACATTCTACCAGAAGGTCAATGTCAAAGAGCCGCTGCTGTCATACTGAACAAGCCAACTCCGCATCCAACCCCAAAAACATACAAAGAAGCTTTGTTGTCAAACGAGAACAACGAATGGAACAACGCCATCACCAACAAACTCATGAACATGACAAGAAGACAAGTCTGGGACGTCGTCACTCTTCCCAAAGGCCGTCAAGCAATTGGGACAACTTGGGTCTTCAAGAAAAAGTTAGGTGCTGAAGGTGAACTACTCAAATTCAAGGCTCGATTATGTGCGCAAGGTTTTCTTCAATGCTTTGGTGTTGACTACAACAAGACCTATGCTCCAACAGGTTGACTAGCCACTTTTAGATCTTTGTGTACCATTGCTGCAATAGAAGATCTTGATGTAATTCAAATGGATGCAGTTGCAGCCTTCCTAAATGGTAGTCCAGAAGAAACAATCTACATCAAGATTCCAAAGAGCTATAATGTCAAGAACTCGACTGATGAGACTGTTCTTCAACTTGATCAATCTCTATACGGTCTCAAACAAGCTCCTAAGGTCTGGTATGACACACTCAAAGCATTCTTTGCCATCATTTCTCTCTTTCCTTCTCCTCATGATCCAAGCCTTTTCACGCCATCTGATCCACAATCGCGATGTATTGTACACGTGCATGTTGATGACATGGTCATAGCTTCCAACAACGTTGAACGCTTCAGAGCCGCCATCACCAAGAAATTCCAGATGGACGAAAATACCGACTTTCAATATATACTTGGAATGAAGGTCGTCAGAAACCGCAAAACAAAATCAATAACTCTTTGTCAAGCTCAGTACATTCAAGACCTGTTAAATGACTACGGGATGGAAGACTGCAAACCTGTTGGTTTGCCTATGATTCCTAATACCTACCTCACTCCTGGAACGATCAAAGAAAGACAAGAATTCGTCGAATTAGGCGTGAGCTATTGACGTGCAGTTGGAAAACTTATGTATCTCAACAATGCGACAAGACCAGATTTATCTTTTGTTGTGTCTCAACTATCACAGCACCTGAACAATCCGTCCATTCATCACTGGGTGGCTTTCAAACAAGTATTACGGTTCCTCAAGGGTTCTCAAACGCTAAGTCTTGTACTGGGAAAGACAGACCTAAAATTAAACGCTTACGCTGATGCTGACTTTGCTGCTTGTCCAGTTACAAGGAGGTGTACAGGAGGATATGTTACAAAATTGGGGAGTAGTACTGTGAATTGGAATTCAAAAAAGCAAGATACTGTTGCAACCTCCACAACAGAAGCTGAATATAGATCCGCTTATGAGGGAGGACAGGATATTGTTTGGGTAAACAATTTAGACAGGTTGATCCGCCTCTTCTTAATTTAGACAATCAAGGCGCCATAGCATTATCAAAGAATGAAAAATTCAAGCGGAGAACAAAACATGTAGATGTCAAATATCATTGGCTGAGGGAATTAGCAGCCAACAAGAAACTTAAAGTTAAATACATTCCAACTAACAACATGGTAGCAGACATAATGACCAAAGCATTAACACCTTTAAAAAATGGGAACTTCTGCACACTCTTAGGACTACATGATGTTACAAAGATGGGGGGGAATCAGGATCACAATGTGATCACTTAAGCGCATTACACTTCCGCTTCTCTTCTTGTGTTATGCACATTGTCTTAACATCTTCTTCTTACATCATGACGTCACATTGAGTTCTTTAGGTCATCATACAATCATATATATATATATTTACTAAATCTCTATCAATTGTTTTCTTTCCCTATCGAACTCATATTTACTGTGTGCTACAATCTCCTTCTTAGATTGTGTTTCCATTTGATCATACAAAGTCTTCTTTAGCTAAGACTTTATCTGATCTCATTTCTTCTCAGGTGTTAGTTTAATATTTGTTATATCTATTTAGTTTCTCACATGATTAATCGAACTCATATTTACTGTGTGCTACAATCTCCTTCTTAGATTGTGTTTCCATTCGATCATACAAAGTCTTCTTTAGCTAAGACTTTATCTGATCTCATTTCTTCTCAGAAACCGTGAAACACATTCACACCTGAACTTCTCTAGTAACGGCTCGCCCCGCCCCTGAACCAACTGTGAAAAGGAGTTCCCAACCCCGTTTGAGGGTCCCCAATTGAGTTTTTTTTGAAAAAAATTGCTGCCCATACTCCCACCGGGTTACTTGCCGGATATCCGGTGCTTTGCCAAAAAGTGTTCCTGGCCCAAGGTTTGAACACTGAATTGGTCTACTGATGTATGGAATACCAGAAATCCCCTGCCCAATCATGTACTTTGGGTTGAATTTGGGCCTTTGAGCGTGTTCTGGCAGGACTTGCTGCGTGCTTGAGGTGCAGCAGCTCCTCGGGGATGGCTCCTTGCGCTGACTTAGTACATCCGTGGTCTCAGATATGCTGTGTTTACGCTAATATCTTACCCGCCGGATACCCGGCAAGAACTGGGTTTTCTCAATCGCACGCCCGACCCCCGGCCAGCGGGGGTTCCAAGCGCTCTGCCCGGACCCCGAACCTATCGGGGTGCCCGTCAGGTCCCTGACCGCGTAGCTAGATCGGGGCTCAGGCTGACATGATCCTAGACCACCGCGCGCCACACGAGGTAGCTCTGTTGGCGCGTAAAGGGTTCTCAAGCCTCTGAACGTGAAGATCCATTTACTTACCTACCCGCTTGTTTTGCAAGCGCCTGACCAGTTTCATAATATCTATGCATGAATGAGATCGATAAACATTCGAAGCCGGGCTGCAAGCGATCCTCGTCACTCAGAGAAGACAATAGAATACTCCAGAGAAAAGGACGTACAAATCAGCTGGGGCCTGGTGTCGCGCTATGCCTTTGATCATGACATGAGTAACAGATGACTTGCGATTGCCGTATAAAACACGTCATCTTCGCATCTTCAGGGTATCATCCGTCTTCAGCATGGAACGCGATGGACTCGAGGCCGCCTTCCATTCTCGTCAGCCCTTTATCCGCCTTGGGTCAAAGCTTCATGAGTGAGAATCTGCTAGTCCTAACACCTGATTTGATACAGGCGTGCTGCAAGAGGTTTGGACCGCTTTGCGCAACGATCCAAATATAGATTCAGTGCACATCAACTCTCTCAACTCCAGACGTAGGTCTATGCTTCTTTCCTATCGTTCGATCTACGTTCATAAAATTCTTGCTGGTCATTTTTAGTGCGGAAGGCCTTTCAAGAGCAGCCTTTCTCGTTATCAGAGTCGTTACAAGCACTGAAGGAAGTCGGCCTGACTCGGCGGTTGACACATTTGCGTAAGCGCTCGCAACATGGACGCTGGTCTCTAACGTCTTGGGCCGTTGATAGCCTCGAGAGCGAGCTCTGCAAGGTAACGTTTGAAGCACCGATTACATCAGATCAGCACTGACATGAAAATTTAAATATGGAATTCAAGCTAAGAGCACAGCATACTACCAACCCGGGAGAAGCCATTCTTAACCATCTTGCATGTGCAAATCTGATCAACCGTACGGATATTCCAGTCTCATCGTCAATGAAGAGGGTTAACGAGTCCAGGAGTGTTAAAGGTGGTCGGAGACAAAAGTCAAGATACAACTCTCCAGCTGATGCCTCGATCGTGACCAGAAGCCGCAACACACGTCGAGCCCCCGGACCTGCAAGAGGGCAATCCCAAGGCAGAAGATCTCCACCCGAAGCGAGAGACTCGCTTGAGCCGAGAGCAGACAGGGAGAGCATCCCCTTAAGGTAAACAATCTTCATCATTGTCGTAAGACGCCATCGGAACTTATCCGTTCTTACATCGTCAATGGTTCTAGTCCGGCTAATCGCACGGAGCGGCAGACCCAGTGTCAAATTGTGACCCTGCAAATGTGAGTTTGAACATTCTTTTTGACACCCAGACCTGCTCTGTCCAATGAGTGCGTAAGTCGCATCAGCCGGTAGAATGGGTGAATTCAGCGAAGTATCGGTAGAGACCGGATGGGGACGGAATTCCTTTGCAAAGAGAAGATGATGATAACGACGTTTCTGGTCGCGATGAGCACTTTTAGCGCGAATGAAGCCCTTTTGGAACAATTGAAGCAGAAGGACGTTCTAATTGAAGATTTGGAAGCAAGATTACTCGAGTCTATCGGCAGAAATGAAGCGTGAGCTGCAAATCTGTGATCGTGCTTTCGTCTTAAGGAACTGCTTTCTAATGGTGAAGGAAACCTTTGCAAACGCGTTGATGTGTGCTTGTTTCAGGGATCGCCAAGATGATCGGAGTCAGATACAGAGCACACAACCTACACCACATCACCAACCTATTGGGGCTCCTGAGGGTCCTGGCATATACGAGATCACGCGACGGCAGCTCGAGCGCTACCGGGCGCAAAACTTGGCGCTCACAGCCCGAGTCGAAGAGTTGGTACAGCATGTTCAAGAATCAGATTCGTCAGTCTACATTGTTCCCGTCATCTACATTCTTCCCGCCATCTACATTCTTCCCGTCATCTACATTCTCTCACTCATAGGAGTTGAGAAAATCATTATCACTCGGCGCTCAAAATTGTAGGCAAAAATCAGTCTTAGAAGCGAACGCGTCACGTCTAGCGCAAGAGTACTCAACTTTAAAGGCTCAAACGGAGATGTTAAGTCGGCAGCTGCAAAGATCTGAGAGGTGCGTAACTTTGGTTGATCTGATGTCTTTGGATTGAGAGCTGATATTTAAATCAAATTTGACTTTGATAGCTTAAACGCTATATGGAGGACACGTACCGAAGCGCAAAAACAAAAAGCTATTGAGATCATCTCATCAATTGGAGAGTCAGATGAAGAAGATTCATAAAGATCACAGAGGCGCTCAAGAACTATGATCAAGAGGCTCACACTAAGCACATGGATGTACTACCACACATCCACTTGTTTACAAAACAACTTATGTAGCAGTGAAAAAAATATGTATGGAGAGCTTTTTTGCTATGGATTTTATCAATGAAATTTGAATTGCATTAAATTTGAAATGAATTAAATTGATTTGAATTGATTTGAATGGATAAGATATTGATTGATAAGATATGGATTGATAAGATTTGATTTGATATGAAATGGATCAATATGAAATGGATTGATATGATTTGAATCAAATGAGATGGATCAATGTGAATTGGCTCAAGGGAATTGACTCATGGTTTGATTTCAAATGTGATCAAAAGTCAATGATGGTCTCTGCTGAAAATCGTTGCTTAATTATGTCATAATTGAACACTGCTTGATCTCTTTTTTCACGAAATTTCATTTTCTCTGGATTTTTTGTTTTTTTAAATAAAACTTTTCTACATGTAGAAAAGTGCTGTAACAAGATGCACTTTCTGAGAAAGTGCATTAAGTAAACAGGGCCTAAGAGTTGATTTGGGGAAGCAAAAAAATTATACTCAGAGCAAAAAAACCATAGGAAAAATGGAAATTGTTTGTAGTGCTAAATTCAATGAGAAAATGTGGCTTGCAAAAATTGATCTATAGGATCTCTCCTTCCAAAGAATAAGTTCATTATAACTTGCTAACCTGATGATAAAGTGCGCTATGTAAGCACCCCGTCTCCTAACCAAGGGTGTGCAGAACTTGGTACTGACCTGATCACAACAATAATGTTTGAATAGGAAAAAAATACCATAGATAACAGATTAGATATATATGTGTATATATAAAGATGTGAAATGAATATATATAATGTATAGATACCCAAGTCAGTCAAGGAATGAGTAAAAGTGAGAAAATATCTATTGAGCAGATATGAATTTTGAGAATTTATCTAAAGGCTTCAAGTAGTAGTTCAACATTAATTATGTGAGCCCTGAGCGCATGTACATGTACTCAAGACATGACTTATAATATAATAAACCCCCTAAAACCATAACTACATATATGTACACACTAAAAACAATATGTAACATATATGTAAAAACCCATAAAACACAATAACACCTCATAACTCAGTGTCAAGAGTTAAATATGCTCATCTAAATAACAAAAAATTCCAAGCCACTTGCATGTTGCCAGTCTTCTTTCCTTTGGACGGTCCAAGATTCAGTTTGGTGTGTATTCTGCATTTTTCTTCTAATGGTTTTTTGGTGGTGTCCTTAATTTTATGTCTTTTCAAACTCCATATTGTATTACTTTACTTTACTTTTGTTAACTCAACATATGGTGTGTCCATTTGATATCTAAATCCATTGGCTCTTTGAATTTCACTGCGTGATTCCAGTTCCTCCTTTTGGTGAACTAAAGGTTCTGTTCATTCGTTATCCAATTTGGACAAGTCCAATTGCACTCCTTGCTTTGGTGATTTTGGGAACTAAAGGTTCATTCTCTTACCTCTCTTTCCTGCCACTTTGACCTGTTCAATGTGATAGTCTGATTTGGCTTACTTTTGATGTGTTTGGCCTTTTTTTCTTTTTCATCACATGAGCTTATTGAATTGTGGATTTGTGGCGATGCCAATTACTTTTCACCACTATGAACCATTTGGGGTCAACAAAACACAAGGTAATCTGATATTGGCGGCTTCCCAAATCTGTCATTGCTTTTGAACGTGGTTTTGATCATGATGCTTTTCAGTGCATCTACTAATACATAAAAAGTAACTCCTTCTATCCTTGCTTTTGATCAGGGCGTATCATTGCGGTTCTATAAAGGAGGGAATCATTTTTGGGAGTGAGAAAAACTGACTTCGTACAGCTTTTTTCTTAGGTCACGTGACCTGAAATTTCGCTCGTCCACTCCATTCTCAACAACTTTTTCACCACCCTCACCGGCCTCCTTCCTTCGCTATCTCGAGCTCGATGCCTCCTGGCGTGTCCGACACGGGCCAGATGATCGAGGACAACCCATTCGATCATCCGGCCAAAGGAACAATCGATCCGAACGCGATCGTTGGAGCCGCCGACGCGAACGCCGACCCCCAAGGCCGTTCGACCGAGACCTTCCCCCAGACCAAGATCTTGTCAGACACGATCAACGTCGCTCCTAAGCGCAATCCGATACCTATGCTTGCCGAATTCGCAAAGAAGAAAGCAGCTCGGTCAGCCACCCCAGGCCTGGACGTTCACGACGGCTCCAAGACGACCCCCGATACACCTAGATCCGAAAGGATCGCCCGAATGATCCCAGGCAACGAGGGCGACCGCTCTCTCACTACTCTGCTGACCAAATTGGTCTCGGTGGCAAACTCTGCGATTCAGCTCCCAGCACGAGGACGACTCCCCAGCAAGATTCAGGTCGATGTAGACTCATGCGCGGACATCCTGGTCCTGATAAACGCCGCATACGACAAGCATCAGATCGAAAAAACGAAGAAGGCTCTCTTTCACGAACCGGCGTCCAGTCACGAAGGCCCCACCAGGGCGGCTGCGTCGTTAATACCCTCGGCGCTGGGCTCCAATGCCGCGCATGATTCCCAAATTGTCTCTCTAGGAGAGAAATTTGACGTTCTCAACGAAAAAGTTTCTTTCCTCATCTCTTCTCTACCCAATCTATCTTGCCCGGTTTCCCAGAAGCCGGCCAAGACACCGGACCACAGCTCGTATGCTGCGAAGGCGGCGAAAGCCCGCAACGCGAGCGCAAAGCCTGCCACTAGGCCAAATGCTGCGCCCCCAGCCAAGAAGAGGCAAACAAACACTGTGACCTTAGTCCAGGTTGACAAGACACAAAACGCTCTAAAGGAGCTGACAACAACCCAACTCATCCAAGGCTTCAACAACGCCTTCGGCCTCAACAACCTGAAGGTGAAGGAGTCCGACGCAATGACCATAACCGTCAAAACGGTTCAACGTCATCCGTCGAACGACTTAGTCCTGCACTTTGAAAGTGCAGACCACGCCGAAAGGATTCGACAAACGGAACAAATCTGGCTTCCCCCTATCACCAAAGCCCTGGCCGTGAGACCGGTGCACTACACGGTGCTCGTACATGGCATTCCGACCTCGTTCAACCCAGAGGTTGTCCACCACAAGGAGGAGCTCATAGCCTCCAACCCGGATTTGTTACAAGAAACCGCCTTCATTAGGTGGCTGAATCCCAAAATACCTGATGACCCATCTAAGCGGTACTCAACGCTGCTGATAGGCTTCCATGCCGAACACCAGGCTGACAAGTGCGTCAGGGACAAGGTGTGGTTTGGCAGGGGCCTTCACAGGACCGTCGTAGGCAGGGAGCCCCCAAAAAGGTGCTATAACTGCCGAAAGACTGGCCACACGACATCGTCGTGCTCGGAAAAAGCGATGTGCCCGTATTGTGGAGGGGAGCACCATGCTCACAACTGCTCCCAGAAAGGCACAGCTCCACTGAAATGCACGGCGTGTATTCGATCGCTCCTCAAACTCGACGCTACCACCTCGGTCAAGCGCTTATTTGAGACTCACAACAATGACCTACTACACTCCCCATTCCACCCGCAATGCGCCACACGCATTGCCGAGGGACTACCACCGTACAACCCAAGCATGTCGCCCAAGCTGGCAGTCATCGCCCAAGACGCAACTGTTACTAACTCTCAATGTTAGAACAACTGCGCCGCCGAATAACCTTACCTGACACCAAGTCGATACTTCAATTGAATTGTCGCCATTCACCTGATGTCTCAAACTCACTTTTTAATTCTGAACTCACTAATTTGTTTTCTATCCTGTCCTTACAAGAACCCACCGTCAACAATATCGACTACTTGCCGTTAGAGAATGCTAACTGGACTCTCATTAGCCCTACTCCGACCGCAAGAACCACAAGTGCTCGACCTAGAGCCTGTCTTTATATCCGTAAAGACTTGAATGTCCAAATCAATCCCCTCCAATCACCCTCACGGGACATCGCGGCATGTACTATTACATTTACGTCCGGCTTCACACTACTCGTGATAAGTGTTTACAACGACCCTGCGGTGTTCTCAGGTTTTATAGCTTATGAGACCCTCATGAAGAGCGTACCCTTGGAGATTCAGCTCCTGCCCACTATTGTCAACACAGATTGCAACCTTCACTCATCTCTATGGAACCCGGCCCATATCTCCACCCACGACAAGGACGCGGACCGACTTGTCGACCTGATGTCGAGCTGGGATATGCACCTCAGATCACCAGGTGGTGTGGCAACCTTCGGTGTTGGCTCGCGCACCACTCTAGGCACATCAATCGACCAAACCTGGGTCAATGGGCTGCTGGACGATGTTATCCTACAGTGCACCATTGACGAAGACAATGTGACTAGTCACTTTTCCGACCACCAAGCCATCATCACAACTTTCCTCTCTCACAACACATCAACGACTCCCGAACCACCACCGGCACGATCTCAGAAGAATTGGAAGAAGGCCGACCAACTTTCCTTGAGAATCGAGGTCCAAAGCAATCTACCAGCGATTGTACCTCTGACGACTCGAGAAATGATCGAGGACTTCGATAAAGCCCTAATCACCGTCGTCACTGACGCCCTCAACAACCATTCCCCCTGGCGACCACCCGCTGGCAAGCATAAGAGGTGGTGGGACCCTAAAGTCCTGGAACCGCTTCGCAAGGAGGCAGCAAAGGCCGAACGGCGAATGAAGAAGACTGGCTGTGAAGACGACCGCCTCGCCTTCAAAAAAGCACGCAACGCCTTCAAGAAAGCTGTCGATAGGGCCAAGGAGAACAGCTGGAGGATGTATCTCTCCACCTTGACCCACGACACTCTCTTCCAGGCGAAGAAATTTGCCTCTGGAAGACAACCCTCTCCAGTGATCAACACCTTGATCACTCCGGCGGGATCCACCTGTACGTCAAACAGCGCTAAGGCTGAGGCGCTTTTCAAAGCAACGTGTGTTGCGACGGCGCCGTGCGACCTCAACGACACCACACCCCCCGACTACCCCCTGACCGAGGATTCAAAGGAATCCACGTCAACCATGCCTCCCCTTCTCTCATCCCTCGACCACGCTTCCCTCAAGACAATCGTCAACGCGAGCCCGCCCCTCAAGGCCCCTGGCAAGGACGGCATCCAGAACTGGGTCTGGCATGCGCTCTGGCCTGTGATCAAGAACCACGTGATGGCGCTATTCCAGTGCATCACGATTACGGGTTGCTTCCCAACACGATGGAAGGAAGCACGCACTGTTATGATTCCCAAACCCGGCAAGTCGGACTACACCTCCCCCTCATCTTTCCGCCCCATTGCTCTCCTTAATACCATCAGCAAACTATACGAGAAACTGATCACCATACATCTTTCGCGGCAAGTTGAGACACTTCAACTACTCAACAGAGGCCACTATGGTGGCCGCCCAAACCGGTCAAGTCACGAAGCCCTGGTCCATCTGGTATCATACATACGAGGCGAATGGGCCAAAGGCAACATCGTTGGTGCGATGTTTGCCGACGTCAAATCAGCATTTCCGTCCGTACACCACCCACGACTCATGGACACCCTTATGAAGAAAGGCCTCCACTCCGAAACCCTCAACATAATCAACGACTTCCTGGCCGCCCGATCGACCAGGCTGGCCTTCAACGGCTTCGAATCGTCACGGTTTGACTTAACCCACGGCCTGCCACAGGGCTCACCCCTGTCCCCCCTCCTTTACTTACTCTACAATTCATCCCTGCTCGATATCGCTGACGCTGTGCCTTGGGCCGAAGCCTTAGGTTTCGTAGACGACGTGATCCTACTAGCCTCAGCATCCGACCTCCACCAATTACAATCAAAAATGAAGACGCTCACCTACCGCCAAACAAAGTGGGCGGAGAGACACGGGGCTATCTTCGACACGAAGAAAAGCCACTGGATGATCTTCGACACCAGGAAGCGTGACAAGAACGACAAGAACCCACCAACTATCGACTTCGGCTCGCGGAAGGGGCTCATCCCTCACGATAGCGCCAAATGGCTCGGCGTCACCTTCGACCGTCAGCTCACCTTCAATCAGCACCGCCTAGACGTGTTGGCAAAAGGAAAGCAACGGTCGGGTTTTATTGCTTCTCTGACAAAACTGGAATGGGGCATACCACCACACCTGATGAGAACGTTACTTACAACAACAGTCCACACAGCCACAGACTATGGAGTGGCAGCGTGGCTGCCTCTAGACCCCCCGAAATACTTCATGGCAAGCCTGGCGACCGTGGACAACACCTGCGCCAGGGCCGCTTTAGGCGCCCACCACACCACTCCAGTCCCGTTCTTGCGACACGACCTCAACCTCCTCAAACCCGAAACGAGACTCAAAGCTAAGACCATGTCTTTCATCGCTTCATCCCTTACGAAGCCTAGTCATCACCCGCTTTTTTCTGTGATACAACAGGCTCAGACTTCAAGACCCCACTCTCACCGCAATATCTTCCAACAATTCTTCCAGCACGATCTGGGTCGGGAGTTCGACGAATTCACCACGCAACTCCCGGTGGACCCAGCTGCCGACCTGCCCCGACCCCCCAACTTCTCCACGGTTATCCAGGAGAATGACGGCGTCGCAATTTCCGGAACGAAGAGTCTGCGACACTCCGCCGGACACCTCGTCATCTACACCGATGGCTCGCGAATCCCAACGAAGAACACCTCGGCAGCTGCCTGGAGCCAGAACAGCTCCAGGTCCATCGCCCGACACCTCGGCAAGGCCCGCCTACACGGGATATATCAGGCCGAATATAGAGGCGTTCAGCTTGGCCTCACACTAGCCCTGCGCGAGGCTACCCCAACCACCCGCCGCATCTCAATCATCCTCGACAACCAATCGGTCATCAAGGATCTTCGAAACTGCCCCCCGACCATAGCCTCTCTCCCGGACCGCAAGGAGACCTTCAAGATCTTGTCCTACCTGGCTGTGACCTTCGCCAATGCAAGGATCACAATCAGGTGGTGCCCAGGACACAAAGGGGTAAGAGGAAATGAAGTCGTCGACAAAATTGCTAACGATTTGGCCAAACGTGATTTGCCCAGCGCCTTCACGTCGACCCCTACCCTCGCAGGCTTCACCTCCGCCATAAAGGAATGGTCAAGAAGGGACACAAACAACTTCACCGACGAAGAAATCAGACGGCTGGGCCAAACGCCCTCAGCGAAGCGACACCTCAAAGCCATAAGCACCCTGAAGAAGCATGAATGTGCTACCATCACCCAGCTACGTTCCAATCACGTCCACTTGAACTCCTACCTATTCAAATTTAAACAGCGCCTTGACCCCGTGTGCGACTGCCAGGAAGGCGTCGAGTCCGTTGATCACTTCCTGTTTATCTGCCACAGGTACATTCGCCAGAGAGAGAAGCTCTCCGCAGCACTCCACGAGCTCCAACTCGCTGAATCAACAAAAATCCTCAAGGACCCACGTGCATTCAATTGCATTGCCCAATTCTGCACCTCTACCTGGCGGCTTAAACAACGCTGGGTTTGGGCCTCAATTGCGGAGGAGGGGACGCCCAATCATGTCCCTGTCCCCACTACTTGATACACATCCATACCTTATCCTTTAGCGCCACCATTTGTACATCCATAACACTTGTATTACCTTAAACAGCCAGCACGCGTCCTTTTCCCCACAGGGGTTTTTACTGGAGCGGAGCACAAGTAGTTACAGTGCCTGATAGCCTACGGCTCAGGAGGCACTATAAGCAATGCATTAAAAAAAAAATTTTTGGGATTTTGGCCCTCTTGAACCACAGCATAATTTAAGCTTGCTTTTTTTTCAACTCCACTCAATTTTTGTGACCTGTTTAAACATCCACTTTATCTGTTCTTGCAAAGAGTGCTTTGTAACTTCATTTTGTCAGAAAAAATGACATCCTCCATCAACCAAATCAAGGCTTGCACTCTGAACATGTCAGGACTGTTGGATGTATATGAAGTCGTCAGGACAAGATCACCATCTTTGTTTTGAATTTTGCATCCTAATGTGTTTATTTTTCTTGCCTTGTTCTCTTTGAGCTACCAACCAACTCAACTGCCAATTATCCCCTCCAAAATGTGTACACTTTCATTGTTTGCACTGGTGTCTCTGGAACTAACCCACTCAAATACCAAGTAAAGGTGACATTGTATGCTAACAACGCAAGCTTGCTCAAGCCTGATGGAGTATATGTTTTAAATCCTGTATGATCTTTTGTAATGTCAAAGACACCATTCTTACTATTTATTACAAGGTTGATCATGCAATGCTTGTCAATACATTGAAGGACATAAAAGGATTGTTGGCCAACAACACAGCTGTAACTGGCCTTGGTTTGATTATTGAATGTTTTACCATTCAAAAAGAGGCCTATGACAAACCCACTGTAGTAGCTATTGTGAAACATAGGGACTACAATAATGCTGTGCGCTAATGTCCTTTGGCTTAACCTCCATTAAATCTGGTAAATAACAATTTTGTAGGCCAAAGAGATGGTTGTGTTTAAGTTGCTTACTACATCAGCCCCGCTCAAAACCTGTTGGCAATGCAGACACTTTTTCAGGTTAATTGCAAAGCTGTTATAAGTGGGTAAATTTTTGGATTTGATCCCAGCAATAATTGGTTTGTAGTTGATGTCAGTCTCAATTTCTTTGGTGTTTGGCCTTGTTTTTGCACTCTGTTGATTGTGTTGCTGGTTGCCCACAGGCAACTGGCATTAACCTGACTAATGGTTGAGAGAGTGATAAAGGATCTTCTTTAGCTGTCAAGGTTGAAGACACGGTCATGACCGTGACTCTGGCTGGTAGAGCGCATGGCAAGGTTTTAGTTTACAAATCCCTGTGCTTCTGTTTGACCGCAATGATCACTTTCCTTGGTGTTTTAGTTTCAAAGAGGCAAAGAGTAACACTGGTTCATCTTATCAGGTTGCATCCATTGAGCACCTGTGACACCTGTACGAAGCGACTTACAAGCCGACGAAGAAATGTACATCTCCGTCGGCTGGGAAGCCGATTCTTTGCAGCAGAGCAATCCAGACGCTCTGGAGCAATCTCATTCAACACTATAAGTCCTCACTAAGAAATTTTTTCACTTTTTACACATTCCAAACCCTCAAATGGTGCATTTCCACTGTCTTGGAACAGAAGAAGCTTTCTTCAAATTTTGATCAATTTCATCAAAGTACCCAGAGCACTGAGAGTGTTCTGGGGTGCGTTCAGAGCGCTCTGGTATGCATCCAGAGCGCTCTGATGTGAGTTCAGAACGCTCTGATGCGAGCTCAGAGCGCTCTGATGTGCGTCCAGAGCGCTCTGTATGCACATCAGGACACTCTCAGCTACCCAGACCGCTCTGAGCACAAATCACAACACTCTCAGTGCTCTGGTAGACATCCAGAGCCGTCTGACTCCCTCTCGGATTGCTCTGAGACTGTCTTTTGGTCGCTCTGCTGTCACTAGGACACTCAATCACTCACATCTTGAAATTTGCAGCCTCTTTGATACATACAGACATAACATAAATTTAAAATGACAACAAACAGTAGAAGAAGCATTGTTTCTTGTTATGAAGAACACTCAATCCACCACGTAATCAAACTTCGAAGTCTTTTACATTCATTGGGCGCCGGCCTCAACTTCATCTTCTTCAATATCCACGCCTCCATCTTCATTGATTTCTAAGTCAATTGCCTCAACGAACTCACCCTCACCTTCAATCAAAGATTCATCATCATCTTCAATGGGATTCCTGTTATCATCATCATCATCCCCAAGATCCAGAACCAGCTCAGCCTCTTCATCCTCGTCGAGTGGGACAGCATTAACAATCTCAGCCTGTGCACCTGTTGACCAGGTATGCCTACTCTTGATCACCAATTCTGACCACCGTATCCTCAAGCCTTCTTCTTCTTGTTCTGTAAGCTGACAATATGTCTTTGTCTTTGACAACAGATCTAACATCCCACAGTTCCAAAAAATAATCAAACGTGCATGTTCTTGTTCAATACGCGAATGTAAACTTTGGAGAATTTTTCTGCTTTTGTTCAATCGATCAGCCGGCAGTAGTATCTTCGAACGCACAACATCGACTATCCACCTATTTGTCTCCACTTCTGGATCATCATCTGTAGAAAAGGTCATGTCAAATGTCAAGGGGTAAGTCTGGGTTCTCTATCTCAATCACATATAGTTTTGAAGTTACCTATGGTTTCAACCGCTGTCTTGAGAGCTGACACTTTTCCTTCCATCTCCAACGCCCAATTGATTGATTGTCTACATTCTCTCGCGATTCGGCGTAGCTCATCACTGGCGTGCGTCATATCTAGGTAAGCACGGATTCCTTCCCGCGTATCTTGATCCACCGCCCAGGGCTGATCAGGGTGAGTCAGTTGACCAATGTCCCAAAATCCATCTGCTAGGGATAATGTTTTCATCTCATCAAAGGTTGGGCACAAGATGGGATCATTGGGAAAGTCGGTGTTGAATTTTTTGACGTTCCGTTCAAACAAGTTGTATTTAGTTTTCAAGACAGCTTGTTTTTCTCGCAGAGTTTTCTTTGTGTGCTGTTGCCTTCGAGTACCTTTAGTTTTAGTTTGAAGCAATTGAAGGAAAATTCAGTTCTTATACAGCGTAATGGAACATCATTTCCTCTAACCTTCCCTCTCATCGTTCCTCTGCTGCATCTCAAAGACATCAACGCGTGCCCCATAAAGCTTTGATTTTGACACTCGAATCCTAATCAGCAGTTTTCCCTTTGGTGCTACATACAACAGAGAGGCTTGTTGTTATTTATATCCGCATATTAGAAGTACATATGTATTGTCTGAATGAAACACTTGCTCGATTGGCCAGGCATATCACGATAGTGATCACCTCCCAGCTCCCCCACCAGCTCATCTATCTCTCGTTCAAGAAGTTGTATGATTTTGGGTAGGATGACTAATTCTTGACGCTCTGCGGCTGATCGATTCCGTCTATGCTTAGCCTGCACCGCTCGGAGGTTGTCTCTGAATATGTAATAAAGACCATGAGAATTCTGATTGTGCTACAATAAAACTATTCAACTATGTACTCAACTCGGCCTGTTGATGACGTTCTTCCAAGGAAACGAGTTTATTCAACTTCACAGTCAAAGCGTGTGAATTCTCGTCCACCATAGCCTTAAGCTGGCTTGCCCTCTGATGAGTCCACTGTGCTTTTAGATAAGCCTCAGTGCATGTTGGATTACATCCCCTTAAATCTTGAAGCTGAGCTGTGCTTGTATGGAGGAGTTTTCCACTTGAAGCAAAGCGTCTCTTTAACCATTGTACTATTCACAATGCCATTCACAATATGGTATGTCAATCTCTTGATATAAAGAAATGGAGACGGAGTTTGACACACTTGATTGCATCCTTTTGACCCTATTTGTATGCTGTGCCCGTAAGTTGAGAGCACAGAGTCTGTGGTGTTTAGTTGAGTATCTCAGTGCACCAACTAATGCGGCCAGGCTGGACCATATCCTCTCCAGCCCTTCCCCATCAGACATCCCCCAATCTTCATTAAGTCGTGGGTTGTACTTTAGCTGACAAGCCCACTGATGAACGTGCGAGTGAAATACACTTGTTCCAAACTTAAGTCGTTTGGCTGTTCTTTCATCTTTAAATAAATCCCTCTGCGTAAACGCCACAAAAAATATATAATCAGACCTGACATTCATTTTAAGAAAGTGAGAAAAGACGTACCTTTAAAATACTTTTTTCCATATTACAACCAATGTCGTAAAGTATTCCAAATCGAGGAGCATTGTTCTCACCTTGGACAGTCATTCTCAGGATCCAATCCATCATAGCCAGCGGAAAATAACCTCTATGTATAAGATATCCAAATTAGTTCGACTATGTGCAAGCGAAAGGGGAAATGAAACCGACTTTTCACCAGTTTGAACCAAATTGATAAACTTGAGCAAATGGTCATGGCGACAAGCCATTCCCATCAGCCCAGTTTCATCACAACCACGCCATGTTTGGCGTCCTCGTGTATCATTGGCGGCAGTGTGCTGAGCACTGCAAGGATCCTATGAATGAAAGATGATTAGTTTTGAATTCAGCTCAATAGACACTGTACATACACTACACTCACAATCACATTTACAGCAACACGTCTACGATTTGGCGTTGATTTGAGTCTGTCCTTCCACATCTTCACTTGCAATGGTGGAACAAAAAGAGAAGGCAGTATTCCTGAATCACCTCGCCAAGCTGCACTTGCTGCTAGGTGACGTCGTTGCTGAAAGTTAGCATCCAAACAGATAATAATATTGGGCTCGCTCTCCCTAATTCCCGGAATCTGAGGACCAAAACAGGATGGGCAGGTATCGGCAAGCTGTTCTAGGGCAGTTAACTTTAGACTG
Organism: Melampsora americana; assembly: GCA_022264835.1. Lineage (NCBI taxonomy): Eukaryota > Fungi > Basidiomycota > Pucciniomycetes > Pucciniales > Melampsoraceae > Melampsora > Melampsora americana. The sequence continues at coordinate 36,161 of JAIFHY010000094.1, read as the reverse complement.
CGTATGGTCATTTCTTCCTCTAATCTGATCATTTCTCGGTAAACATCTACAGCCTCGGAAAAACAGTTCCTCAAATCACGACGCTATTTAAGGTGTTGGTTAGTGTGTATGCATCGATGTAAGATAGCAAATGGCAATGACTCACCTGATCTTTACCGCTAACAAAAAAAATCGCATTTTGTGCGTCTAGGTACTCATCTAGACTTTCAACAAAAGGTGCAAGTCGTATACTTGAAAACTTCCACAATATATGGTGAAATCGTAGCAAGCGAATTGAGAAGGCTGTTCTGGGTTGAAGTGGGGTAGTACCAATGTACCCCATATTTACCAGTCGTATCAAGTCGGTCGTACAATCACAAGCCTTGATTGATAGCTTTGATCGACCTTTGATATTGTGGCAAGTGAAGAATAACTTTACTCAGTCCTATGTATCTTCCAGTAGTGAAAAAAACCACATCATTGCTCACCAATGATATCAACAGTATCAATCAACACTTCCCGTTTCTGCCAATCGCGGCATTTACAATTGGAATTCCAATCGTGATTCCACAGTTGTGGATGTCCCCACTGGAATGTCATCCGGCTACATGGAAGGAATTCACCAAACAAGGAGGGGATAACTGCTCGCCAGTGGGCTTCCTTCCGAAGTGTGCGCTCCTGATAGGTGACACTCCGAAAGTAATCGGCTCGGTTCATCGGAATAAAGGTTTGCGGATTGTTTTCAGGATTTTCTGGGTCAATGCCTATGGGTTGAAACTGATTGTAACGCTCTTCATTGTTTTCATCACTTTCAACTTTGTCAACAGGAATAGGAGGTGCATTGCTGGGACCCGCATTGATGTTGTTGTTTGGTACAGGATTATCTTCAAGTGCTTCTTTTGCTGCTTGTTCCTCACGAGTGTTTAAGTCGGCCAATCGCTGCCTAGCAGAGCCCGGTGGTCCATTGTTGGACCTCTTCTGACGCTTAACTTTTGGTCGAATCTCTTCTCCTGGCAGAGCCATGACAACTGTTTATAGCATTCAAAAGTAAATCCAGTTGTAGATATTGAAGTTATTGGCCAATAAGGAAGGAGAAACAGGAATCCAAACAATCTATCTCACCCCTTTCATGTGCATATTGAACCTGATGCTCATAGGACAATTGACGTATGCGGTTATAGGCCTTGTTAAGCGAAGAGATTTGTAGTAGGAGCATTTGTTGGTGGATTTGTAAATAGATTCCATTTATTAACAAGATTTTGTAATTAACAACATGATTGATCGTTACTTGTTATCAAATGTTTGAAATGTCCATTCTAAGCATTTGATAACAAGTAATGATCATTCGCAAAATCCATACAAACTTTCAAACCAGAGTTGCATCAAAGTGATAACAATCATGACATTTTGGGTCATTTGAGACAATGTGCTCAAATAAAATTGAATCATTACTTGAGTCACAACGGAAGTTAAATTTTTTTCCTGATGGTATAGCATATTTCTATCAATGATCCAAAGATTTTATATGCCAGATATAAAAATGACAGTCACATTTGCAAAATAAGCAGTAAAATCTATGTTTGCAGGTCACATCTCAAAGAACAGTCCTCCAATATATCTTTTACAGTTTTCGAGTTAAGATGAAAGTTGAACCTTCTCCATGATCTTATAGCATATCTCAATGACTGTGCAAGTTATTATACAGACTCCATCAGCCCTTTCAGGTTTATTGAGGTTATATCGCCAAATATCATGTTTCTCAGAAACACATGCGTCAAATAAAACTTTTTCAATTTTCAAAATAAAAGAAAAATTGAACCGGTGTCATGATTGTATATCATGGGCCTTTTGAAAAAACCACTACCAAATTTTTTAATTTTTTGAGTGGTGTTTTCTGTTTTTTCCTGCCATTACCAAGTAATAGTTGCTATTTGTAAAGCAATCGGGGTTTACACAACACCACAAACATTTCAGATCATGGTTGAAAAGCTTGCACACTGATAGTGCTTTGCTATCCTGTCATGACCGAATTGTCATAATTCAATCACCTTCAAAATTGCCAAAGTTTTATTTGAGCACTCTGTCTTGAAGAATGACCGGTGCACGTTCAGATTTGCTTCACAATTCCTAATGACACTGCAATGAACTTGGCTAATATAAATGATAAGTGAAAAAATGATTGAATCAGGCTGTCCCATCATGACAACAGCTTTAATTTCATTGTGACTCAAACCATGACAAACTTCTATTTGAGCATTGTGTCTTAACAAATGACCCCAACATGCTGTGATTTGCTATTGAAATCACAAACAACCTGCAATGAGGCTCATCTAATGTACTGATTGGACCTATAGCCTTATCTAGCGTTCTGTTATGCCAACAGTCCTATGTTTCATCCAACTCAACAAGTTCAACAAGTGAAAAGCTTTAATTGTCTGAGCACCTTGTCTCAAAAGACGACCTGCACATGGCTAGTTTAAATAAAATCTGAATTTGTGATTAGCCTATGTATCATATGAAATAAGCTGGTCGGGGAGATTCCTAATCTATCTCATCAGCCGACAAGGCTATCTATCCTTGCAACCCATGAACGCCAAACACTTATCTGATGAACAAATCGCCACCACAAGGGTGAGGATTGAGGATTTTGCTCTCCTTTTGTTTTATTCAATTGCTATATGATACTTATTTATGGAAAGGTCAAATTGCTTAGCTGATGAAAGATTTCTAGACTTTCAACTCATTAACAAAACATCGGGATGAAGAGTTATAAAATGAAACTTGTCAAATAGCTGCCACCCACCTACTGGGTGTCAATTTAAACACTAAAATACCGGGTTGCCCACCGGTGGTGTGGACAGTACCGTAACGTGTAAACCCTGACTGGTTTTAGTCACTTTTGTTTTCTTAGACTCTAAGGTAAACTACTATCTTCTTATTTAACGTGTTTAAAAACAAATTCTTCAGAAACTAACTTCAATCGACTTCATTCCACATCGCTTTGAACAAAACAACCATCTCGAGCTCTTATCTTTCACCAATGGTCAAAAACTTCAGCGGTCGCACGACTAGGTCATCCGGACGCTCGGCAGTACAAAAACCAAAGCAAGCTGCAGGCCGTAAGAAGGTCAACAAAGTTGCGGTTCGGAACAACGACGAGGAGGGTTCTGACTTCCGTGATCATGTGGATCGTTGTTCAAGCGATGTGGATCATTCTCATCCTGAATCTCACCCTGGAACTGATGACGAACCAACAACCAAGCGTTCAAAAAAAGTCTCTAAGAAGGGAAAGAAGGGTCGAAGCGTGACAGCAAGTAAGGATACTACTGACCACAATCCGATTTCTCAAAATCAGAACGAAACCCAACAACCGGAAAGTGATGTCAACAAAAAGCAGTCCAGTACAATCTTCCGCTCTCGCTATCCTGGTTTAGAGATGGACACCTTTGAGGATTCACTTGACGATTGGACTCTTGTTGGTCTTCGACAAGATATTGCTAAACAGGCCTCAACTGCAAATCGAGCACATGCTGATATTGAGGCTTTAGTCAAAACTATCCGGATGCAATATGAAAAACGAATGTTGATGGCTGCACTGATGGGAGGTGTCCCTGAGGCAGTTGTTTGGAATATTGTGTAAGTTTTTTATTACATAAAGAAAGTTTGTAGTAACTGACTAGTAGATGTATATCGTGTGTACTTTGATTATGGTTTGGGGTCAGAGGTGAAGGAGCAAAGAAGGGTAATGTAAATTGTTGGATTCGTTTCTTAGGATTTTGTAAGCTTGCTCTTGAAGAAAAGTGTACGTGATCAATGCTTTTATCTCATCATGTGATCCCTCACTGATCCCTCACTATACATCCTTATTATTTATAGTACCAGCACAAGCTAATAGGGAGGATTGGGTCACCCGAAACAAGAACCTTGCCCAAATGTGGAAAGAACTCACGGACGACGAGAAGACAGTTTTTAAGGACCCTTTTTTTTTTGCTCTAGCTAATCTACCCAATCTATCTTACTTTGAACGTGAAGATGCAGACGACGAACATGCAGAGGACCTCAGCATGGACCACCTTGAGGCTTCCGCATCGCCTCCCAAGGTGCATCAACTTAGCGAGGCTGATAGGGCAAAATACATGCCAATCTTCAATAGACTTGTTGATGTTGAAAAGTTGCACATGTGTCACGGCCGGCCAGAATCAACATCTTCTGTTGCAACATTGCAGAAGAAGTCACTATTTCAGGTACGAAAAGCTCATCACGATGTGAGTTGATTGTCTCTTTCCACTTTGTATGTTCTCAATGTTAATAATCTTCTCAATACAAAACAAAGTTTTCCGTTGTTTGTCAACGTTATCAAATCACCTACTATCTCACTGTAGTCAGTTGTGGTAGTTACGAGGGCTGGTCACAGACGTTTTCAAACAACTTATCGTTTGCTCAATGGGCTGAGACTACTGCCAAAGTTCCAAGTAAATTTTCAACTTACATTCATGGAAAGACGGTTGGAAAAGAAATCGAAGCGTCCAAGGTTCAGCAACCTAGTGATGAGCGCAAGACTAGACTTTCACGCCAGTTGAATTCGTTAGTTAGTAAGTCTGGTACCTTTTTATTTTGGAAACAACATTCATGTAGCTAAATCTATCTGTTTGAATCTAGATGCGGTCTTTGAAGGAAATATATTTCCTAAAGTCGAAGATCCAAAAGGCGACATGGTAGAGAGAGGTTGGCCGATTCGCATTGTTCAGAAGCCAGGCAGCCTTCTATCACCGGAGTTACTTGAGAGGGGCCATCGACGAGCTAAGGATTCCACTGTACAATTATGGCTGAAAGACATTGAAAGTGGACACTTTGTGATAGAATTGATTCCAGAAGCTGAGCGACAGCCAAGACATAAAAAATCAAAAAAAAAGAAGAAATCAAAACAACCAGAATCACAACATCCGGGTAGCTCATCTGAAGAAAGAGATGAACCTACACAATCACAAGCGCCACAACCTCGGCGTAACAATCTGGAACTCAGCGATAGTGACGATGATGAACAGCCAAGATCTTCCAAAGATGAACAATCACAGGTTCAATCAAAGAAACGAATACGTGATGACTCCTCTGATTCCAACGACAACCCCAGTATAAACCATAAACAAAGACATTCTGGAACCCAGAATCCTCACCTTCAAACTAAACAAACTTTGGCCAATGTACGCAACACTGATGGAAACAATGTCAATCCTGTTTCTACATTGAATGCATCACAATTGGATGGATCACCAATGAATGATGGTCAGTCCTTTACTTACATTTTCTTCTTACTCTGATCATCTCTTTCTAACCTCTCTGATTTCTTATATTTGGCAATTTAGATTAGATTGAGATAACTGAAAACAAAATCAATCTTCTTCTTGGTAGTGGGAAGTAGTGAGTGGGAAGATGAACTAATTTTCCACTGTTCTCCTCATATCTGATGTGCCTATGAAGATTTTTGTTCCAATTCTCTTTCTTTTAATGTCGCTCTTTTGCAGTCTTTCTCAATTACTCACATAGTTTGTCTTGTTTTCTGAGATGGTTTCTCACTATTCTCCCCCTTTTTCATGTCAATCCTTTCATTCTCTGACCAAGATTTAGCTTCCCTCCAGATTGTTTTTGTCCCCTTTTTTCTTGTCACTTACTGTCTTTTATTCTCAGAATGAGATTTCTTATTCTTTTAATTTCTTATCGGCTCGTGTGTTACTCTTATGCTACAAATTCTACTTTGATTTTGGTTATTGCTTTCTTACGGTCTTGGATGGTCATGGAATCTCTCACACACAACACAAAACCATTATCATTGTGTGAGAATCTATCTATGCGCCAAGCTGGAGAAACAAAGTAAGCCAATGAGGGATTGGACAATCAAAAGTTCATGAGAAATGCAATATCAATTATTATTGATTCAACCACCGGCGGATTCAACCAGGACATGAGATTTGAAATGATACTTATACATGACTTGTCGGAATCGAAAACTCCCTTTTGTGCTGATATGTAAGTAAGTACAATCTCTGATTTGTTTGTTCGGTTGTTTGCTTTTTTCTCGTTTCTCATGTACTGTAGAGAATGGATGAATTTCAATACTTAATTGGATCACACCGGTGTTAGATCAACTCAACAATTGTATCTATTCAATGATGGATTCAATTGTCTTATTGATCCTTATTGATCCGATGATTGGTTTTCAATTGTTGTGTTCATTCAACGATTGAAATTTACAACGATTCAATTGACTGATGTTTCAGCAATTCATTCAATTGTATCATTTGATACCGTCGGTGTACTCGATATATATAATTGACATTTCCATATCGATCAATAGAGAGGGTGATAGAGAGCCGAAGATGAGAACTAAAGAGGAAATTAACCATTTGATTGATGAGCAGAACGAAAGATGAAACCATCGATTTGATTGACTTGGATCGCATTTGTGATGACTAGTTAGAAGACAAAAAACAAATACACTTTGTGTTTTTTTGTGTCAAGGATGTAAGCAGCTGGAAAATTGAAAACGCTTTGAAAAGAGTTGAAGGGGTTAAGAAAATAAAGAAATGATGTTGGGGTTTGTGAACAAAGCTAGCAAGTGGTTGTTGTCTGGGGGCACAGGTCCTGAGGGGATGACTTGAAGAAGTCAAGATGAAGAGCGAGTCTCCATGTAGCTCAGCCAGACTGGGCTGGATGACACTGACGGGCACGATTTCCTACGGTGAGTCTCAGAGCAATCCGAGAGGGAGTCAGACGGCTCTGGATGTCTACCAGAGCACTGAGAGTGTTGTGATTTGTGCTCAGAGCGGTCTGGGTAGCTGAGAGCGCTCTGGTTGGTATGCATACAGAGCGCTCTGAACTCACATCAGAGCGCTCTGAACTCACATCAGAGCGCTCTGGATGCATACCAGAGCGCTCTGAACGCACCCCAGAACACTCTCAGTGCTCTGGGTACTTTGATGAAATTGATCAAAATTTGAAGAAAGCTTCTTCTGTTCCAAGACAGTGGAAATGCACCATTTGAGGGTTTGGAATGTGTAAAAAGTGAAAAAATTTCTTAGTGAGGACTTATAGTGTTGAATGAGATTGCTCCAGAGCGTCTGGATTGCTCTGCTGCAAAGAATCGGCTTCCCAGCCGACGGAGATGTACATTTCTTCGTCGGCTTGTAAGTCGCTTCGTACAGGTGTCACAGGTGCCATTGAGGACAATGGCAATTTAATGGGGGATCCAAATAAAAGGGTCAAAAATTCTGCTTAAGTGTGTTGTATTCAATGAGCTATTGCTACATTGCCCTGTTTGTATGTAACTCCCCCAACAGGTATTGGTCTAGCGTATCTTTTCTTGTCTTGTTAGTCAACCCCAATGTGTGGCATATCTCCTATTCATTAATTGTCTTGAAATTTGTGTATCATGATATCCAATATTGTAAACACATGTTTGAAACCTTTGTAAATTGTAATGGTCATTTATTAAAACAACCATGTTGATTTGTAGCCCATTGCCTACGTTAATATGAGGAGAAGACACTTTTCAGTCTAAAGCTCTTCATAATATACCTTGTGTGGTTTGGCAATGTTTTTGCGTTGTTTTTCCATACTATAAACATGCCACAAAAAGGTTATTACTAAGACAAGAATTCTAAATTTGAGGTATGCTTTGTTTTATATGATTCATACCTCCCTTTTACCCCAATTTGGACCATGGTTAACTCTCAGCTTAAACTGATAAGTATCCCTCATCACCAAATCTCCAAGTGCAAAATCTGTTTCCTATGACCATGGCTAGATGGATTGACTTTATAACTTGGGTGTTACACAGTTGGTTTGACCAAATCATGTGGTAACTACCTGAAGCTCAATTGAACAACTCAACAATGAAGGTTATCTCAAACATGTAGCAGACCTCTACTAACTCAAAGAATGAGTTCTGGAAACATGGGCTTTTGCCTTAAGAAAACATTTCAAGATCAATGTTTTTTTGCCTTTTCAGGTTACGTACAAGTTGCTTTCAACTATTACTATGGCACTTTTGATCTCACCTTTGTGCAACCAAGCCACCATAACAATATTCAACTTTCTAGATTTTGACTTCAACTGGTTCCAACCTTTGATACTTTTGACAAACCATTTTCACAGTACATTTATCTTGAAATTTTTCAAACTATAACTGATTCATTCCATCAATCTGTGATTCCAAATGCAACAATTGTGGCTCTTGGCGTTGGCCCAGAGAATGTACCAAAGCATTACAAAGCACCAACATCATCATTAGTCCAATTGTTGCCAAAGTGGGAAGGTTATGATACCTATTCACTAACTTCCACCCAAGCCAACATCCAAAGTAATTGCCTGGCTTTCACCTTCACTTGACAAAGCTAAGCTACTTTCCATGCTGGAAACAGTTGTTATTGTACATTGTTGCATTCTTTGACTAATATTTTCTTCACAGATGCTGTGATGGCTTGACAAAGAATACATGATTATAACAATTTTTTATTGCTTACCTCGACGTGGGCAAAACAAGATAGGTCTCTCACAGGAAAAAGGAATTTACCACTTTTGTGTTAGAGGTCAACTGCACCATAAGATTGGGTCAACATTGCCCACGAAGAACGTCAGACCAGTGTTTTCCCAAATTTATACAGTAGGGGATGGTGGTACCAAAGAAGCTGAAATTAGACAAAGCCATTATGATAATGACTTGAACAATAATATTTTGTTAAAACTTCAGTCTGAAATAAACTTGAGCAATCCCTACACCAAATTGTGCAAGGACACCAAGACTATCCTACAAAACAACAAAGGATGCAAATCAGTAATCAAATGCCTCAAGCTGGGTAGACATAAAATTTCAAACGTTATAATCAACCCATAGTGGAAGAACAGGAGTTCAAAAAATCTGGAAAAATTAGAATAAATCAAAATTGCCCTTTATAATGTGTGGTGATTTTTTCAGATTTTTGGCGCCTTTGTCTTGGATACATGCAAGGGTAAACACCAAATGTTGTTCTCTGTTTGCCCAATAAATTGCAATTGCAATTTCAGTCACAACTGCATCAAATTTTGATGGATTGTCTCAAAATCATATCCAGATGATGCCACATCCTTTGTCTAACTGCAAAAAACTTTCCAGGTGGTTTGAGAGTCTTGGACATATGTCAGTAGCTTGTAATTAGTTTTCACAACACACATGTGATTGCTCACATGCTGAGCCAGAAAAATCCTGAAAAAATGTTCAACAAGGGAGGTATTGTCTTTCACTTGTCTCATTTTTTCAGATTTTTCTTGTCACTATTGAAGGCTAAATTGATTGGACAATCAAAATTACAATGGAGGAGAAGCAACATCACTGGATAATATTAGGGGGTTTGCAAGTTGCCTTGTTTTACACATCTTTACGTTACAACAAGTTGCCTGTTGTTGCAAAATATGCGTAAAGTTTTAAATTGGGACACCTTTTTAGGTGTTCCAAATTAAAAATACGTTGGTTTTACAAAGAATTTTTTTACGGACAACTTGTCCGGATTTTCAAAAGATTTTCAAAAATTGTGTAGAAATTGTTACAACTTGAAACCCCCTATTTTACAATGTGGATGATGGTTGTTGATTTTGGTTTTTTGTATCCTTGATTGACAAGTTCGACAGTGGTCAGAGGAAGACAATTGGGTATGGTAAATTTGTTTTGTCCAATGGAGTTTATCTTTGTAACTCATTTCTGCAGGCTTCTCAATAAAACCAGTGAGTGATAGGGATGAAAGGATTCTGAGACCGGCAAATCTATGTATTGACCTTGACATTTTCTGCTCTATTATTGGTTCTGAAAAGATGTTTGTTGTTGGCTGTATACACATAATCACCCCTTGTGAGTGCTCAAAAACTACATATCACATGCAACAAGACTGTATGGCTTGAATGAGACATGAGTCAACTTTGAGCACCATAAATGAGCACAGAGCATTCAATGGCATTTTGCAGGAGCCAATACATATTGTCCTTCCAAGTTTTCAAGCCCCATTCTTCAGGATTGACATCACTCTGAATGGAAATACAAGTCTGAAATGACCTTTCACTCCAGCTAGGTATGATGGAGCAGCCAAAATGTTTGAGCCATGTCAACCCTTCCCCTCATTACAATACCCAGTGCAAAGTTTATTGTGCTTCTCACACCATTCAGTGGAAAGAGAAGTCAAACAGAACCTCAATTTACATAGAGGTAAATATTCACATCCTTGGTTCCAAGCAAAAGACACCAATGCATCACATTTTGTGAGTGAATGCACGGCAAGAAGAAAGTGCACTGCATTTGCGCATTTCGGTGCGCGCTCACGCCAAAGAACCAAGGTGTCAATGCTTTGGACCCCGGAGGCACTTGGTACTCAGTTGAGTCGCAGCCAAGTCGAGTGTGAGATTATACGTCTCCTAGACAAGTTTTGCAGAACAGAAATTGCATGAATAAAATGATACAGGTACAACCCTAGTCTAGTAGGGTACACCATCCTTACCAAGTTCAACCTCCATATCAGATGTAGCATTCACTTTACCTGTTTGAAGCCTGATGCGAGGCTTTGCATGGCATGATTAACCGGTTTGTATGGAAGGGAATATGTATAGTCATTGGCCCGACAATCACACCTAATATCGTCGCGACTGAGCTGAATCACGACCATGACGAGTTTTCGATGTCGTCGACTTTTTGTTGCCATCTGGGTTATTGAATTCAGCGTGCCTTTTCTCGGTCTTTCGGGCAGCGAGCTCGTCCAGAGTAAACTAAAGTGAAGTTCAGGAACTCAACATATGTTGATCAAAACCTCATCGCAGGCGTGTTGAAAAGGCTCACCTTTCTGTTTGCTAGAGGATCAACAACTGCATACTCATCAGCTCGATGCTGATCTACAGTTGCGTCTTTTCTGAATTTGAGTTCACTGTGTAAAAGTGACACGTCAAAATATGTGCCGAGTTTCATCAGCTGTATGTCAGATACGAGATATGATATATATATATATTCTCAGCGTACTGCGCCATCCATCCGTCGTCATCGTCATCTACATCACCCAGTACACCGTCCTGGGTAGGGTCCACTTCACCAGCGTAACCATCTAAACGATCTTCTCCAGCTTCAACACTTTTTGAGTGACCCTCGGCCCCTCGTAGTTTACTGCGAAAGCCGTCCAAAATCAAGTCAATTCCAGCACTACCGCCCTTGTTCGTTGGTGCCGACACCCGAGATATTGTTTTCTCGGCGCGGGCTTTGTATCGAGCTCTTTCGGCTTCCAGTAGTGATCGGCCTTGCTGAGATTTCTGGCTTTTACTTGACTTCTGGCCTCCTTTGGTGGCTTCATGTTCGGACCCAGATCCGTCACTATTCATTCCTTTTTTCAAATCGGCCTCCATCTTTGCAATCTCGTCTTTTACTCGTTCACTGAGCAAAGATTCAACACAAGGTCGCATAGTGAGTTTGAGAATCAATTCGATATTCACAACCAGCCAATGAAGAAGTGTCAACCCGCAAGGACTAATTTGCACTTACGCGTCGTTCTTCTGCTTTTTTCGAGGTGCTGTACTTGGGCCGATCTCTCTCTTTTCCTGCGAATCCGAAGTCCGCCGCTTGGCCACAGCTTTGAGAGCGGAGTGCATTTTCACGGGTTGGCTTTCATCATCGTGCTGTCTGAGAGCAGGGTCAGATCCCTGCACCAAAGATGGTGTTGGAATGTCAATTGCTGAACGCCTCGGATCGATGATTTTGCTAGACAGTTGGGAGGAGGCCTCGACATCGTGTGCGCTTCTAAATTTCGGCCGGCTTCCTTCTTCATCCGCAGCAGGGCCTGTCAATTGCTCTTCATCGGCAAATGAAAGAAGTCCTTTGTTTCTTTTGAGACGCAGGGCTGGTTAGGTATCTTGAAAATTGAAATTGAGGGTAAACGTGAGTATATGTGAGCCTTACTTCGCTAGAGTCCGGTGTTTGGATTTCATCTTCTCCTTTGCCTTTTCCCGCTTGGCCTCCTTCTTTGCCTTTGCCTGTTCTTTGATTTGCTCTCTTGTGATCCGCGGAGCGATGTCTGGAAAGGGGTTGTCGATCACCTCTACGCTTTTGATCACGGGAGGGTGGACCGGACGTTCCTTGCGATCAACTTCAGCTTCACTTAGCCTGATAACATTATAAATGGTGTCGCCGATCACAGATCCGAATATGGTATGCTTATCCTGCAATTCATCAGCGCGATCTGTGTTTGACGATCAAGTAGCATACGGAAAAAATGCACCATGAGAGAACTAAAATAATGGAGCATAGATGGTACTATGTGCCTTGCCTAATGTAAAGAAGAACTGGGATGTGTTCGTGTTACGCGTCCCTAAATTTGCCATGGCAACTAGTCCTCTTCGCGAAAACTTCAGTCGTGCATTAATCTCATCATCAAATACGCCTTCATCGTATATGGATTCGCCTACATGTCATCTTGGTCCAATCAGCCAAATACTCAAAAGGCCGATCAATCGACCGTATTCTTACCTCCACTACCAGTACCGGATGGGTCACCAGTCTGAACGATGAATCCAGGTACAATGCGATGAAAGATGACGCCATCGTAGTACCCTTCGAGACATAATTGCACAAAACTGAGGGTAGCAACATAACCGTTTATTAATTTACGTAAGAGACGAGAGGGAAACGTCGGATCTACTTTCGACAAGCCTTCGGAGTTTCCTTCGGCCATAGTTCTATTTCAATCGGGCCATGAGTAGTTTTGAGCCTTATGCGACCAGAGGGGATTGGTTCGGTAACACTTTGCAAAAGACAGGTTTGTCATCGTGAGCAGAAAAAGATACGATATCAGGATACAGTATGAGGGAAGTGAGAGGAGAGGATATGATATGAAATACTGACAACATATTTGCCATATCGAAAGTCTTACTCCAAGCGGCAATCTCGTTAAGCTCTTGTCGCCTTTGTCGAGACTGGACCTTGAGCGTCACGTTGTATGTAATACCTGAGGCTAAAGTCACTCCTTGACCCGCTCACTCCTCGACCCGCTCACTCCTCGACCCGACTGCAGCTTCGTGCGATCATCGGGGACAAAGACACATCCCCCGGGGGATCTTGTATTGGCCGATCCGGCTCTGTGCCACTTGGAAATACAATGACATGTTTCCAATCACTCTGATATCAGCTCATATTGGTATTATTGACCCAATGATCTTCTATGACTGAAAAGTTTGATTCAATTCTAGGCCACGAGATTTACAAAGGACAATTTTCCAGCTCGTATTTGGAGAAAAAATACCTTCATAGCTCCCTGAGAGGTTAGCCTTGGTTGACCTGGAAGGTTGCTCACATTTCATTGGGTATGATCAGAGCATCCACAGTGGTCAGCCTAAGAATTGGGGTTACATATTAACCAGACTAATCTAGACCAATATTCAGTTGGGGCCCATACAATCCAGATGCAGTATTGAGCTACAGATGTGTACATACTACAGGGTATGTGGAACCAACTGTTTACACACACTTTGAGGTATGGTATGAATAGGCTTACATATGTGAGGTAAGGGGTTCATGGGAAAGTGTGTGATGTGGATTTGCTGATATGCTGTCAAACTTGAAGCTTTTGCAATTCTTTTGTTGAAATTGGGACTAGCTAACCCTAGATTAAAGATCTTTAGCCGGGTTAACTAATACCATGCAAAATCTCACAATTGTTGAAGCTGAATGTCTATTAGCTAAAGTTAACCCACACTTTGAAGCCTGGGTCCACAGTGGCTCGGCAAAAGACTAGAGTTAAATTTTCTCTAACTTTTGCACCACATCCATAAACTCCAACTTTTTATATCTGCAAAATGGATACAATAGAAATCATCAAGGTGATGATGGGTTTGGGTACAAGTCTGAATCAAGAATGAATATCCTTCCTGATAGTAGTTTCAATGATCAAACTATCCTTGAGGAGGGATGTGCTCTTCTGGCTTAGTCATGGCGTGCCCTGTCACATGTGTTTCTAGGCAAAGGCGCGCCAGCCAGAGGCGGCGCTGGATGTTATTGCAGGCATGGAAAAAACACCCCTTGGGGTGGCAGAGGCATACACATCTGTCACATCACAAATAAGGAGAAAAAAGAGAGAAAAGAGAACAACAATGGGCAAAAACTAGCGTGTTACGAGACTCACTAAGAAACTAAACATGGAGTAATCTTCTGAAAAGCACACTTCCAGCAATTTATAAGAGAAAGGAGAGAGGAAGGGAAAAGAAAAGAAACAGATTTTTCTTTATTGAGTGGGGATGTCTGTGGATTATTTTTTGTATGGTTTTCTCTTTTCTCTTTTTTTCATTTAATTTGTATTCTATAGTTTGCTTGTTTGATTAAGTATAGATATATTTTGTTGGAGTAGTTGGTGAGGGCGGGTGGGATTTTGAGATAAGAGAGAAACCTGCAATGGATGTTGCCACATTGTAGTGTGAGGAGGTTAGCCAACACGTATTTCCTGAACCGCTGTGGCCACCAAGATTTTTTGATGTGGTGAGGACGAGATACTGAGAACTGTGAGGTATCTTTGCTCACCATCTTCTGGCTGACTTGTGGCAGGACCGTGGTCGCTGTTAGTGTTGCACGGACCATTGTCAGCTGCGGTTCTGTCCTACGTGTGACACCTCTTTCATGCTTGTGACACTGACTTGCATATCCCCCTAGCTTAATTGAACATCAAGTGCAATGTCTCAACCAGATTTACAAGTAGCGCCAGAAAAGATACAACACCACTTTACTCTGCTGGCCCCAACTGGTTTACTACCCATGCCTGTATTGACTATACAGCTGTGATAGAGCCAATCAGTAAACCAGTCAGGGCTGGTGGAGTAAAGTGGTGTTGTATCTTTTCTGGCGCTACTTGTACATCAGATAATCAAGGGCAAGGAAAAAGGAGCAGACCATCTGTTGATTTGGATGAACCTCTAGATGCAGCTAGTGAATTTGATGATTTAAAATACAAGAGGATCATGGCAGAAACAAGGGTACCAGGAGCAAGTGAGCTATGGAGTGATTTGAAGGGGGAAGGATCAATGTGAGGGTGTGGTGGCGTGATAATCAAGGTGATAAAAGTTAGCTGACAAAATTGTTAGGCTGGGTTAACTTTGACCCAGGCTAGCAATTTTTTAACACAAAGCTAACAAAAGATTTGTTAAAGTTTCACCATTGCAAAATTTTCAAAATCTTTAGCTATATATTTAGCTAGTCCCCCAAGTTAACCCAACAATTGCAGATGCTGCAAACAAAGCTCAAGATTAGATGTAAGCACCAAGATATATGGCGGCAGGAACTACCACTACAGCACAAGTATGGGGCCCTATTGGTAGATTTGGCAATACAGTAGATAGATCCAAGAATGTGTTACAACCATGCCTGCAAAAGTCTCTGGGTCAAAAGATTTTGGTTTTTTTTGAAAAGGATTTTTTAGCACCAGATTTTCCAGAAGATGGTTGCACCTGAGGAATTTTGGGAAAGTTCACTGAGCCATGTTCCCAGGCTGTATCTGGAATATGAAATTCATATACTGTCCAAATCAGTGTCACACATATACAGTCCTTTCTTGCACATCACTCTTGTGTCATCCCCTTGCAGTCCTCTGTTCATACATAGCCCATTTGTATTGGCCATTCAGATGAGTGACAGACCTTTTATAAAATCAAAAGGGAGGGAATTTACATACATACATATGACAAATGGAATACATCTACGGAAGCAAGTGCTACCTAGCTGCAAAATCCTAATCATTGCAGGCTTACATGAGGGTCAGGGATGAACATGGTAACTGCTTTGACAAACTTCTCCATCTTATAAATGCAATGAGATGTGTGCCTTCTGGTGGATGACCAAGAGATTTCTTAAAGCCTTCATGTGTGATGGTTTCCATATCAGGTGGATTTCAGGGTATTGAACGACACAGGGCTAGAGACATTCTCACAAATTGGTTTGATGGGCTGTGTGACACTTGGTTAGGATTTTTCCTAAAGGGCCTCAAGGAACCTAATTTGGAGGAATGTTGCCAAAGTTCTGCAGATGCAAACATCCCCTCAAATTTTCAATGATTTTGGCCTTCTTAGGTCACCTGACTGTAGTACTAACACTATGTTTTTAGTTCCCTATGACTAAAAATGAGCTTTCTTGGTAATATCAGCATAATTCTGACTCTTTAAAGTGCCACAAGTACTCCACTAGGTGCTTAACTAGGCGCTAGGTCCAAAAATTTGATGCTGGCCCCAAATTTTTTGAAAAGATAAATTTCAACTTGATGCTTCATATATCTGGATCAAGCTCAACACTACAACTTGCTTGAAAAAAGAAGCCATGCTATAAATTTGCTTTGCACAATGTCTTTTGTTCAGATTCTGGTTCCTTCAATCACAAGTCAGTCACATTTCATTGAAATGAAGTCCTATCAGGACCCCGGAATGCTCCTTTCAGGGGTAATGATCTCAAAATGTGACTTTTGAGCTCCCGCGGAGATAAGCCCTGCCAAACTGCTAAGGTTGTTCCTGGCTTCACCCATAGGTTTAAGCCAGTTTTAATCTTTCCACGGAGTTACTTGGGACCTTTCACCCTCTTTCACTGCCTTTCACAACACCAAGAAACAATGCAAACAAACCTACTGTCTTCCCCCAATGGCATCGTAGCCTTTGATCGGGTCCGTCCTTTTGAAAAAGACACAGTGGGAAGCTTTGATCATCATCCGTTTTTAAAGGGCAGCTGTCGCGCCTTTTTGCATCTTTTTTGGACGCTCATTTGGCTGACAATTTCTCTTTGGCGGTTTGTGAATCCGGAGAGATTGAGGCAGATGCTTCAATCAAAGATGTTGACATGACCTACTCAGAGCATGAGGAAAGATAGGGAAAGATGTAATGGAATACAAAAATTTGTATGCGTTTCAAACACATCAAATCTCTCCTGCTAGCATTCCTCTCTGCACACTCTCTTTATCAGGTGTTGTGCTGGCCTTTCATTAAGCTTGGACAACAAGGTGTCATGTCTCGCCATTTCACATGTGCTCACACCTTTCAAAGGATGGAAGAAAGGGTGGCAATAATCAAAGGCCACAACCAGTAGAAATCATAAGACAATGTTTAATCCCATGAATTGTAGCTCCGCGGGAGCTCAAAAGTCACATATTGAGATCATTACCCCTGATAGGAGCATTCCGGGGTCCTGTCCTATCATTATCTTATTCAGATAAAACCCAGACACTCAAATTTTCTGTCATGGTATTGAATTGTTCTGTTTTTGATGAGATATGACTTTACCTTTGGACTCTTGGTCCCTCTTTCTCTGAAGGACTCAAATACTCAATTCCAGCCTGCACAGTAGTCCAAGAGTTTCTTATTTCCAATGTATCCAGCATTTCACATTGTGTCAACACCACTTTCCAGCTGTCACAATTCTTTTTTGTTCAAACAGTCAGATATCCCTTGTGCTGTGTCTGTCTGGTTGTTGCTTTTTGACCAATGCATACCAACTCCATTTCTAGCTAGTCCATTGTTAAAAGTTGTATATATGCCAAATGCAAAGCCATAAAGCTATACCACCAGGGACAGTACTTTCAGATTCCATTTGAGACCACTCTCAGGTGCTTATAATCAGTACTGGTTAGATTTTAAAAGCTTCAACACACCCAACATGCCCCCTCAGAGCAACGCAGACCTCACTGAGAGGGCCTATCTCTATCCCACTGAATACACAACACCACACTTTACCACAGTTAATTCCATTTCTTGGTGTATGACTTGTAAATCACCACTGATAGACTGACATCCATAGACTTGGCTCTTGTGCAAAATCAATGCTTAATGAAAGAAGTACATAACACTTTTACATTAGTTTCTCATAGGCTCAAAGCTCTTCATCATTGGCCGAGTCAACCCCATATCCAATCTCATTCCATCAATTGTACTAAACTTATCAATCAATTCATCAATTGCTTCTTGAAAGATAATCTCTTTCACTTCCAGGTAAGCAAGTCGATGTAAAATCAAATTTAGTTTATCATCTTGAGAACACTTACTGCCCCGTTGTCTGACTCTAAATTCAATTAGTAGCAAACTAATTTTTCTCCATGGCACTCATCAAATTTGGAAGGACTTGCAGATTTGTGCCTTGGATGCAATATATCTTTCATCCCTGGGCACAAGCCCAGGCACTTGTAAAACAAGGGATCCTGTGTCCAGAGGTTCAAATACCATACCATGAAGACATTATATGTCAGTATCCGAGGTGACCCCAAATCCCTAAACTTAACCCTAGAAAACCATGAGCAACAGTGGAGAAAGTCGGTAGGACAATGTCGCAACTGGAATGCAGTAGGCCCTCTTGAACCAGTGATTTAACTCGCAGCGATAGATTCACCCGAGGTCCATAGACCACAATGGACCATTTCTGGAGATACATCCGGGGCACGACCTCCTTGATCAACGTATCACTATGCGATGACTGATTGACATCCGAAAAACATAGATCAAGGCTGAATTTGACTGTGTACTCATACAAAAGAGGTAAGCAACGAAGATGAATACAAGGACGATGGTCATGATGGAGTGAGAGGCGGGTCTGCAGTCTACGAGAGATAGAACACGATCAAATGCTGAAAAGGTTGGAGATTGAACCAGAAAGACAAGATACTTCAATGCGTCTCGGGTCGCGTGTGGAATGTGATCTGTCTCATCAGAAGCTCATAACTACCAGATCATGACAGCGAACAAGATGACACGCAGCTTTAGCAACTAAATATAAGACAGAAAAAGTATGCACAGCTTACGTCAATATCGTGAGTGCGCTGTTTGGCACAGTCCGGATGAGATTGACGCCCATGCCATGGTAGAACCCAGAGATGCCTTCTGTCTTCAAGATGTGATTAACGGTTTGCCTCAAACGGGGATACACCAACTTGTTCCTTCGGGATTCGGGCTTTAAGGAGGGGGTCGCATCTATATGAGAAGAGGAAGCAGGCTGAATCTGACATGATGAAGAAGAATCAAGACGATGAACTTGAAGCCGAGTCCGCAGAACTTCGTGGGGATAAGTGATGACAGAAGCCAACATCTTTGAGCAAGCAGAAGCGACCAAGATCCTACTTGATGGCAGGTCATGGGAATCGGTAGACTCTAGAAATTCATCGTTTGCCGTCGTATCAGACAAAAAGTTCTGAGATAAAAAAATCGCCGCTACACATACTGTAATACAACTTTATCTGCTCGTAAAGCGGAAACTGGATCGCCACATGAGAAACGCCGAATAAGCTCGGCAGCATACCCCGATAGAATCCCCGCAAGCCTTCTTGTGCGTAGATCCTACGGAAAGCGTCAAAGGTATGTCTATAACGCTCTGTATTTGAACCTTCCGTGATGCGCTGTGTCTAAACGATGTAGACTAGCCGGTATCAGACATTTGCAAGGCTGTCAATTGGGAATAGCACAGTAAAGATTTTTACTGACCATGAACCGAGTCTTGATCACCCACAGTGGGTTGGTGGCTATTGTTGAAGTGGCACCAGCAGTCATGGCTGCCAAAACATGAGAAAACACATCCTCACGATGACCTATCGGGGGGGAGGATGAATATATCACCAGATTAGCACAGTATACATTGAGTCTGACACATCAATAAAACTACACGGACTGGGGCGTAACTCCACCAATGTTGATTTGACTGAGTCGTAAACGGTAAAGTAGATAGCCCATGTTGGTAGGTATCCGAATATAGTAGGACCAAGTCCTCGGTAAAGACCGCGAAACCCCTCTTCTTGCCAGATGATCTGAAGGGAGCCTATATCGTCCGGGGTTGAGTGAACCAAATCGCTCCTATCAGAAAGATGACATCTAAATAGGTGAGTGAAGTTAACCGAGATTCTGTACACACCTACTAGGCCGTTGTAGTACCCAGTCTGACCTTCAACACGCAGACCACCTTGCGCCTGTAGCTTCGTCTTGACAAGATCCAGAGGGCAAGTCAGAATGCTGCTGACCAAGCCGGCTCCAGCTCCTATAGTAATATGAAAGCATGTCATCAGAATTTCATTTCTTGCGTCTCGAGCCTCTCATGGAAGACGTAGGCTACCTGATACCATGGACCTTCAGAGATCAATTGATCACGACGTCAAATCGATTGGTCAGTGAGTCAAGATTGGAAGGGTGGTGGCGCAAAGCATTGAGAAACGGAGCGAAATTACGCACTCAATGCCGACCAGATAGCTCCATCGACCGTCTCCCTTACCGTCCAAGTCCTTCAGCAGGCCGCGCATCCAAGCTCATTCGGGAATCAGCTGCTGAAAGGAATGTGACCGAATATCGTAGTTTGCAAATCTGGCCTAACTGAAGTACAATCAGATGTTTACGTGACAGAATTGAATGCTCTGTACTTTTCACGATATGCGAATTTCGAAATGATGTGGAGCAACGTGAGAGACTTCAGGCAAGGTAAACAGAAGAGGTGTTCTAAGGAATTGTTGGTACCGTTATCATAATGATCGTGTGCTCAAGTGTTTTATGCCTGCAGGAATCTCATTCATCCCCACCACATCGGAACCCGTCAACATACTGGGGTGGGCAGGTGAGCTTAAAAGCATACTTCAGATGGCTACAAAGCTAACCTCTCAAACCACATAACCTTAAACTTTACCAACTCAAACGATACAGCTCAATCAGATTCATTCTCCTTTGCACAACATACACTCCGATGTTTTTCAAACAGGATGAATTTGAAGCGCCTATGCAGTATTTAGCATGCTGTCATGATGTGGTGCAAGATTTTGTCTGAAAAAGAGAAGAAGAGGTTTTCCACAGAGGTCTGATGCAAGAACTGCCTAAATTATCGTGTAGTAAGATATGCTACCATGTATCTGAATCCTCCACTCCGCCTATCAAAGAATGACAGCATCCACCAACGGTCACGGCCAAAAAAACGAGTTTTTGCGGACCTAGCTCAGATGTCAAAGATGTAATCCTTGCAGCGTTTTTCAATCTACTGTGGCCACATGCAATCAACACTCCGACATTCTCGGGCTGAATAAGGCTTGAATTGTGCCAAAAAGTTTGCTAATTCGTGTCGAAAATTTAACTCCATAATATGAGTAAACCGTTACAATGGTTTCATTCTAAAATCAAATGCAATTGTACCAGCGGAGTCTATAAACGGCGTGAATCAGATCTCAGTAGTGGTGTAGATCAGAGTGGGTCACTATTGCTTGGGGATTCATGTGATGAACAGTGATGACAATTGGCGTTCAAGGGACAGGACAAGTATGTAAATGGGGGTGTTATATGAGATGTAGAACCTCAAATCTGTGTTAACCTATCACCGTTTTGAAACTCTCCCAACAAGTACTCTTGAAGCCTCAGTCGTGTTGTCGGGAAGAAAGTCAAACACGTCAGTGAGTGTTACTGAATATTCCGAAGAGTCGTTGCTTCTCGTCAAATGAGCCGTCCTTTAGTTAAAGGTAACAGTCCAACGTGAGCCAATATGTCATTCGTATCTTCCCAGTGAGTGATACTCAAGCTCTTGCCAGGAGGGTTTCAAAAAACACACAGATGCATACCGCAATTCGGAGGATACTTAACCTGGTAAAACTTGCGTAACGGAGCTTCAGACACACTATTTATTTTGGTCAAGGGTGGTATCAGTAACTCATAGCTTAGCTATGTAATTTAACCAAATCATCTGGGATTCTCTTCGACCACGCGGCTTTCTTGTTTACAATGTTCTCAATAAAGTTTTGACCTCTTACTAGGGAACTACAGGGTAAAGTCCATCTGCATGGGAGGTGTTGGTCTTTCCCGCGTGTTGCAAGATTTTTTAAAGGCATCCTGATGTCTTGCAGACGTCCCCAGTGAAGAGTACAAGCAGGTACAAGTGAGCTTTTTCCTGCGGACGTCAATGGGAAGTCGATGCAGTTATTCAGTCTCATCCCCTGAGGTACTCGAATATCTTTCTGAATCTCTTCCTAGCTTTGTCTTTTCTTTGATGATCTTTAACCTTAGGCTTCAAGTAGTACGTCCAGAAAAGAGGATGTTGTTTCAAGCTGAATATGCTGCGAATCGTAATTGTATTAGATTCCGCTTCACTAGTAAGCTTAAGTAAGCCCCTCAACAAGTGCGTTCGCCTCTCTAGTGTGTTCGGAGGCTCCTCCTGCTCCTGCTTCAAAGATCTCAAGCAATTCCAAAACGCTGAGACTGGGACGAGGAAAAGGGCTGAGTAGAGTCAAGCCTTAGCTCGAGGCTAACAAGACATTAACTCTACAATCCTTCCATGGGACATAAATTAATGGTGCTGTGACCCATCTCCCAAAATGACCTCATTTGAATTGTCGGATCATCGCGATGCTGGGTCGGCATGCACTGCCGACATGAAAAGTTAGTAGGAAATAAGGTTCAGCTAAACCCACCATATCCCCGGACACGTAACAATCATGGTTTTAGGAGTGAAATTTGAGAAGGAATTGATAAAAACACATTGTCATACCGGGCTAGACCGGGGCATTCCTCATTTACTGATCATCGACTGAAAGATATGTGGTAAATATCATAATTGAGGAGCAGCAAAACCAACACTGCGCGAGATATATACACGTTGCGCATTCGGAATATTCTGAAATCGGAACAAGTTCTATATTCTCATCGAAACCCAAGATTATTCATGATGTCTCAATTCTTGGATGCAATAGGTCTTCTGCACTTTTCCCTCCTCAAATCATCATTTCAAGATCAAGCAAGTCATTTATGAGAATAAACTGATGGCAGGCGAACTGCGGCGAGGTGAACCCCCCTTTTATCACTCGAGTAACTTTGAAGTAAACCATCCACCTCAGCTAACCGGGCGCCAGCTCAGTACGTCTCAAGACAAATACTTTGTCTTATTGCAATCATTCTTTTTGTCACCAATCAAAAGGAGTTTTCCGGAGGAATACCTGTATGGACTTATGTTGGACTTTACTTTACCGTTCCACATGACAATGTAAATTGGGAAATGACAGTGTTGCAAAACGATGACATGCTCCCGGTGCCAGTAGAGAAACGTACCTGGAAATGGTGGAGTAAGCATTTCCACTTTCACAGCGTCACATATGTTTGATGTTCGCATTTCCTGATGCCAAAGTCGTTTCTGATCGCTGATTTCTTTACCTCTTATACCTCCCAGACTTTGTGACCTTTTGGCGTGAGACCGAGTGTTTTCTCGGGCATCCTTTGTCTAAGCCTTCAAACTTACTCTGCGTATATCCTTAATCTTATTACTCCTCAAATCATAGTCGCAGATGCCTGGAATGTCAACACGTGGACAATAGCCAGCACCATGATAGCCGCTGGCTTAAGTTGGTGGCAAGCTTGGTTGGCTGTCTGGATGGGATGTTAGTATCAATGATTTTCTACAAACTCTTGGGCGAAAGATAGAAATCACGTAACAGGTTTAGCTCAAGAGTGGAACATGTACCATTGCTGATTTGAAAATTTCATCTGGCCATCTACAGACTCGATTGCGGCTAGCTTTATGGTCCTCAATGGACATGCAGGTGCCAAATACCATTGCTCCTTTCCAGTACTGAGTCGGTTCGTCCAGTTTCCTGATATTCAGTCTTAGAAGACTATCGCAACTATTTATATCCTAACCATGATGCTTATTGTAGCGCGACATTTGGGATATGGGGCTCATTGTGGCCCGTTCTGAACCGAGCGTTGATGGTATGTTGTATCAGTTCATGGTTGCATTGCTCATTACGCGAAAAACCATGAGTCTTCGTCCAAGTATTGATTGTCTCGGTCCAATGATATTGAAAGGCTTGTGTGTGGTACAGTGAGTGATGTTCGATCGGGAATATCTAGACATTCTTCATGAGAAAGACAAACAGTTGATTAAAACACTCTGTGCTTCCTTGAGTGAACAGGTGTACAAGCATGGATCGGAGGCCAATGCGTTTATCTATTTATTCAATCCATATGGCTGTCCTTCAGTTCACTTCCGAATAAGATCACATCTAGTGGGACAGACAGTGCTCATCTCGTGTCTTTTACGATATTTTCCGTTGTCTCCTTGATACCAATATATTTCCCAATTCATCAGATTCGACATTTTTTCACAATCAAGGTGAGACTCCCAAAATCCCTCGCATGGCAGCTATTGCGTGTTTTGGTCATGTAGAGGATCTCACTGACTCGAAGCTTGACCGTGTCTAACCGTATCCCTGCTTGTGACTGACACTATCAAACCCCAGGCGGTGATTGCTCCGACCGCTGGGACTGCATTTTTTATTTGGTTTGTTGTGAAGGCTGGTGGAGTTGGTACGATTCTACAGCAACCTGCGCGTGCTGAGGGGACACAACTCCGATGGGCATTTATCAATGCAGCCATGGGCTGTATATCCAAGTGCGAAATTGACATCTCATATCTTGATAGACGCTTACTGATCCCTTGACCTTACTATCAGCATGGCCACCCTCATCACCAACAATCAGGACTTCTCAGCTCGCGCCGATAAAACCTCTAGCATGATTCTTCCTCAACTCGTAGCCCTCCCGATGACATTTGGGATGGTTTCCTTCTTTGGAATCATAGTCTCCTCATCCTCAAACGTCCTCTACGGTCATCAAATATGGGACCCTCTTGAACTTTTGGAACGTGTTCTTACAGGTTCACCAACTATGTCATCGGTAAGAACTTGATTGCTCCTTGTCCTGAACGACTTCAGTGTACCGCTTTTTTTCTCTTCTGATTCTTGGTGCTCCTTTCATCAAAGCGAGTAGCGGTGGGGGTAATTTCGCTTTCATTTATATTTTCGCAAATGGGCACCAATGTGGCAGCCAACTCAGTATCTGCAGGTTGCGACATGGTGAATCTGATGAACGCTCTTGTAAAAATTTCGCTTCTAATGATAGTATGATCTTGTTTTGGGGAGAACCTAGGCTGCTCTATTTCCCAGGTTCATCAATATTAGACGGGGATCGTATATAGCCGCGATTTTGGGTTTTTGCATGATGCCTTGGAAGCTACTAGATGGCCCAACAAATTTTTCAACGTGAGTGTTAAATTCCCACAGCCACGATGTTTTTTCAAATCAAAGACTGACTGTTTTTACTCATGGCGAGACAGATATCTATCTGCCTACTCAGTTTTTCTATCTAGTATGATTGGCTGCTTCTTGGCAGAATATTACGTGGTATGCAAACGCCTGATCAAGGTAAAAGATCTTTATGTTGCAGACAGTTCGGGCATGTTAGTGATCTTTCATAATCTGCCAATGTGATGTACATGCCACAGCGCCTTGAAACGCATAGCTGATGATCTTCTTCACAAGTTATTATTATTTCCATGGAGTCAATTGGCGTGCTTATCTGGCTTACTTCTCGGGATTGGCGCTCAACATGCCTGGTTTCGTAAAGATGATCCAAGGTCAAGATGGTATATCAGTAAGAATTTATCAGGTCAGGACTCTTCTCACATCATCATTATCTATCTTTTAAATGGCAGATTTTTGGAGACTGACTGTCTTCCCCCTCGCGGAAAGTAGCTATCTTTCTTCACAGGACTCGGAAGCTC
Source organism: Melampsora americana (assembly GCA_022264835.1). NCBI lineage: Eukaryota > Fungi > Basidiomycota > Pucciniomycetes > Pucciniales > Melampsoraceae > Melampsora > Melampsora americana. The sequence continues at coordinate 10,612 of JAIFHY010000094.1, read as the reverse complement.
GTTTATTGTCTATATAATCCTCAACGAACTCTTTCCCACGAGGAAATCCTCAATAGACGAAGCCCAGAGTCCTTTCACGAGCAAGTTTATTGATGAAAAGGACCCATCCGGAAGTGCTGCTTGACTTTATCTTTCAATACGATCTGCAGCACACCTCTGACTGGAAACCATAGATTAGTACTTATCACCTTGACCTGAATCCACTATAGACGCTACTTCGCGCACTTCAACTTTACATGTACTGTTCTATCCGAATTCACTTTTTTTATCCCGAGCCTTACATATGTAGAGAAAAAAATTTAAGCCATCAAGTCGTATTCTTTTTTTGCCTTTTATCACTGCCACAGTGGCAGCTGTGTTACTCATCTATTTGCTGGTCAGTGATCAGTATCTCTGCATCTCCATCTTCTTGCGAGCTTCCATATTTTTTGAGTTGTAAATGTGATCTGCAATACTTAGGCTATTGTACATTGATGATTGTTACGTTATAAGGGCTTGATAGATCATTATAAAAGTAAACACAAAAGATGACTGAATTCTCTCCATCATCAGTATCTCACTTGATTCCCAGTGTTTCTCACCAAGGGCTTTGAATAGATTTGAGCGCTCCAAATTCGAAATTGAAATATTCCTGTACTACAATCTCACAAGATAATTTCATTCGTACGATCTTATCTTCTGTCATCCGCTAATCATAACCAATTTAACAAAGAGAACAAGCCTCTAAGAGGATCAAGTGAGAAATTAAACGATTCTTCTTATACTTTCTATATTTACAACACTAGTCATGTTTACCCCATCCAACTACGTACTTTGATTTCCAATTTTCATCAGTAAACCTCCCAGATCGGTTGGGTGTGTTTAGACTTCACAGCATCTCCATTTGCAAGGTATCGAAGCGGAACTGACAATGCACATGGATCCTGTCTATCGTTCTGATGATTTGATGCACAATGGTCTGTTGTCCCACCACCACTCTCGAGTATACGCCTGTCGTGAGGTCGAAGGGAATCTTCTGTGCAGTTTTGTTGATTAAAATCGTTCATTTCATGCTGGGATGTTACTCGAACTTATACAACGAGCACTCACCTTTCAGTGTATCCTCGGGGAAATCAAACGATGCTCGGTCTTCAGAATGTAGAGAATCGACTGCACGGGACTCACTAGCCGCCAGTAGTCCTTCTAGACCCGAGAGAACGCGTTCTCCCCGCTCTATGATGTTGTGAAGCCTCTGCATCTCAAGCTTCGCATCACCAATTTCCTGCTTCAGGCTATCTCTTATAGAGATGATATCGGTAGCTGCAAGTGATGACATCATCATGGGCGCACAGGACACCGAGATGATTTCCGACGTATCCTTCGATCGGGGTGAGAGCGAAGAGTCCCAATCCATACGATGTAAGATGTTACCGGGTTGTAGATACGACTCTTCCGGTGTTGCAGTTGCCGAAGAACTTACCCCCACAAGTTCGCCATCTTCACTGTCTCTTTCTGAGATGGCAGCGGCAGCCGCGGCCAGAGCAGGCAATGTCAGGTTCACTTTACTCGAAGATGGGGACCATGCATGGGTTGTCTGTTCGTGCGAAGATCGAGGTTGGCTTCCGGGACTTGCTGAAGATAGCCGTCGAACTTTGGATATACGAGTCGTTTCTTGATCCGGTTCAAGATTGATGCTGACCTCTCGACTGCTATTCTGAAGATTGGACTAATGATGTGCAACATTAGATTCGGTGTATTTTTCACTGATGCCGTCAAAACTCACCTTAGCAGAACTGTGAAGACGTTTCCTTCGCTTGATCATGGCTCGCTTCATCCCCACCGGTCTGTGACCGCCGTGGAGCTTGTAGTATAGGCCTATTTGTAGAGAAGCAACGATTTGAAAACCAATTCTACCATTCGTAGAGAACACGATGATAAATTGTAAGTGTAGCATACCACAGGCATTACAAGCCACTCGACCCTCTCCATCCCTTCTCCAAAGCGGTGTCGTTTTTGTCCCGCAGTTTTCGCAGCACGTTGCACCCAAGACAGGTTCTTCTTCGCCATCAAGATTTGCTTCCACTGTTCGAGATGATGGCGAGATTGTATCGCTATCCCATTCTTTCCGCGCGGTTCCCGGCAATGAATGATCAGCGTTTTTGTGCGTATCGACCTGAGAAGATTTGTGCGAGAGAGGAGTTCTGGTATCGCTGGCTGAGATGGGGTTGGTGGACGACAGGCGATGATTATTGAATGCCGGACAACCTTGACAGCATTCTTTCCCACCCGTTCCATTGCAGAACCCATCACCAGGGCAGGTGCCCGGAAGGTGTTCATCATCGATTGTAGAGTCAAGGATTGGGTTTGCGGGGGGATTTCTGGACGCATGAGCTGTAAGCGCTTTGTAAGGTCTGCTTTTTGTCTGAGAGGATGATGCCGTGGGGCGAGTTGGAATACTGTTTTTCGATTTGGTAGATGAAGTGGCCCGTAGTGCTTTCTTTGTACGTTGACCCAGACCTGATTGGATTGGCAGACATGTCAGCTACTGGCACGGCAAGACAGATCGCATCTTAGAAGAGCAAGAGACCATTCTTACCACACGCATTACATATAGAGTTTCCATCTGCATCCCGACGCCACAAAGGAGTTTCTGTTGTGCTACAATTGACACACAAAGTTTTGGTGATCGTATGAGAGTTGGTCTTCGAGACCTCCTCCGAAGGTGTGGGACGATGTTTTATGAGAAGTGTATTCCGCGGAAAACCATTCCTCTCTGTATTTTGCTCGGCGTGATCCGGTAAGAGGGGTATGATTTTCGGCAAGCATGGCTGTGGAGCAGTACTTGGGCTATCAAGCTCAGAGGTTGTATGTACAACACCCGGATATGAAAGTCGGAGAAGGGGATTTGAGAGCTGATGAGGGCTTGCTTTGTCTACAAGCTGAGAAGCCTGATGAGCGGAATGTCGGCGATGATGGTGATGATGATGATGATGATGGTGATGAGCTTTGTTCACAGCGCTTGTCGCCTTCATAGGACCTTTGTAGAGAGCACCACATGGTGGATGTGTTCTACAATTTGATTGCAGTTTGAGAGCGGTGGATTTTGTCGTATGTGAGCAGACTGGAGTTGAGCATATGATGTTGGTCGCAGTTTGGGTTGATATTGAGCCCAGGGTATCCAATGACATCATGAAAGCTTCAGTTATTGAGAGGGCTGGATTGGGCACTAGATAAGGCTTTTATTTGATTACAATGCTGATTCAAGACGCTTCGAGAAGTCCAAAAATCCATGTAGTGAAGAAAGCTTGAGTCAGTCACCACTGATCATCAAAACAATCAGAAATAATGATCTCACCAAGAAGTGCTCAATTGTATCTTGACCCTGTGATCATCATATACAGCAAATGTCAAACTGTTATAACTGGCTGAGCAGTGATATGGCGAGAAGGGGCATAGCGTCTAGCATAAGTTGCGTCTCACAAATAGATCATATCAAATTCAAAAATCCTCACAATCAAAAGGCTGCTTGAATTAGACAATTTATTCACAAAATTCCAACGTTAGAATCTGAAGTGGGTTGAGATGATTTGATTTTGAGCCAAATAGAAATCAATCTTGAACATCAATTGAAGGTTATCCAATATTGAATTCTTAGGTTGGATGAGAAGGCGTGGAAATTGTGAAAAGGCGAGGAAGGTGATCAATGGTTTCAAGAATCTTGCGGTTGCACAGGTTTGAGTTGGGTTGGCCAATCAGAGCGCTGCTAAATAATCTGTAATCTATTTTAGGTTTGCGTGTTACATACATGATACATGTAACATGTAACATGTACAAATATCATCAGCAATGAACATTCAACTTTCAAGTTGCACAATGCTGCAACCTGAGACGCAATTCTCTGAACCTTGATGATCAAGAAATTAGAAGTGGATCAAGACTCTCAGCTTGATTTTGAAGAGTTCCATAAGGTGCTCTTTAGGTGAGGTCAGGGAATCCAAACTAGCTAGGTTTTGATGTACAAATTTACCCATCAGGTTTAGTGAAGTTTGCAATGGCCAGTGGAGGTGTTCTGAATAAATAGAAATCAAGAAAGAGAATTGATCGTTTTTCAAATCCAAAACTTTAAATGAATAATAGACTGATAGACCATGACCAAGTCTATTAAATCCTTCACTTTAACCAAGTTCATTTCCCATCTCATTCTATTCTTCATGAATTGAATGATCAGAGGAGTGAAAGATTTGAAAAAAGGAGATAATTGATTTTAGAGATTGAAATTGATTATCTCTTTTGATAAGTCTTGATAATCCTTTCAGTTACGTTTACTTCCTAAACCAAATCCTCTCCAACGGTCTTTCAACTCTTTCTCTATCTCTCTCTCTCTCTCTCAAAACCAAATCATTTCAGAAAAAAAAAAACAAGACACTCACAAAACATTTCATTCAACTCATACAAACAAGAAAAAACCCGAGAACAAAAAAACTAAACAAAATCATTATACAATACAATACAAAACCAGGTTTTTTTCACAAAATCAAAAGGAAAAAAACCAATCATAATCCAAAAAAAAAAATCCACTTTTTTTCTTTTCTTTTCTTATCTTTTCTTTCCTTCTTTACAAGAAAAAAAATCTTTCTGAATTCAATACATAAGAAAGAAAGATAATCAAGATTGTCCCAAAAAAAAGAAGAAGAAGAAAAACCGATTTCTTTTTTCTTTGGTGATGATTGAGTGAAAGAGGAGAAAAAGAGGGAGGAGGAGAAGGAGGAGGAGGGAGGGGGAAGGTGAGGTGAGTTGAGTTAATGAAAACAAAATTTCATCATCAAAATCGAAAATCAATAAGAAAAAAAAAGTTCAAGTTGAAAACGATGATGAGGAAAAACAAAACAAAACAAAACAAAAACAGAAATAGTAATCCAATTCCTCAAACGGAAAGAAAAAGGAATTCAAGACAAAAGATTGGAAAACTTGATCAAGTCTTACACACTTTCAAAAGATTTCAATCTTTCAATGAAACGTCTTTAAAAAATCCTTTTAATCAAAAGTGAAATCTCAAGAAAATCCAAAGTTTCCGCTTGGACTGATTAGATTTAAACTTCAAACCAAGTTACCAAAAAATTAAATCTGATCAGGTTTTCTTCTTCCTCCTCTTCTTCTTCTTTAGCAAATTTGATCTTTTTCTCTTAAGGTATAATAGTAGCAGCTTCATCAATTCTAGAGATCAAAATCGCTCCAATCTTCGGTTCAATTTCAGTTCCATCTCGACTCACTTTAACTTCACGATGACCACTATATATAAAAAGAAAACAAACAGATTTCAGTTAATCATGAACCAAAGAAAAACTGATCAAGTGAAAATTGAATTGGGAAAGTCAAGAATCACTAAACTTGAATGGGTTCTTAAGATCTCGAGTCAAATGAAATGGTAATTTTTGAACTCTGATCCATTCAATCTCAAACGGTTTACCATCCCCACTAACCGAATCCTCAGACCCAAGCACTTCATCATCCAGACCATCCACTTCATCCTCCATCTCATCCACCTCTTCCTTTTCTCCTTTCTTTTCTCCTTTCTTTTCATTTCCTTCTTCCAATCGGATCGGTTCAGGTAAGGATCGACTAGGACCACCTGAAAATGAATTAGGAGGAGCTAATCCCATAAAAGATACACAAGGACTAATAGGAGCAGGAGAAGCGGTTGTTCTTCTTTCTTCAAAAGCTGGGAGTAATTGACCTTTAAGTTCCTCATGTGTACCTACTTCTTCTTCTTTTTCAATCAAAAGTGATGGTAAGGGTAAAACCAAATCATTGGCCGATGCTCTTCTGGTAGTTAATAAGGACGGTCTTGAAATGGGTGAACTCGGTACTGAGATCGGTTTATGAATCGATCTCCAAATCGGTCCTGTCATTTTCGCATAACCATAAAATTCACCACTTCGATTTGCACTAAAGATTAAATAAACTCCTTCTGATGAAGTTCTGTAGGCTTGATCCAAGATTGGCTCATTATGAGATTGAGATGCCCAAATTGATCTTTCGACTGATAATTTCAAATCTTCTTCGGTATATGACTAAGATCCAAGAGAGAAACGAATTAAGTAAAAGTTGAGTCAGAAGAAGGGATGAAGAGAAGAGAGAGAGAGGGACTACTGACTTTCAAGATAAAGTATCGACGAGGGAAATGTTTAGAAAGGAAGGATGAAGTAGTTGAAGCTGTACCAGTAGAGTTGGTCTTATTAGAATTAAAAGTAGAAGTAGATGAAGTTCGTTTACATTGTTCATCATTGATAGCCGATCGAGGTGATGATTGATGATTTTTTTGATCTTGATGAATGGGAGATGAATGAGTTTGACGAATCCAAGTACGATGCATGCCACCAATTCTTTGAGCACCTACACCACTCTTTACATTATCTTCTGGATTACGAACTCTACAAACCAATGGTTTAGATCTTGGATCGAATGGTCTAAGAGTTTTCCCATTACAGATCGAAATCGCATGTTGAAGATGTGCTTGAGAGATATAGTTTACAAAAGCACAATTGCTACGTGAGATCAAATGAATCGATTCAACACCTGATGCTGATTGATTTGGATGAAGCGAAGAAGATTGAGGACCGGAGAAAAACTTCCAAAGTTCTTCATGCGATGCATCATTGGGTACATTTCCAACCCAGAGTGCATGTTCACTATGGGAAGGAGGACGAGGTAAAGCTGGTTTTGGAGATGATTTTGAATGCCTAGGTTTATGAGGATGATTGGCATTGGGAGGACGGGAGTGGATAAGTTGAGAAGCAATCGGATTGAGTTTGATATGATGATTTCGAAGTTTAGCTTGAGCAAGTGAACCTCTGACTAAGGAGTTGATCGGAGGACTGGTAGGTGATTTAGGTTCATGAGTCGATTGAGTCGAGGTAGGAGAGTAAGATGTCTGATGTAGAAAAGGAAGAAAAGGAGAAGATGATGGATTTATATGATGATGATGATGATGATGATGATGAGATCTAAGACCATATGGAGGACGAGATCTAGGGGAGTTGAAAGGAGTGTTGAGAGGTGAAGGTGAAGAAGGAGGGATTTGATAAGATCTGTCTATGTTTGGAAATTGAGAAGGAGTAGGTGAGAAATTGATTGGATTTGAATCAAATGAGCCAGAGGAGGAGGAGAATTGGATTGATGATGATGATGATGAGAGAAATTGAGATAGGAGATTGGGATAGGTTGATAGGTTGATTGATAAGGTGAAGATGGATTTGAATAAGGTTGATTTTGTGAATAATAAGATGAATGATCCAAGGTAGGGGATTGAAAGTTAGAAGAGTAAGGTGAGAATGATAGATGAGAAGGAGAGTAGGTTGGAATGGAGGAGATGAATGAATCAAATTAGATTGAGATTGAGATTGAGATTGAGATTGAGATTGAATGGGTATTGGTGGTGGTGGTGGTGGTGGTGGGATTGGATAAGGATGATGATGAGTGTTTTGAATGTTGAAGTAGATTGAGGATTATAAGGTAAAGTGGATTGATTTGAAGTGGTAGAGTTAGAGTGATGATGATGATGATGTGGTTGGTTATAGTGTGGTGGTTGATACAAGGTGGATTGATGATTATAATTTGAATATGAATTGTAATGTGAGTGATGATGATATTGATGTGGATGTGGATGAGATGAAGGTGTTGTGGTGGTGGTGGTGGTTGTTGTTGTTGGTGGTGGTGGTGGTGGTGAATGTGATGGTTGATAAGCTATTGATGCTGTTGCTGATAAGGGTGTGGTGGTGGTGGCTGTGGTGGTGATGATGGGTGGTGTCATCCTGGTATTGTGATCACAATTGATGATGAAGACGAAGAAGCTGAAGTGATCAATCAAATGAATTCCAATTTGGTATTTTATTTATTTTATTTTATTTTATTCTTCAAAATTCAAAAAACTTCAACTTCAATTTCACCAATCGATCTCCTTTTTCTGACTCTGATTCGGATTCTTTATCCTTTCTTTCTTCTTCTTCTTGGTATCATTAAAGTTAAAATCTTCTTCTTCTCTGGATGATATCAAAGACTGATGGTTTGAATTGAATCGAAGCAAGCAAGCAAATGTGATGATGATGAGTAATTTCTAAATTCAAATCCAATCGATCAATGAAAAGGTGATATCCTGATCGACAATGATTGAGTAAGGTCTCTGGATGTCTACTCAACAAATGCTCTTCACCAGAATAATATTATCAAAGAAACTCAAATCAGAATCAATCTTCTTAATCGAATGCACCGCTAAATCACACAGCTAATTTGTATTGACTGCAATCAATCGAATCGAAGCGAATCGAATCGAATGTAATCTTCAAACAAGTCTCAATTCAACTTCAAATTCAAAATCAAAAGAAAATGAAAAAAAGAAAAAAAGAAGAAAAAACCTAAAACCATTCACAAGACTTAAATTCTTACATCATCTCAGTTCAAACTCCGCTACTACACTCTCTTTATCTTGTAAATCAAACTTATCAACTCAACCTTTGCCACCCAACACACTCATCCCTACTCAGACTTCATAACACTCACAAGACACTAAATTAAGTGTGAATCCATCGATATGTATATATCACCCACCCAACTCACTCGATTTGCTTGTTTGTCACCACCTTATCATCTGATATTTACCTCCAAGTAAATCAAACTAAAGTTTTAAAATGGTTTGCCCTTTTAATTCCCCAGATATACACACACACACATGACTTACCTATAATCATATCATCTCATTCACCATCAAACCCAAACTCTCTTTGATTTGTTTGTTTACTTATCACGTTTTCAAAGAGGGATGTAAAAAAAGGGATGACTGTAAATTTGAACTTAGCTTATGATGATAGAACGTCTGCTTTTCAGATCGGGTGATTTTTCCAATTTCACGCTTTGAACAATATATCATTTTGAAGGTGTGAAATGTAGGCATAGATCGCTTTAGTAGCTTTTCTTGGCAGACTAACTACAGATGAGGAAAATTGAGATCCGATCGAGAAGACTATAATCTTCATCATTCAATCAATCTGCGCTGGTTCAGTCTCATGTCCGTAAGCTGATCATATCCAAAAAAAAAGAATCAATGTCAAAATTAGAATTCAATCCGAGGCTTTCTAAAACCACATTCAAAGATTCTTCATTGACATGATCAAAAGACTAACGTTTTGATCGAAAAGTATTCTCATCAAAGTGATGTAATCTAACATATCCATCTTCTCCACCAATCGCATAACCTTTTCCTTCAGGATGAACAGCAATCGAATTACATGGACCGAATCCTCCTTTGATCCTCGAAACTTCTTCCTCAAAGACTCGATGCCACATTCGAATTTCAAAATGACCTTGTCTGGCTGATGTAGTGGTCACTGCCATGGCTTCTTGACCACCACCTACTAATAGATAAGGTTTACCTGGGATCAACGCTACACTGTTGAGTGGGGTTTGTGGATCTTGATAAGTTTTGATCAGATCAAGGGTTCGAGTGTTGTAAGCTATATGATGGATTAAAGGATTGAGATAAATTCAAATCTCATGAGCTTGACCCAATCTGAATGCTTACCCTATATAAAAGAATCATCTATCTCACTTACCCGTGCACTTTTATCTTTAGAACTTGTGACAAAATATGTACGATCAGCGCTGAGTTGTAAATCAGTGATTAATCCCATATGATTCTTCTCTCTCGACTTGATTTCTTCTCCAGTTTCAGCATCCCATAGAGCCACTTTCCCATTCTCATGTCCGGTGATAAGGTATTTATCTAGAAATGAGAATGCGACGACCATAGCTTTTGATCCCACCGGACTAAACATCAAGCTAGGCTCATCGGACTCTAAAAGTTTAAAAGAAATTTAAACATGGTAGAACACTCCGGAAGGTGGTGTGGATGAGCTAAATGAGTTACTCACGTGGGCTACCATCACGTGCAATTTCAAACACTCGTACAGCACCCTGGTGACCCATTCGCTGCTCAGTGACTAGTGTGACTTTTGAATCATCTTCACTCCAAGAGACCCTCTTCACAGCTGTTGGAAATTCCCTATGAATCGTACCAAGGATTGATTCACAACGATCTCAGTAGATGAACAGATCAGATGATGAATCAGTAGGTTGGTCTTTCTTGACTTACCAAGCCTTTAAACATTCTCCTGTTGCTACTCTCCAAAGTCTCATTGAATTATCAGCTGATCCAGATACGAGATATTCTGATTTAGCTATTTGCATCAAAAGAAAGGAACCATTCCACGTCAATTCATATATATAATAATATATATATATATAAAAATCCTTCATGTAAGACCATCTTTCGATCGATACGAACACTTCCATTTGCTCAAAATCAATCTTACTTACAATCTACATCTACAGACCAAACTGTACCATTATGACCATTATATGTACCAAGTCTTTCTCCATTATGGGTATACCAAACATTGATGATATGATCTTTTGAACAAGAAAACAAAAGATCACCTTCTCGATTGTATTTCACTTGAGTCTAATCGTAAATCAAATCATTCGAAATTAAGATGAACTATGAGTGAAAAATCGGATGATGGTAAATGATGTAAAGTAAGGTTGAGGATATTGCTCACTAAGGATCTTTCGTGACCTGAAA